>CM069859.1:1154685-1658166 GCA_036172795.1 Pelodytes ibericus
CCTCTTCCATTCCCTTCAGCTTCTCATATCCCCTTCAGCCTCATCCCTCCTCTCTCCTTTAGTCCCTACCCTCAAGTACCTCTTCTCCCCTTGAGCCCCTCCCCTTCCCGTTAGCCCCTCCCCTCCCTTTTAGCACCTCCCCTTCAGCCTCCCCCCCCGTACCCTTCTGTCCCAGCCCCTCTGTGGATTATTAGACTCCACCCCTAACGCTCAGCCTTACTCTGTTGATCTCTCCAGCTCCGATGTGCAGAGTCTCTGGATCGTCCGGAGCGTGAGCTTGCCGTCATTCACGTGTCTTTGGCTGCGACATTCAGTGATCTCAGGGACTATAAGCAGGCGTTGATCCATTACCGCGCGGAACTGGACCTGAGAAGAGGAAATCCCCGCGAGGTGAGATGCCCCCAGCACTTGGAGGGCTGGGGCTGTGTTGCTGGAGTAGGAAATAGTATCCTTCCAATGGGCAGGAGATTCATTGCGTTTCCCATTGTAGGAATGTAAAACATGGCTAAACATGGCGCTCGCCCAGGAAGAGGACGCGCAGGATTACCCTCTGCTGCAAAATTGCCTTTCTAATGCCCTGAGGTGCGCCAAAGAAGCGGGCGAGGTGCGGCTACAGGTGAGCTCCACGTTACTGCCCCACGGCTGCTCTCTTACTGTATCTCTATGCACTTATTTCCAACGCTTTACCAACCTCCTCCAGCGCCGTGTTCTGCGCCAGCTCCTGGCTGTACAGCGGAAGTTCGGGATCCCAGAAGTGGCGGATACCGAGGCTGAAGTTCACAAGATGTGTGAAGGCTCAGATGGAGATAGCAGTGAGGAAGAGATGGAGAACAGTGAACCATTGCAGGAGAGTGACCTAGAACTGTCCCAAAGTGGTGAGTGACTTATCATACACCCTCTGCCAGACCCCATCAATCCTGACTCCACACCAGATCCACAGTCATACACCCTCTACCAGACCCCATCAATCCTGACTCCACACCAGATCCACAGTCATACACCCTCTGCCAGACCCCATCAATCCTGACTCCACACCAGATCCACAGTCATACACCCTCTACCAGACCCCATCAATCCTGACTCCACACCAGATCCACAGTCATACACCCTCTACCAGACCCCATCAATCCTGACTCCACACCATATCCACAGTCATACACCCTCTGCCAGACCCCATCAATCCTGACTCCACACCAGATCCACAGTCATACACCCTCTGCCAGACCCCATCAATCCTGACTCCACACCAGATCCACAGTCATACATCCTCTGCCAGACCCCATCAATCCTGACTCCACACCAGATCCACAGTCATACACCCTCTACCAGACCCCATCAATCCTGACTCCACACCAGATCCACAGTCATACACCCTCTGCCAGACCCCATCAATCCTGACTCCACACCATATCCAGTCATACACCCTCTGCCAGACCCCATCAATCCTGACTCCACACCATATCCACAGTCATACACCCTCTGCCAGACCCCATCAATCCTGACTCCACACCAGATCCACAGTCATACACCCCCTGCCAGACCCCATCAATCCTGACTCCACACCATATCCAGTCATACACCCTCTGCCAGACCCCATCAATCCTGACTCCACACCATATCCACAGTCATACACCCTCTGCCAGACCCCATCAATCCTGACTCCACACCAGATCCACAGTCATACACCCTCTGCCAGACCCCATCAATCCTGACTCCACACCAGATCCACAGTCATACACCCTCTGCCAGACCCCATCAATCCTGACTCCACACCAGATCCACAGTCATACACCCTCTGCCAGAGCCCATCAATCCTGACTCCACACCATATCCAGTCATACACCCTCTGCCAGACCCCATCAATCCTGACTCCACACCATATCCAGTCATACACCCTCTGCCAGACCCCATCAATCCTGACTCCACACCAGATCCAGTCATACACCCTCTGCCAGACCCCATCAATCCTGACTCCACACCAGATCCACAGTCATACACCCTGGCAAACAGAATAAATTCTGACTCCTTTCCAGATCCAGTCATACACCCTCTGCTAGATCCCATCAATCCAGACTCCACACCAGATCCACAGTCATACACCCTCTGCCAGACCCCATCAATCCTGACTCCACACCAGATCCACAGTCATACACCCTGGCAGACAGAATAAATTCTGACTCCTTTCCAGATCCAGTCATACACCCTCTGCCAGACCCCATCAATCCTGACTCCACACCAGATCCACAGTCATACACCCTCTGCCAGACCCCATCAATCCTGACTCCACACCAGATCCACAGTCATACACCCTGGCAGACAGAATAAATTCTGACTCCTTTCCAGATCCAGTCATACACCCTCTGCCAGACCCCATCAATCCTGACTCCACACCAGATCCACAGTCATACACCCTCTGCCAGACCCCATCAATCCTGACTCCACACCAGATCCAGTCATACACCCTCTGCCAGACCCCATCAATCCTGACTCCACACAAGATCCAGTCATACACCCTCTGCCAGACCCCATCAATCCTGACTCCACACCAGATCCACAGTCATACACCCTCTGCCAGACCCCATCAATCCTGACTCCACACCAGATCCACAGTCATACACCCTCTGCCAGAGCCCATCAATCCTGACTCTACACCATATCCAGTCATACACCCTCTGCCAGAGCCCATCAATCCTGACTCCACACCAGATCCACAGTCATACACTGCCTGCCATACCCCATCAATCCTGACTCCACACCAGATCCACAGTCATACACCCTCTGCCAGACCCCATCAATCCTGACTCCACACCAGATCCACAGTCATACACCCTCTGCCAGACCCCATCAATCCTGACTCCACACCAGATCCAGTCATACACCCTCTGCCAGACCCCATCAATCCTGACTCCACACCAGATCCACAGTCATACACCCTCTGCCAGACCCCATCAATCCTGACTCCACACCAGATCCACAGTCATACACTGCCTGCCATACCACATCAATCCTGACTCCACACCAGATCCACAGTCATACACCCTCTGCCAGACCCCATCAATCCTGACTCCACACCAGATCCACAGTCATACACCCTCTGCTAGACCCCATCAATCCTGACTCCACACCAGATCCACAGTCATACACCCTCTGCCAGACCCCATCAATCCTGACTCCACACCATATCCAGTCATACACCCTCTGCCAGACCCCATCAATCCTGACTCCACACCATATCCAGTCATACACCCTCTGCCAGACCCCATCAATCCTGACTCCACACCAGATCCACAGTCATACACCCTCTGCCAGACCCCATCAATCCTGACTCCACACCAGATCCACAGTCATACACTGCCTGCCATACCACATCAATCCTGACTCCACACCAGATCCACAGTCATACACCCTCTGCCAGACCCCATCAATCCTGACTCCACACCATATGCACAGTCATACACCCTCTGCCAGACCCCATCAATCCTGACTCCACACCAGATCCACAGTCATACACCCTCTGCCAGACCCCATCAATCCTGACTCCACACCAGATCCACAGTCATACACCCTCTGCCAGACCCCATCAATCCTGACTCCACACCATATGCACAGTCATACACCCTCTGCCAGACCCCATCAATCCTGACTCCACACCAGATCCACAGTCATACACTGCCTGCCATACCACATCAATCCTGACTATTGGAAAGTGAGGATTATTAAATGCCTAATATCTAAATTAATACCAGAATGATATCAATTGGTTTGTTGAACACTTTACAGTTTGGTTTTCTCCAAATATCACAATAGGAGCCAAATAAGCAACAAATTTATAAATGGGAATAATGTAAAATTACATTAAACCACAAGATATTTTAATAAGAATATTTATAAATGAGGCGGTTCTATATGTTAATGTAATGTTTGTCTTGTACCTTGTTTCATATATTGTCTGTCATTTTTTCTAGTTTTGTAATAAAAAAAATAAATACATTAAACCATAAGGTATTAGAGAGTTATATTCAGTGACCAAATCAACCTTGAATAGGTTAAAGTATAACAAAGTGTTTAATAACTCAATCAAACAACAATGTCTACTATACATCTATATTTGGGGGGGGTGGGGGGGGGGGCACAGTGGGTAAGTTTGCACTTTGCATTGATTACAGTGAGTCACAGGGGAGTCAGGGACAATGATTCGTAGTTTACTCCCTTTGCATTGTTCTGTGTTAAGTGAATTTACTGTTAAGTAAATTCCAGACCCAGTTAATTGGAGGATATAGTGGAGAACTTTGCTTAGTTCCATCCCCCCATTGTATGTTTTGTCTGTATATTTGTGTTGTTTTCAATAAAGTGTTATTATTCTCACATCCTGCACTAAGTCTCGGCTGGAGATATCAGGAGATCCCAGGGCTAAAATCACTGTTCTCAGCCTTTGTGAAGGCTGAGGGTCCCTAGGAAGCAGACACTGACGGAGGTACCAGCCAAGTACCAGGGGGTTCTGTCACAATCCTAACATTGTTTCTATTATAGGCTGGGAGGGAAGGGCTGGGGTCCATTTGGGAGGTGGCTGGACCAGTTTTATATGACAAGGGACTTATCTTGTAAAACCATTTTATTCCTTTCCCCACACAAATAAATCTCAGCCGGCTCTACCTCATCTCGGTCTTTGCAAAATGGTTATCATATAATAGAATGTTGCAAGGTCGAGATGGGGCATCTAGGGTGCTGATGTGTCCGAGACTGGAGTACATTGTGAGCGCTCATTTCAAAGTTCAATCTCGGAATACGCCCCTTGTATTCTAGAACTAAGTCTGTCTTCTCTCGCAGATGATGAGGGCGATCTGGAAGGATATAATAAATCCGTCCCTGGGAAGCGGAGACAGAACCGGGTAAGACGCGGGTTGAGGGAGTGTTTGGGACGGACACACCTAGATTAGATGACAAGCTCTTAAGACTATCATTGCTCAGCTCTTTCATCTGCTTTCCAACAGTGGAACCGACGCAATGAGAAAGGCGAGACAGTGCTGCACCGCGCATGTATAGACGGAAATACGAAACTGGTCCAGTGTTTACTGGAGAAGGTGAGGTCGGGTCTGACTGAAACATGATCATGCTGCCTCCACCCTCTGTGATCCCCTCCCTCCACCCTCTGTGATCCCCTTCCTCCACCCTCTGTGATCCCCTTCCTCCACCCTCTGTGATCCCCTTCCTCCACCCTCTGTGATCCCCTCCCTCCACCCTCTGTGATCCCCTCCCTCCACCCTCTGTGATCCCCTCCCTCCACCCTCTGTGATCCCCTCCCTCCACCCTCTGTGATCTCCACCCTCTGTGATCTCCACCCTCTGTGATCTCCACCCTCTGTGATCTCCACCCTCTGTGATCTCCACCCTCTGTGATCTCCACCCTCTGTGATCCCCTCCCTCTGTGATCCCCTCCCTCCACCCTCTGTGATCCCCTTCCTCCAACCTCTGTGATCCCCTCCCTCCACCCTCTGTGATCCCCTCCCTCCACCCTCTGTGATCCCCTCCCTCCACCCTCTGTGATCCCCTCCCTCCACCCTCTGTGATCCCCTTCCTCCACCCTCTGTGATCCCCTTCCTCAGCACTGATCCCTCCCTCTGTGTTCCCCTCGCTACAGCCGCTGACCCCTTCATGTGTGCGCCCCTACGGACAGCTGATGATCTCTCTTTCTCTGCCTCCTCCCTCCAGCTGCTGACCCTTCCCTCTGTGATCCCCTTCCTCAGAACTGATCTCTCCCTCTGTGGCCCTCCCTCCTGACTTTGATCCGTTTCTCTGGTCCGACCTCTGACCCCTCCCTCTGTGGCCCTCCATCCAGTTATTGATTCCTCCCTTTATGCCACTCCCTTTTGCCCCTGACTTTAGCCTCCCTCTGTGTCCCAATCCCCCTGTGCACAGTAATGTGACCCAGTTATCCCTCAATCATTGCGTCTATTACAGGGACATCCTCTCAACCCCCGAGATTACTGCGGCTGGACCCCGCTGCATGAGGCCTGCAACCACGGCCATCTGGGTGAGCTAACTGCCCCTATCTCACCTTCCTACTCTAAGCACCTCCCTATTCCCTGCCCTCACTGCCTCTCTCTACATCACAGAGATTGTGCAACTCCTGCTGGACCGCGGAGCCAACATTAATGATGCGGGTGGCCCGATGTGCGAGGGAATCACTCCTCTCCATGATGCCCTCTCCAGTGGCAACTTCCACGTGGCACAACTGCTGATCCGCAGAGGGGCATCTGTGACCCAACGAAACGTGAAGGTGGGTGTACACAAGAATAACCCAGGGGAGGCATAAAGTGATAATATGAGAAGGAGGTTTGGGGGGAATATATTGAAAGTAACAATGTGATATGGAGGGCAGGGGGGATATGGATCCAGATTGGGGGCATAATGATAAATATTAAGTATTAACGTCATGTAGATGGTTGTGTGAACATTAGGTAGAAGCTGTTTTTTGGATCTCTTACAAGCCAGTTTATTCTGCTGATTTCAGGGTGACTCCGCGCTGGGTAGCCTGCAGGAGTGGATTCACGTCTATGGGAAGCACTTGGACCAGGATACTCGGAGGATCTGTAAAGAGACAGAGAATCTGCTCCGGGAAGTCCTGGCTGGGAGAGGTGAGAAGGCTCTGTATGGTCCATGTGACGGTGGCCTCCCTCACCAAGGTCCCCTGCTGATACAATGTATTCCTTAGAGATTAATACAATTAATCAGCACTGGGGGAGTCCACGCACTTTGATTATTATTACGCAAGTGTTTGTAGGCAGCTTTTCTCACTTGCCTTTACTCTGCTTACCCCTCAGTTACCACTATTTCCCTGAAGCCTCAGGATCAACCGGACCATGATCTGTTTGACACAGAGGCCTCCCAGCTGCCCATAGCAAGCAGGTCCCGTCATTCCCAGCCAGAAAGCTCTGTGCCCAGGAGAGGGGGACCTGATAGACCTAAACCTTTATTCCTCAGCCACCTGGGGTCACGTTTGGGAGAGAAGGACAAGGAAGTTTTCTTGCATGGGTCACCTCCTCTCAAGACCAGTACCCAGCTCTGCCCTGAGGAAAGTCTTTATAACAAGGTTTCTGAGCAGCTTCTCACACCCCTCAAGCCCGTCAAGAAAAAGACACGCTTTGTCGGACAGAGGTCCTCCTCTGACTCGGCTGTTTCAGGGGAAATAAATACTGAGGCCTTGGCTCCGTCCTTCTTGTCTGTGCAGCAAGCCCGATTGTCAGATGGTGGGATTGAGGCCTACCAGAGAGCAATGAAAGGTTTGGGCAGCGCCAAGTCCCGTATCCTCAACCAGTCTTTGGAAGAGACGACAAACATCATACCAGACTCTGCACCCAGGGTGGCATTAGTGCCGTCGGAGGAGTACCTGGACGATGACTGGCTGGAAGACGACCTACAGGAGATGTCAAGAGCCAGAAAGAGAGTGCGCCATTCCCCCACCAGCATGGAAAGCGAAACAGAATCTCTCCATCCAGAGGATGAAGTATTGGAAGAGCATCCACAGGGTCGGGAGAGGCCAGCTGACCGTGTCCAGTCCAGGAAAAGGTCCCGTCAGACCAAACTCACACAGATAGTGGACAGAGCTGTGGTGGGACGTACAAAGGGGTCGGGACAGAATAACCTCTCTATTCCACGCATGCCAGGCCTCAACAGTTCAACAGACTCCATCCTGGACACAGAAGCGGTCAGTTGCTTTCATAGCAAGCTTGCGGACTCTTTATTCGAGTACTGTACAGCTCTCTGTAATTAACCTCTGTGCGTTATTATCTGCCCCCAGCTTCCTGCCACCATCAGCATCGCTCCTCCACCAATCAGAGTGAGGGTCAGAGTTCAGGATAACGTCTTCCTTATCCCAATTCCTCACACGTGAGTGACGCTCTCGGTGTCATGACTGATCCATGTCTTATTGCTTCTCCTTGACCTGCATTACACCGCAGCCTCGCTAATGTGCCACAATCTTACTGTCTACAGAATGTACCCACCCTCCTCCTCCTCCTCCTCACAGAATGTACCCACCCTCCTCCTCCTCCTCACAGAATGTACCCACCCTCCTCCTCCTCACAGAATGTACCCGCCCTCCTCCTCCTCACAGAATGTACCCGTGCCCTCCTCCTCCTCACAGAATGTACCCGTGCCCCCCTCCTCCTCACAGAATGTACCCGTGCCCCCCTCCTCCTCACAGAATGTACCCGTGCCCCCCTCCTCCTCACAGAATGTACCCGTGCCCCCCTCCTCCTCACAGAATGTACCCACCCTCCTCCTCCTCACAGAATGTACCCATGCCCCCCTCCTCCTCCTCACAGAATGTACCCATGCCCCCCTCCTCCTCCTCACAGAATGTACCCGTGCCCTCCTCCTCCTCACAGAATGTACCCGTGCCCCCCTCCTCCTCACAGAATGTACCCACCCTCCTCCTCCTCACAGAATGTACCCACCCTCCTCCTCCTCACAGAATGTACCCACCCTCCTCCTCCTCACAGAATGTACCCATGCCCCCCTCCTCCTCCTCACAGAATGTACCCATGCCCCCCTCCTCCTCCTCACAGAATGTACCCATGCCCCCCTTCTCCTCACAGAATGTACCCACCCTCCTCCTCCTCACAGAATGTACTCATGCCCCCCTCCTCACAGAATGTACCCATGCCCTTCTCCTCCTCACAGAATGTACCCGTGCCCTCCTCCTCCTCACAGAATGTACCCACCCTCCTCCTCCTCACAGAATGTACCCATGCCCTCCTCCTCCTCACAGAATATACCCATGCCCCCCTCCTCCTCACAGAATATACCCATGGCCTCCTCCTCCTCACAGAATGTACCCATGCCATCCTCCTCCTCCTCACAGAATGTACCCGTGCCCTCCTCCTCCTCACAGAATGTACCCATGCCCTCCTCCTCCTCACAGAATATACCCATGGCCTCCTCCTCCTCACAGAATATACCCATTCCCCCCTCCTCCTCCTCACAGAATGTACCCATGCCCCCTCCTCCTCCTCACAGAATGTACCCTCCTCCTCACAGAATGTACCCATGCCCTCCTCCTCCTCACAGAATGTACCCATGCCCTCCTCCTCCTCCTCACAGAATGTACCCACCCTCCTCCTCCTCACAGAATGTACCCATGCCCTTCTCCTCCTCACAGAATGTACCCATGCCCCCTCCTCCTCCTCACAGAATGTACCCGTGCCCCCCTCCTCCTCACAGAATGTACCCATGCCCCCTCCTCCTCCTCACAGAATATACCCATGCCCCCCTCCTCCTCCTCACAGAATGTACCCGTGCCCTCCTCCTCCTCACAGAATGTACCCGTGCCCTCCTCCTCCTCACAGAATGTACCCGTGCCCTCCTCCTCCTCACAGAATATACCCACCCTCCTCCTCCTCACAGAATGTACCCATGCCCTCCTCCTCACAGAATGTACCCGTGCCCCCCTCCTCCTCACAGAATATACCCATGCCCCCCTCCTCCTCACAGAATATACCCATGGCCTCCTCCTCCTCACAGAATGTACCCATGCCATCCTCCTCCTCCTCACAGAATGTACCCGTGCCCTCCTCCTCCTCACAGAATGTACCCATGCCCCCTCCTCCTCCTCACAGAATGTACCCATGCCCCCTCCTCCTCCTCACAGAATGTACCCATGCCCCCTCCTCCTCCTCACAGAATGTACCCATGCCCTCCTCCTCCTCACAGAATGTACCCATGCCCTCCTCCTCCTCACAGAATGTACCCATGCCCTCCTCCTCCTCCTCACAGAATGTACCCACCCTCCTCCTCCTCCAGAATGTACCCATGCCCTTCTCCTCCTCACAGAATGTACCCATGCCCCCTCCTCCTCCTCACAGAATATACCCATGCCCTCCTCCTCCTCACAGAATATACCCATGCCCCCCTCCTCCTCCTCCTCCTCCTCCTCACAGAATGTACCCATGCCCCCCTCCTCCTCCTCACAGAATATACCCATGGCCTCCTCCTCCTCACAGAATGTACCCATGCCCTCCTCCTCCTCCTCACAGAATGTACCCATGCCCCCCTCCTCCTCCTCACAGAATGTACCCATGCCCTCCTCCTCCTCACAGAATATACCCATGCCCCCCTCCTCCTCCTCCTCCTCCTCCTCCTCACAGAATGTACCCATGCCCCCCTCCTCCTCCTCACAGAATATACCCATGGCCTCCTCCTCCTCACAGAATGTACCCATGCCCTCCTCCTCCTCCTCACAGAATGTACCCATGCCCCCCTCCTCCTCCTCACAGAATGTACCCATGCCCTTCTCCTCCTCACAGAATGTACCCATGCCCCCTCCTCCTCCTCACAGAATATACCCATGCCCTCCTCCTCCTCACAGAATATACCCATGCCCCCCTCCTCCTCCTCCTCCTCCTCCTCACAGAATGTACCCATGCCCCCCTCCTCCTCCTCACAGAATATACCCATGGCCTCCTCCTCCTCACAGAATGTACCCATGCCCTCCTCCTCCTCCTCACAGAATGTACCCATGCCCCCCTCCTCCTCCTCACAGAATGTACCCATGCCCTCCTCCTCCTCACAGAATATACCCATGCCCCCCTCCTCCTCCTCCTCCTCCTCCTCACAGAATGTACCCATGCCCCCCTCCTCCTCCTCACAGAATATACCCATGGCCTCCTCCTCCTCACAGAATGTACCCATGCCCTCCTCCTCCTCCTCACAGAATGTACCCACCCTCCTCCTCCTCACAGAATGTACCCATGCCCTTCTCCTCCTCACAGAATGTACCCGTGCCCTCCTCCTCCTTACAGAATGTACCCATGCCCCCCTCCTCCTCCTCACAGAATGTACCCGTGCCCCCTCCTCCTCACAGAATGTACCCGTGCCCTCCTCCTCCTTACAGAATGTACCCATGCCCCCCTCCTCCTCCTCACAGAATGTACCCGTGCCCTCCTCCTCCTCACAGAATGTACCCGTGCCCCCTCCTCCTCACAGAATGTACCCGTGCCCTCCTCCTCCTCACAGAATGTACCCGTGCCCTCCTCCTCCTTACAGAATGTACCCATGCCCCCCTCCTCCTCCTCACAGAATGTACCCGTGCCCCCTCCTCCTCACAGAATGTACCCGTGCCCTCCTCCTCCTTACAGAATGTACCCACCCTCCTCCTCCTCACAGAATGTACCTGTAACGGATCGCCTGGCACCCCGACTGGGTACCTCCGTTGAAGGATGCTCCTAGCGCTTCCTGAGGACTCCAAGCACTCTGGCAGACACCACAATCACTGACCCGGAGAAACAAATAAATCCTCCCAAGCATATGAATGCTGTAGACAGTTGAATAGGAACCATACGAATAGGTTTACTCTCCTAGCAGTCAAACTGGAACAGCATACAATAAATCCTTCCCCCAATAATGAGACGACACTTCACTTTGAGGGTTAAAACAGGAACTCTTACAGCAAGATTGAACTACTTTATTTGACAAACAACACAGACTTATATACACCAAACTGCAATCAGATAACACTTGATTAAACAATAGAAAACTTAAACACATCACCAGTAAAGCAGTATCTAGCCACTTTAATCTGGAGCCAGAAGCAAGGTAGTCAGACTGGGTGCCTGACATAATTAAACAATGGAAGGCTTAAACACATTACAGACAGGGTCCATAATCTATAGGGAGGTGTTTGGCCCTCAGGCCCCTCCAAGAACCCCAGTCAGTCAGACTGTCAGAATTCACTTCGTGACAGCGGCCACCCCCGAGAACAAAGGACGGCTACTTACTGTTCAATTACCCGTTCGCAACAATGTTGCAACGGGTAATTGAGGACACACTTTAAAATACATAAAGTCACATTTTACACATAACACACAGACATTTCACATATCCCCAGATAGCTCAGGTCTGAGCGCACATTATTAAGTGAATGGCGCTCGGACCACACAAATACAGTTTAATCGCCATGGAGCCAAAGTCTTTACAGTCAGTTTCATACGAATGGGCTCCATGGGATTCCTATCTGGGGTATAACACATTCACATAAAGTCTGGTCCATAGTCCAAAGGCAAGAGGCGGGCAAGCAGCCCCCTCCAAGGACACGTGGCGAGGCCGGTTTCGCCACAGTACCCATGCCCTCCTCCTCCTCCTCACAGAATGTACCCGTGCCCCCCTCCTCCTCACAGAATATACCCATGGCCTCCTCCTCCTCACAGAATGTACCCGTGCCCTCCTCCTCCTCCTCACAGAATGTACCCGTGCCCTCCTCCTCCTCACAGAATGTACCCATGCCCTCCTCCTCCTCACAGAATGTACCCATGCCCTCCTCCTCCTCACAGAATGTACCCATGCCCTCCTCCTCCTCACAGAATGTACCCATGCCCCCTCCTCCTCCTCACAGAATGTACCCTTGCCCCCTCCTCCTCCTCACAGAATGTACCCATGCCCTCCTCCTCCTCACAGAATGTACCCGTGCCCTCCTCCTCCTCACAGAATGTACCCATGCCCTTCTCCTCCTCACAGAATGTACCCATGCCCTTCTCCTCCTCACAGAATGTACCCATGCCCCCTCCTCCTCCTCACAGAATATACCCATGCCCCCCTCCTCCTCCTCCTCACAGAATATACCCATGCCCCCCTCCTCCTCACAGAATGTACCCATGCCCTCCTCCTCCTCACAGAATGTACCCATGCCCCCCTCCTCCTCCTCACAGAATGTACCCATGCCCTCCTCCTCTTCACAGAATATACCCATGCCCCCCTCCTCCTCCTCCTCACAGAATGTACCCATGCCCCCCTCCTCCTCCTCACAGAATATACCCATGGCCTCCTCCTCCTCACAGAATGTACCCATGCCCTCCTCCTCCTCCTCACAGAATGTACCCACCCTCCTCCTCCTCACAGAATGTACCCATGCCCTTCTCCTCCTCACAGAATGTACCCATGCCCTCCTCCTCCTCCTCACAGAATGTACCCACCCTCCTCCTCCTCCTCACAGAATGTACCCACCCTCCTCCTCCTCCTCCTCACAGAATATACCCATGCCCCCCTCCTCCTCCTCACAGAATGTACCCACCCTCCTCCTCCTCACAGAATGTACCCACCCTCCTCCTCCTCACAGAATGTACCCACCCTCCTCCTCCTCACAGATTGTGCCCCATGTCATATAACAGCACTGTGCCTGCTCTCAGGTTAGATTGTGCCTTTGACCCCCTATAATAGTGTTTGTTTCTGTAGTGACAGAGATACTCTCGAGGTCTCCTGGCTGGTGGATCAGGCCTCCCAGCGATATTATCAGAGCTGTGGTCTGCTTCCTCGACTAACACTGAAAAAAGAAGGAGCGTTACTGGCCCCACAGGACCTGATCCTTCACGTTCTGCAGAGCAATGAAGAGGTCAGGACCCCACAGACACTTACCTTCCCTTTTCCGGTACAGCCGGGTTCTCTCTCTGTGTCTGTCCAGCCGGTTATTTACCTTCCCTTTCCCGGTACAGCCGGGTTCTCTCTGTGTCTGTCCAGCCGGTTATTTACCTTCCCTTTCCCGGTACAGCCGGGTTCTCTCTGTGTCTGTCCAGCCGGTTATTTACCTTCCCTTTCCCGGTACAGCCGGGTTCTCTCTGTGTCTGTCCAGCCGGTTATTTACCTTCCCTTTCCCGGTACAGCCGGGTTCTCTCTGTGTCTGTCCAGCCGGTTATTTACCTTCCCTTTCCCGGTACAGCCGGGTTCTCTCTGTGTCTGTCCAGCCGGTTATTTACCTTCCCTTTCCCGGTACAGCCGGGTTCTCTCTGTGTCTGTCCAGCCGGTTATTTACCTTCCCTTTCCCGGTACAGCCGGGTTCTCTCTGTATCTGTCCAGCCGGTTATTTACCTACCCTTTCCCGGTACAGCCGGGTTCTCTGTGTGTCTGTCCAGCCGGTTATTTACCTACCCTTTCCCGGTACAGCCGGGTTCTCTCTGTGTCTGTCCAGCCGGTTATTTACCTTCCCTTTCCCGGTACAGCCGGGTTCTCTCTGTGTCTGTCCAGCCGGTTATTTACCTTCCCTTTCCCGGTACAGCCGGGTTCTCTCTGTGTCTGTCCAGCCGGTTATTTACCTTCCCTTTCCCGGTACAGCCGGGTTCTCTCTGTGTCTGTCCAGCCGGTTATTTACCTACCCTTTCCCGGTACAGCCGGGTTCTCTGTGTGTCTGTCCAGCCGGTTATTTACCTACCCTTTCCCGGTACAGCCGGGTTCTCTCTGTGTCTGTCCAGCCGGTTATTTACCTTCCCTTTCCCGGTACAGCCGGGTTCTCTCTGTGTCTGTCCAGCCGGTTATTTACCTTCCCTTTCCTGGTACAGCCGGTTTCTCTGTGTGTCTGTCCAGCCGGTTATTTACCTTCCCTTTCCCGGTACAGCCGGTTTCTCTGTGTGTCTGTCCAGCCGGTTATTTACCTTCCCTTTCCCGGTACAGCCGGGTTCTCTCTGTGTCTGTCCAGCCGGTTATTTACCTTCCCTTTCCCGGTACAGCCGGGTTCTCTCTGTGTCTGTCCAGCCGGTTATTTACCTTCCCTTTCCTGGTACAGCCGGGTTCTCTCTGTGTCTGTCCAGCCGGTTATTTACCTTCCCTTTCCCGGTACAGCCGGGTTCTCTCTGTGTCTGTCCAGCCGGTTATTTACCTTCCCTTTCCCGGTACAGCCGGGTTCTCTCTGTGTCTGTCCAGCTGGTTATTTACCTTCCCTTTCCCGGTACAGCCGGGTTCTCTCTGTGTCTGTCCAGCCGGTTATTTACCTACCCTTTCCCGGTACAGCCGGGTTCTCTCTGTGTCTTTCCAGCCGGTTATTTACCTTCCCTTTCCCGGTACAGCCGGGTTCTCTCTGTGTCTGTCCAGCCGGTTATTTACCTTCCCTTTCCCGGTACAGCCGGGTTCTCTCTGTGTCTGTCCAGCCGGTTATTTACCTTCCCTTTCCCGGTACAGCCGGGTTCTCTCTGTGTCTGTCCAGCCGGTTATTTACCTTCCCTTTCCCGGTACAGCCGGGTTCTCTGTGTGTCTGTCCAGCCGGTTATTTACCTTCCCTTTCCCGGTACAGCTGGGTTCTCTCTGTGTGTCTGTCCAGCCGGTTATTTACCTTCCCTTTCCCGGTACAGCCGGGTTCTCTCTGTGTCTGTCCAGCCGGTTATTTACCTTCCCTTTCCCGGTACAGCCGGGTTCTCTCTGTGTCTGTCCAGCCGGTTATTTACCTTCCCTTTCCCGGTACAGCCGGGTTCTCTCTGTGTCTGTCCAGCCGGTTATTTACCTTCCCTTTCCCGGTACAGCCGGGTTCTCTGTGTGTCTGTCCAGCCGGTTATTTACCTTCCCTTTCCCGGTACAGCCGGGTTCTCTCTGTGTCTGTCCAGCCGGTTATTTACCTTCCCTTTCCCGGTACAGCCGGGTTCTCTCTGTGTCTGTCCAGCCGGTTATTTACCTTCCCTTTCCCGGTACAGCCGGGTTCTCTCTGTGTCTGTCCAGCCGGTTATTTACCTTCCCTTTCCCGGTACAGCCGGGTTCTCTCTGTGTCTGTCCAGCCGGTTATTTACCTTCCCTTTCCCGGTACAGCCGGGTTCTCTCTGTGTCTGTCCAGCTGGTTATTTACCTTCCCTTTCCCGGTACAGCCGGGTTCTCTCTGTGTCTGTCCAGCCGGTTATTTACCTACCCTTTCCCGGTACAGCCGGGTTCTCTCTGTGTCTGTCCAGCCGGTTATTTACCTTCCCTTTCCCGGTACAGCCGGGTTCTCTCTGTGTCTGTCCAGCCGGTTATTTACCTTCCCTTTCCCGGTACAGCCGGGTTCTCTCTGTGTCTGTCCAGCCGGTTATTTACCTTCCCTTTCCCGGTACAGCCGGGTTCTCTCTGTGTCTGTCCAGCCGGTTATTTACCTTCCCTTTCCCGGTACAGCCGGGTTCTCTGTGTGTCTGTCCAGCCGGTTATTTACCTTCCCTTTCCCGGTACAGCTGGGTTCTCTCTGTGTCTGTCCAGCCGGTTATTTACCTTCCCTTTCCCGGTACAGCCGGGTTCTCTCTGTGTCTGTCCAGCCGGTTATTTACCTTCCCTTTCCCGGTACAGCTGGGTTCTCTCTGTGTCTGTCCAGCCGGTTATTTACCTTCCCTTTCCCGGTACAGCCGGGTTCTCTCTGTGTCTGTCCAGCCGGTTATTTAGCTTCCCTTTCCCGGTACAGCCGGGTTCTCTCTGTGTCTGTCCAGCCGGTTATTTACCTTCCCTTTCCCGGTACAGCCGGGTTCTCTCTCTGTGTCTGTCCAGCCGGTTATTTACCTTCCCTTTCCCGGTCCAGCCAGGTTCTCTGTGTGTCTGTCCAGCCGGTTATTTACCATCTGCGCGAGACACAATGATGACCTCGTGATGTGGTTTTTTAGGTCCTTGCTGAAGTCAATTCCTGGGACCTGCCGCCCGTTACTGATCGCTATAGGAAGGCCTGCGAGAGTCTGGCCGTGGGTAAGATCTCCTCTCAGCTGTTGCTCTCTCTTAATCTGTCTCTCTCATTGGTCATTGTTCTCTCTCTCTCGGCCGTTGCTCTCTCTCTCTCTGTCGGCCGTTGCTCTCTCTCTCTCGGCCGTTGCTCTCTCTCTCTCTCTCTCGGCCGTTGCTCTCTCTCTCTCTCGGCCGTTGCTCTCTCTCTCTCTCTCTCGGCCGTTGCTCTCTCTCTCTCTCTCTCGGCCGTTGCTCTCTCTCTCTCTCGGCCGTTGCTCTCTCTCTCTCTCTCTCGGCCGTTGCTCTCTCTCTCGCTCTCTCTCTCTCTCTCTCGGCCGTTGCTCTCTCTCTCTCTCTCTCGCTCTCTCTCTCTCTCTCTCGGCCGTTGCTCTCTCTCTCTCTCTCTCGGCCGTTGCTCTCTCTCTCTGTCTCGGCCGTTGCTCTCTCTCTCTGTCTCGGCCGTTGCTCTCTCTCTCTGTCTCGGCCGTTGCTCTCTCTCTCTGTCTCGGCCGTTGCTCTCTCTCTCTGTCTCGGCCGTTGCTCTCTCTCTCTGTCTCGGCCGTTGCTCTCTCTCTGTCTCGGCCGTTGCTCTCTCTCTGTCTCGGCCGTTGCGCTCTCTCTCTCTCTCTCTCGGCCGTTGCTCTCTGTCTCTCTCTCTCGGCCGTTGCTCTCTCTCTCTCTCGGCCGTTGCTCTCTCTCTCTCTCGGTCGTTGCTCTCTCTCTCTCTCGGCCGTTGCTCTCTCTCTCTCTCGGCCGTTGATCTCTCTCTCTCTCGGCCGTTGCTCTCTCTCTGTCTCGGCCGTTGCTTGCTCTCTCTCTCGGCCGTTGCTCTCTCTCGGCCGTTGCTCGCTCTCTCTCTCTCTCTCTCGGCCGTTGCTTGCTCTCTCTGTCTCGGCCGTTGCTTGCTCTCTCTCTCTCGGCCGTTGCTTGCTCTCTCTCTCTCGGCCGTTGCTCTCTCTCTCTCTCTCTCTCGGCCGTTGCTCTCTCTCTCTCTCGGCCGTTGCTCTCTCTCTCTCGGCCGTTGCTCTCTGTCTCGGCCGTTGCTCTCTCTCTCTCTGTCTCGGCCGTTGCTCTCTCTCTCTCTGTCTCGGCCGTTGCTCGCTCTCTGTCTCGGCCGTTGCTCGCTCTCTGTCTCGGCCGTTGCTCGCTCTCTGTCTCGGCCGTTGCTCGCTCTCTGTCTCGGCCGTTGCTCTCTCTCTCTCGGCCGTTGCTCTCTCTCTCTCGGCCGTTGCTCTCTCCCTCTCGGCCGTTGCTCTCTCTCTCTCTCTCGGCCGTTGCTCTCTCTCTCTGTCTCGGCCGTTGCTCTCTGTCTCGGCCGTTGCTCTCTCTCTCTCTGTCTCGGCCGTTGCTCTCTCCCTCGGCCGTTGCTCTCTCCCTCGGCCGTTGCTCTCTCCCTCGGCCGTTGCTCTCTCCCTCGGCCGTTGCTCTCTCTCTCTGTCTCGGCCGTTGCTCTCGCTCTCTGTCTCGGCCGTTGCTCTCGCTCTCTGTCTCGGCCGTTGCTCTCGCTCTCTGTCTCGGCCGTTGCTCTCTCTCGGCCGTTGCTCGCTCTCTCTCTCTCTCTCTCTGTCTCGGCCGTTGCTCGCTCTCTGTCTCGGCCGTTGCTCGCTCTCGGCCGTTGCTCGCTCTCTCTCTCGGCTGTTGCTCTCTCTCGGCCGTTGCTCGCTCTCTGTCTCGGCCGTTGCTCGCTCTCTCTCTCTCTCTCGGCCGTTGCTCGCTCTCGGCCGTTGCTCGCTCTCTGTCTCGGCCGTTGCTCGCTCTCTGTCTCGGCCGTTGCTCGCTCTCTGTCTCGGCCGTTGCTCGCTCTCTGTCTCGGCCGTTGCTCTCTCTCTGTCTCGGCCGTTGCTCGCTTTCTGTCTCGGCCGTTGCTCTGTCTCGGCCGTTGCTCTCTCTCTCTCTCGGCCGTTGCTCGCTCTCGGCCGTTGCTCGCTCTCTGTCTCGGCCGTTGCTCTGTCTCGGCCGTTGCTCTCTCTCTCTCTCGGCCGTTGCTCGCTCTCGGCCGTTGCTCGCTCTCTGTCTCGGCCGTTGCTCGCTCTCTGTCTCGGCCGTTGCTCTCCCTCTCTGTCTCGGCCGTTGCTCTCCCTCTCTGTCTCGGCCGTTGCTCTCCCTCTCTGTCTCGGCCGTTGCTCTCCCTCTCTGTCTCGGCCGTTGCTCTCCCTCTCTGTCTCGGCCGTTGCTCGCTCTCTGTCTCGGCCGTTGCTCGCTCTCTGTCTCGGCCGTTGCTCGCTCTCTGTCTCGGCCGTTGCTCGCTCTCTGTCTCGGCCGTTGCTCTCTCTCTCTCGGCCGTTGCTCTCTCTCTCTCGGCCGTTGCTCTCTCTCTCTCGGCCGTTGCTCTCTCCCTCTCGGCCGTTGCTCTCTCTCTCTCTCTCGGCCGTTGCTCTCTCTCTCTGTCTCGGCCGTTGCTCTCTGTCTCGGCCGTTGCTCTCTCTCTCTCTGTCTCGGCCGTTGCTCTCTCCCTCGGCCGTTGCTCTCTCCCTCGGCCGTTGCTCTCTCCCTCGGCCGTTGCTCTCTCTCTCTGTCTCGGCCGTTGCTCTCGCTCTCTGTCTCGGCCGTTGCTCTCGCTCTCTGTCTCGGCCGTTGCTCTCGCTCTCTGTCTCGGCCGTTGCTCTCGCTCTCTGTCTCGGCCGTTGCTCTCTCTCGGCCGTTGCTCGCTCTCTCTCTCTCTCTCTCTGTCTCGGCCGTTGCTCGCTCTCTGTCTCGGCCGTTGCTCGCTCTCGGCCGTTGCTCGCTCTCGGCCGTTGCTCGCTCTCTCTCTCGGCTGTTGCTCTCTCTCGGCCGTTGCTCGCTCTCTGTCTCGGCCGTTGCTCGCTCTCTCTCTCTCTCTCGGCCGTTGCTCGCTCTCGGCCGTTGCTCGCTCTCTGTCTCGGCCGTTGCTCGCTCTCTGTCTCGGCCGTTGCTCGCTCTCTGTCTCGGCCGTTGCTCGCTCTCTGTCTCGGCCGTTGCTCTCTCTCTGTCTCGGCCGTTGCTCGCTTTCTGTCTCGGCCGTTGCTCTCTCTCTGTCTCGGCCGTTGCTCTGTCTCGGCCGTTGCTCTCTCTCTCTCTCGGCCGTTGCTCGCTCTCGGCCGTTGCTCGCTCTCTGTCTCGGCCGTTGCTCGCTCTCTGTCTCGGCCGTTGCTCTCCCTCTCTGTCTCGGCCGTTGCTCTCCCTCTCTGTCTCGGCCGTTGCTCTCCCTCTCTGTCTCGGCCGTTGCTCTCCCTCTCTGTCTCGGCCGTAGCTCTCTGTCTCGGCCGTTGCTCGCTCTCTGTCTCGGCCGTTGCTCGCTCTCTGTCTCGGCCGTTGCTCTCTCTCTCTGTCTCGGCCGTTGCTCTCTCTCTCTGTCTCGGCCGTTGCTCTCTCTCTCTGTCTCGGCCGTTGCTCGCTCTCTGTCTCGGCCGTTGCTCGCTCTCTGTCTCGGCCGTTGCTCGCTCTCTGTCTCGGCCGTTGCTCGCTCTCTGTCTCGGCCGTTGCTCTCCCTCTCTGTCTCGGCCGTTGCTCGCTCTCTGTCTCGGCCGTTGCTCGCTCTCTGTCTCGGCCGTTGCTCGCTCTCTGTCTCGGCCGTTGCTCGCTCTCTGTCTCGGCCGTTGCTCGCTCTCTGTCTCGGCCGTTGCTCGCTCTCTGTCTCGGCCGTTGCTCGCTCTCTGTCTCGGCCGTTGCTCGCTCTCTGTCTCGGCCGTTGCTCGCTCTCTGTCTCGGCCGTTGCTCTCCCTCTCTGTCTCGGCCGTAGCTCTCTGTCTCGGCCGTTGCTCGCTCTCTGTCTCGGCCGTTGCTCGCTCTCTGTCTCGGCCGTTGCTCTCTCTCTCTGTCTCGGCCGTTGCTCTCTCTCTCTGTCTCGGCCGTTGCTCTCTCTCTCTGTCTCGGCCGTTGCTCGCTCTCTGTCTCGGCCGTTGCTCGCTCTCTGTCTCGGCCGTTGCTCGCTCTCTGTCTCGGCCGTTGCTCGCTCTCTGTCTCGGCCGTTGCTCTCTCTCTCTGTCTCGGCCGTAGCTCTCTCTCTCGGCCGTTGCTCGCTCTCTCTCTCGGCCGTTGCTCTCTCTTTGACCTGTTTTCTCCTGCCGGTTTTAGCTGAGCACCGGTTGGTGATGAAAGCTTTAGAGCAGCAGGAGATGAGTTCAGCACTGTCCCTGTGCCGCCTGTCGCTGCGCCCGCTGGATCTCTGCCCGCTTCTTCGTGCCCTCAAGCTTCAGTCCTCTCTGCGCCAGCTCAATCTGAGCGGTAATGTCCTGGGGGATGCGGAGATGGAGGAATTGCTGGCAGTGCTGTGTACCATGCCCAACATCACCCACCTCAACCTATCACACAACCGGCTGACCCATGAGGGCATCAGGAAGCTTAGCACTGCTCCACGAGCTGTGGAGGGCGTGGTCTTTAAGGTAAGCCCCTCCTCTCGCGGCCTGGACTCGGATTAATCAGTACAGGCTGATTGTTTCTTTCTCCCTTGTAGCGTCTTGAAGTCTTGGATCTGAGTGTGAATCCTCTGTCTGATGGTCTGTCTCAACCCCTGGCTTCTCTGATCCGCTGCTGCCCTGTACTCAGCACTGTACAGCTCCATAGCTGCCAGCTGTCTGCCAAGTTCATGCAGCAATATCGCCTCCAGTTGGCCGACGCGTTCCGAGGTCAGAACCCCAAACATTTCAAAAACCCCCGTGCAGAATATACCAGCTTCACGTACTATAAAGGAATAGATACCTTCTCGCACCCTCTGTATAACACCCACTGCATCTGTCTGGGCGAATGCACCTCCCTCTGTATAACACCCACTGCATCTGTCTGGGTGAGGGCACCTCCCTCTGTATAACACCCACTGCATCTGTCTGGGCGAATGCACCTCCCTCTGTATAACACCCACTGCATCTGTCTGGGTGAGCGCACCTCTCTCTGTATAACACCCACTGCATCTGTCTGGGTGAGCGCACCTCCCTCTGTATAACACCCACTGCATCTGTCTGGGCGAATGCACCTCCCTCTGTATAACACCCACTGCATTTCTCTGGGTGAGTGCACCCCCCTCTGTATAACACCCACTGCATCTGTCTGGGTGAGCGCACCTCTCTCTGTATAACACCCACTGCATCTGTCTGGGTGAGTGCACCTCTCTCTCTATAACACCCACTGCATCTGTCTGGGTGAGTGCACCCCCCTCTGTATAACACCCACTGCATCTGTCTGGGTGAGCGCACCTCTCTCTGTATAACACCCACTGCATCTGTCTGGCTGAGTGCACCTCTCTCACTATAACACCCACTGCATCTGTCTGGGTGAGTGCACCTCCCTCTGTATAACACCCACTGCATCTGTCTGGGTGAGTGCACCTTCCTCTGTATAACACCCACTGCATCTGTCTGGGTGAGTGCACCTCTCTCTGTATAACTCCCTCTGTATAACACCCACTGCATTTCTCTGGGTGAGTGCACCCCCCTCTGTATAACACCCACTGCATCTGTCTGGGTGAGCGCACCTCTCTCTGTATAACACCCACTGCATCTGTCTGGGTGAGCGCACCTCTCTCTGTATAACACCCACTGCATCTGTCTGGGTGAGTGCACCTCTCTCTCTATAACACCCACTGCATCTGTCTGGGTGAGTGCACCTCCCTCTGTATAACACCCACTGCATCTGTCTGGGTGAGTGCACCTTCCTCTGTATAACACCCACTGCATCTGTCTGGGTGAGTGCACCTCTCTCTGTATAACTCCCTCTGTATAACACCCACTGCATTTCTCTGGGTGAGCGCACCTCTCTCTGTATAACACCCACTGCATCTGTCTGGGTGAGTGCACCCCCCTCTGTATAACACCCACTGCATCTGTCTGGGTGAGCGCACCTCTCTCTGTATAACACCCACTGCATCTGTCTGGGTGAGTGCACCTCTCTCTCTATAACACCCACTGCATCTGTCTGGGTGAGTGCACCTCCCTCTGTATAACACCCACTGCATCTGTCTGGGTGAGTGCACCTCTCTCTGTATAACTCCCTCTGTATAACACCCACTGCATTTCTCTGGGTGAGTGCACCCCCCTCTGTATAACACCCACTGCATCTGTCTGGGTGAGGGCACCTCCATCTGTATAACACCCACTGCATCTGTCTGGGTGAATGCACCTCTCTCTGTATAACACCCACTGCATCTGTCTGGGTGAATGCACCTCTCTCTGTATAACACCCACTGCATCTGTCTGGGTGAGTGCACCTCTCTCTCTATAACACCCACTGCATCTGTCTGGGTGAGTGCACCCCCCTCTGTATAACACCCACTGCATCTGTCTGGGTGAGCGCACCTCTCTCTGTATAACACCCACTGCATCTGTCTGGGTGAGTGCACCTTCCTCTGTATAACACCCACTGCATCTGTCTGGGTGAGTGCACCTCTCTCTGTATAACTCCCTCTGTATAACACCCACTGCATTTCTCTGGGTGAGCGCACCTCTCTCTGTATAACACCCACTGCATCTGTCTGGGTGAGTGCACCCCCCTCTGTATAACACCCACTGCATCTGTCTGGGTGAGCGCACCTCTCTCTGTATAACACCCACTGCATCTGTCTGGGTGAGTGCACCTCTCTCTCTATAACACCCACTGCATCTGTCTGGGTGAGTGCACCTCCCTCTGTATAACACCCACTGCATCTGTCTGGGTGAGTGCACCTCTCTCTGTATAACTCCCTCTGTATAACACCCACTGCATTTCTCTGGGTGAGTGCACCCCCCTCTGTATAACACCCACTGCATCTGTCTGGGTGAGGGCACCTCCATCTGTATAACACCCACTGCATCTGTCTGGGTGAATGCACCTCTCTCTGTATAACACCCACTGCATCTGTCTGGGTGAATGCACCTCTCTCTGTATAACACCCACTGCATCTGTCTGGGTGAGTGCACCTCTCTCTCTATAACACCCACTGCATCTGTCTGGGTGAGTGCACCCCCCTCTGTATAACACCCACTGCATCTGTCTGGGTGAGCGCACCTCTCTCTGTATAACACCCACTGCATCTGTCTGGGTGAGTGCACCTCTCTCTCTATAACACCTACTGCATCTGTCTGGGTGAGTGCACCTCCCTCTGTATAACACCCACTGCATCTGTCTGGGTGAGTGCACCTTCCTCTGTATAACACCCACTGCATCTGTCTGGGTGAGTGCACCTCTCTCTGTATAACTCCCTCTGTATAACACCCACTGCATTTCTCTGGGTGAGTGCACCCCCCTCTGTATAACACCCACTGCATCTGTCTGGGTGAGCGCACCTCTCTCTGTATAACACCCACTGCATCTGTCTGGGTGAGTGCACCTCTCTCTGTATAACACCCACTGCATCTGTCTGGGTGAGGGCACCTCCCTCTGTATAACACCCACTGCATCTGTCTGGATGAATGCACCTCCCTCTGTATAACACCCACTGCATCTGTCTGGGTGAGCGCACCTCTCTCTGTATAACACCCACTGCATCTGTCTGGGTGAATGCACCTCTCTCTGTATAACACCCACTGCATCTGTCTGGGTGAGTGCACCTCCCTCTGTATAACACCCACTGCATCTGTCTGGGTGAATGCACCTCTCTCTGTATAACACCCACTGCATCTGTCTGGGTGAGTGCACCTCCCTCTGTATAACACCCACTGCATCTGTCTGGGTGAATGCACCTCCCTCTGTATAACACCCACTGCATCTGTCTGGGTGAATGCACCTCCCTCTGTATAACACCCACTGCATCTGTCTGGGTGAGGGCACCCCCCTCTGTATAACACCCACTGCATCTGTCTGGGCGAATGCACCTCCCTCTGTATAACACCCACTGCATCTGTCTGGGCGAATGCACCTCTCTCTGTATAACACCCACTGGATCTGCCTGGGTGAATGCACCTCCCTCTGTATAACACCCACTGCATCTGTCTGGGTGAATGCACCTCCCTCTGTATAACACCCACTGCATCTGTCTGGGTGAGGGCACCCCCCTCTGTATAACACCCACTGCATCTGTCTGGGCGAATGCACCTCCCTCTGTATAACACCCACTGCATCTGTCTGGGTGAATGCACCTCTCTCTGTATAACACCCACTGCATCTGTCTGGGTGAGCGCACCTCTCTCTGTATAACACCCACTGCATCTGTCTGGGTGAGCGCACCTCCCTCTGTATAACACCCACTGCATCTGTCTGGGTGAATGCACCTCTCTCTGTATAACACCCACTGCATCTGTCTGGGTGAATGCACCTCTCTCTGTATAACACCCACTGCATCTGTCTGGGTGAATGCACCTCTCTCTGTATAACACCCACTGCATCTGTCTGGGTGAGCGCACCTCCCTCTGTATAACACCCACTTCATCTGTCTGGGTGAGCGCACCTCCCTCTGTATAACACCCACTGCATCTGTCTGGGTGAATGCACCTCTCTCTGTATAACACCCACTGCATTTCTCTGGGTGAGTGCACCTCCCTCTGTATAACACCCACTGCATTTCTCTGGGTGAGTGCACCTCCCTCTGTATAACACCCACTGCATCTGTCTGGGTGAGCGCACCTCCCTCTGTATAACACCCACTGCATCTGTCTGGGTGAATGCACCTCTCTCTGTATAACACCCACTGCATCTGTCTGGGTGAATGCACCTCTCTCTGTATAACACCCACTGCATCTGTCTGGGTGAATGCACCTCTCTCTGTATAACACCCACTGCAACTCTCTGGGTGAGCGCACCTCTCTCTGTATAACACCCACTGCATTTCTCTGGGTGAGTGCACCTCCCTCTGTATAACACCCACTGCATCTGTCTGGGTGAGCGCACCTCTCTCCGTATAACACCCACTGCATTTCTCTGGGTGAGTGCACCTCCCTCTGTATAACACCCACTGCATTTCTCTGGGTGAGTGCACCTCCCTCTGTATAACACCCACTGCATCTGTCTGGGTGAGCGCACCTCCCTCTGTATAACTCCCTCTGTATAACACCCACTGCATCTGTCTGGGTGAATGCACCTCTCTCTGTATAACACCCAATGCATCTGTCTGGGTGAGCGCACCTCCCTCTGTATAACACCCACTGCATCTGTCTGGGTGAGCGCACCTCCCTCTGTATAACACCCACTGCATCTGTCTGGGTGAATGCACCTCCCTCTGTATAACACCCACTGCATCTGTCTGGGTGAGCGCACCTCTCTCTGTATAACACCCACTGCATTTCTCTGGGTGAGTGCACCTCCTTCTGTATAACACCCACTGCATCTGTCTGGGTGAGTGCACCCCCCTCTGTATAACACCCACTGCATCTGTCTGGGTGAGCGCACCTCTCTCTGTATAACACCCACTGCATCTGTCTGGGTGAGTGCACCTCTCTCTCTATAACACCCACTGCATCTGTCTGGGTGAGTGCACCTCCCTCTGTATAACACCCACTGCATCTGTCTGGGTGAGTGCACCTCTCTCTGTATAACTCCCTCTGTATAACACCCACTGCATTTCTCTGGGTGAGTGCACCCCCCTCTGTATAACACCCACTGCATCTGTCTGGGTGAGGGCACCTCCATCTGTATAACACCCACTGCATCTGTCTGGGTGAATGCACCTCTCTCTGTATAACACCCACTGCATCTGTCTGGGTGAATGCACCTCTCTCTGTATAACACCCACTGCATCTGTCTGGGTGAGTGCACCTCTCTCTCTATAACACCCACTGCATCTGTCTGGGTGAGTGCACCCCCCTCTGTATAACACCCACTGCATCTGTCTGGGTGAGCGCACCTCTCTCTGTATAACACCCACTGCATCTGTCTGGGTGAGTGCACCTCTCTCTCTATAACACCTACTGCATCTGTCTGGGTGAGTGCACCTCCCTCTGTATAACACCCACTGCATCTGTCTGGGTGAGTGCACCTCTCTCTGTATAACTCCCTCTGTATAACACCCACTGCATTTCTCTGGGTGAGTGCACCCCCCTCTGTATAACACCCACTGCATCTGTCTGGGTGAGCGCACCTCTCTCTGTATAACACCCACTGCATCTGTCTGGGTGAGTGCACCTCTCTCTGTATAACACCCACTGCATCTGTCTGGGTGAGGGCACCTCCCTCTGTATAACACCCACTGCATCTGTCTGGATGAATGCACCTCCCTCTGTATAACACCCACTGCATCTGTCTGGGTGAGCGCACCTCTCTCTGTATAACACCCACTGCATCTGTCTGGGTGAATGCACCTCTCTCTGTATAACACCCACTGCATCTGTCTGGGTGAGTGCACCTCCCTCTGTATAACACCCACTGCATCTGTCTGGGTGAATGCACCTCCCTCTGTATAACACCCACTGCATCTGTCTGGGTGAGGGCACCCCCCTCTGTATAACACCCACTGCATCTGTCTGGGCGAATGCACCTCCCTCTGTATAACACCCACTGCATCTGTCTGGGCGAATGCACCTCTCTCTGTATAACACCCACTGGATCTGCCTGGGTGAATGCACCTCCCTCTGTATAACACCCACTGCATCTGTCTGGGTGAATGCACCTCCCTCTGTATAACACCCACTGCATCTGTCTGGGTGAGGGCACCCCCCTCTGTATAACACCCACTGCATCTGTCTGGGCGAATGCACCTCCCTCTGTATAACACCCACTGCATCTGTCTGGGTGAATGCACCTCTCTCTGTATAACACCCACTGCATCTGTCTGGGTGAGCGCACCTCTCTCTGTATAACACCCACTGCATCTGTCTGGGTGAGCGCACCTCCCTCTGTATAACACCCACTGCATCTGTCTGGGTGAATGCACCTCTCTCTGTATAACACCCACTGCATCTGTCTGGGTGAATGCACCTCTCTCTGTATAACACCCACTGCATCTGTCTGGGTGAATGCACCTCTCTCTGTATAACACCCACTGCATCTGTCTGGGTGAGCGCACCTCCCTCTGTATAACACCCACTGCATCTGTCTGGGTGAGCGCACCTCCCTCTGTATAACACCCACTGCATCTGTCTGGGTGAATGCACCTCTCTCTGTATAACACCCACTGCATTTCTCTGGGTGAGTGCACCTCCCTCTGTATAACACCCACTGCATTTCTCTGGGTGAGTGCACCTCCCTCTGTATAACACCCACTGCATCTGTCTGGGTGAGCGCACCTCCCTCTGTATAACACCCACTGCATCTGTCTGGGTGAATGCACCTCTCTCTGTATAACACCCACTGCATCTGTCTGGGTGAATGCACCTCTCTCTGTATAACACCCACTGCATCTGTCTGGGTGAATGCACCTCTCTCTGTATAACACCCACTGCAACTCTCTGGGTGAGCGCACCTCTCTCTGTATAACACCCACTGCATTTCTCTGGGTGAGTGCACCTCCCTCTGTATAACACCCACTGCATCTGTCTGGGTGAGCGCACCTCTCTCCGTATAACACCCACTGCATTTCTCTGGGTGAGTGCACCTCCCTCTGTATAACACCCACTGCATTTCTCTGGGTGAGTGCACCTCCCTCTGTATAACACCCACTGCATCTGTCTGGGTGAGCGCACCTCCCTCTGTATAACTCCCTCTGTATAACACCCACTGCATCTGTCTGGGTGAATGCACCTCTCTCTGTATAACACCCAATGCATCTGTCTGGGTGAGCGCACCTCCCTCTGTATAACACCCACTGTATCTGTCTGGGTGAGCGCACCTCCCTCTGTATAACACCCACTGCATCTGTCTGGGTGAATGCACCTCCCTCTGTATAACACCCACTGCATCTGTCTGGGTGAGCGCACCTCTCTCTGTATAACACCCACTGCATTTCTCTGGGTGAGTGCACCTCCTTCTGTATAACACCCACTGCATCTGTCTGGGTGAATGCACCTCACTCTGTATAACACCCACTGCATCTGTCTGGGTGAATGCACCTCCCTCTGTATAACACCCACTGCATCTGTGTGGGTGAGCGCACCTCTCTCTGTATAACACCCACTGCATTTCTCTGGGTGAGTGCACCTCCCTCTGTATAACACCCACTGCATCTGTCTGGGTGAGTGCACCTCTCTCTGTATAACACCCACTGCATTTCTCTGGGTGAATGCACCTCCCTCTGTATAACACCCACTGCATCTGTCTGGGTGAGTGCACCTCCCTCTGTATAACACCCACTGCATCTGTCTGGGTGAATGCACCTCACTCTGTATAACACCCACTGCATCTGTCTGGGTGAGCGCACCTCCCTCTGTATAACACCCACTGCATCTGTCTGGGTGAATGCACCTCACTCTGTATAACACCCACTGCATCTGTCTGGGTGAGTGCACCTCTCTCTCTATAACACCCACTGCATCTGTCTGGGTGAATGCACCTCACTCTGTATAACACCCACTGCATCTGTCTGGGTGAGTGCACCTCTCTCTCTATAACACCCACTGCATCTGTCTGGGTGAGTGCACCCCCCTCTGTATAACACCCACTGCATCTGTCTGGGTGAGTGCACCTCTCTCTCTATAACACCCACTGCATCTGTCTGGGTGAGTGCACCCCCCTCTGTATAACACCCACTGCATCTGTCTGGGTGAGTGCACCTCTCTCTCTATAACACCCACTGCATCTGTCTGGGTGAATGCACCTCACTCTGTATAACACCCACTGCATTTCTCTGGGTGAGCGCACCTCTCTCCGTATAACACCCACTGCATTTCTCTGGGTGAGCGCACCTCTCTCCGTATAACACCCACTGCATTTCTCTGGGTGAGCGCACCTCTCTCTGTATAACACCTGTTGGACCAGTCTAGGAGACTGCACTGCTCACTGTATAACGCCCAATGAACTTTTCTCCCCTTAGGGGCCATCCACCTGAAGACCCTATCCCTCTCATATAATCCGTTGGGCTCCACCGGGGTGGAACTTGTCCTGAAGACTCTTCCACATGACAACATCTCAAGGCTGGAGCTGAGAGCCGTCATAGCCGGGAGCAGAGAAAGCCTCATGATAGAGCCTTTTGTACGGTATCTATCACAGGTCAGAGTCCACCCATATTTACAAGACCACTGGGAGAGACACTTACTGTACATGGGCTGAGGGTATGTCTGTCTCCATAGGAAGGATGTGCTTTGTCTCATCTGAGCCTCTCCTCCAATCACCTGACAGATGATTCTCTGAGGGAATTATCAAGGTAAGAGGACCCACGTCAGTGTCATTAATACACTGTGACCCTGGTAAGGACTGACCCATAAACATGTCACTGTCATTAGTACACTGTGACCCTAGGAAGGACTGACCCATAAACACGTCACTGTCATTATTACACTGTGACCCTAGGAAGGACTGACCCATAAACACCTCACTGTCATTATTACACTGTGACCCTAGGAAGGACTGAACCATAAACACCTCACTGTCATTAATACACTGTGACCCTGGTAAGGACTGACCCATAAACATGTCACTGTCATTAGTACACTGTGACCCTAGGAAGCACTGACCCATAAACATGTCACTGTCATTAGTACACTGTGACCCTAGGAAGGACTGACCCATAAACACCTCACTGTCATTATTACACTGTGACCCTAGGAAGGACTGACCCATAAACACGTCACTGTCATTAATACACTGTGACCCTAGGAAGGACTGACCCATAAACACCTCACTGTCATTATTACACTGTGACCCTAGGAAGGACTGACCCATAAACACGTCACTGTCATTAGTACACTGTGACCCTAGGAAGGACTGACCCATAAACACCTCACTGTCATTAATACACTGTGACCCTAGGAAGGACTGACCCATGAACATGTCACTGTCATTAGTACACTGTGACCCTAGGAAGGACTGACCCATAAACACGTCACTGTCATTATTACACTGTGACCCTAGGAAGGACTGACCCATAAACACATCATTGTCATTATTACACTGTGACCCTAGGAAGGACTGACCCATAAACACGTCACTGTCATTATTACACTGTGACCCTAGGAAGGACTGACCCATAAACACGTCACTGTCATTATTACACTGTGACCCTAGGAAGGACTGACCCATAAACACGTCAGTGTCATTAATACACTGTGACCCTGGTAAGGACTGACCCATAAACATGTCACTGTCATTAGTACACTGTGACCCTAGGAAGGACTGACCCATAAACACGTCACTGTCATTATTACACTGTGACCCTAGGAAGGACTGACCCATAAACACATCATTGTCATTATTACACTGTGACCCTAGGAAGGACTGACCCATAAACACGTCACTGTCATTATTACACTGTGACCCTAGGAAGGACTGACCCATAAACACGTCACTGTCATTATTACACTGTGACCCTAGGAAGGACTGACCCATAAACACATCACTGTCATTAATACACTGTGACCCTAGGAAGGACTGACCCATAAACACGTCACTGTCATTAGTACACTGTGACCCTAGGAAGGACTGACCCATAAACATGTCACTGTCATTAATACACTGTGACCCTAGGAAGGACTGACCCATAAACACCTCACTGTCATTAGTACACTGTGACCCTAGGAAGGACTGACCCATAAACACATCACTGTCATTAATACACTGTGACCCTAGGAAGGACTGACCCATAAACACCTCACTGTCATTAATACACTGTGACCCTAGGAAGGACTGACCCATAAACACCTCACTGTGACCCTAGGAATGACTGACCCATAAACACTTCACTGTCATTATTACACTGTGACCCTAGGAAGGACTGACCCATAAACACATCACTGTCATTATTACACTGTGACCCTAGGAAGGACTGACCCATAAACACCTCACTGTCATTAATACACTGTGACCCTAGGAAGGACTGACCCATAAACACCTCACTGTCATTAGTACACTGTGACCCTAGGAAGGACTGACCCATAAACACCTTACTGTCATTATTACACTGTGACCCTAGGAAGGACTGACCCATAAACACGTCACTGTCATTAATACACTGTGACCCTAGGAAGGACTGACCCATAAACACGTCACTGTCATTAATACACTGTGACCCTAGGAAGGACTGACCCATTAACACCTCACTGTCATTAATACACTGTGACCCTAGGAAGGACTGACCCATAAACACCTCACTGTCATTAATACACTGTGACCCTAGGAAGGACTGACCCATAAACACCTCACTGTCATTAGTACACTGTGACCCTAGGAAGGACTGACCCATAAACATGTCACTGTCATTAGTACACTGTGACCCTAGGAAGGACTGACCCATAAACACTTCACTGTCATTAATACACTGTGACCCTAGGAAGGACTGACCCATAAACACTTCACTGTCATTAATACACTGTGACCCTAGGAAGGACTGACCCATAAACACCTCACTGTCAGTATTACACTGTGACCCTAGGAAGGACTGACCCATAAACACGTCACTGTCATTATTACACTGTGACCCTAGGAAGGACTGACCCATAAACACCTCACTGTCATTAGTACACTGTGACCCTAGGAAGGACTGACCCATAAACATGTCACTGTCATTAGTACACTGTGACCCTAGGAAGGACTGACCCATAAACACCTCACTGTCATTATTACACAGTGACCCTAGGAAGGACTGACCCATAAACACCTCACTGTCATTAATACACTGTGACCCTAGGAAGGACTGACCCATAAACACTTCACTGTCATTAATACACTGTGACCCTAGGAAGGACTGACCCATAAACACCTCACTGTCATTATTACACTGTGACCCTAGGAAGGACTGACCCATAAACACGTCACTGTCATTAATACACTGTGACCCTAGGAAGGACTGACCCATAAACACTTCACTGTCATTAATACACTGTGACCGTAGGAAGGACTGACCCATAAACACCTCACTGTCATTAGTACACTGTGACCCTAGGAAGGACTGACCCATAAACACCTCACTGTCATTAGTACACTGTGACCCTAGGAAGGACTGACCCATAAACATGTCACTGTCATTGGTACACTGTGACCCTAGGAAGGACTGACCCATAAACACCTCACTGTCATTAATACACTGTGACCCTAGGAAGGACTGACCCATAAACACGTCACTGTCATTATTACACTGTGACCCTAGGAAGGACTGACCCATAAACACGTCACTGTCATTAATACACTGTGACCCTAGGAAGGACTGACCCATAAACACGTCACTGTCATTAGTACACTGTGACCCTAGGAAGGACTGACCCATAAACATGTCACTGTCATTAGTACACTGTGATCCTAGGAAGGACTGACCCATAAACACGTCACTGTCATTAGTACACTGTGACCCTAGGAAGGACTGACCCATAAACACGTCACTGTCATTAGTACACTGTGACCCTAGGAAGGACTGACCCATAAACACCTTACTGTCATTAGTACACTGTGACCCTAGGAAGGACTGACCCATAAACACGTCACTGTCATTATTACACTGTGACCCTAGGAAGGACTGACCCATAAACACGTCACTGTCATTATTACACTGTGACCCTAGGAAGGACTGACCCATAAACACCTCACTGTCATTAATACACTGTGACCCTAGGAAGGACTGACCCATAAACACCTCACTGTCATTATTACACTGTGACCCTAGGAAGGACTGACCCATAAACACGTCACTGTCATTAGTACACTGTGACCCTAGGAAGGACTGACCCATAAACACGTCACTGTCATTAATACACTGTGACCGTAGGAAGGACTGACCCATAAACACGTCACTGTCATTAGTACACTGTGACCCTAGGAAGGACTGACCCATAAACACCTCACTGTCATTAATACACTGTGACCCTAGGAAGGACTGACCCATAAACACCTCACTGTCATTATTACACTGTGACCCTAGGAAGGACTGACCCATAAACACGTCACTGTCATTAATACACTGTGACCCTAGGAAGGACTGACCCATAAACACTTCACTGTCATTAATACACTGTGACCGTATGAAGGACTGACCCATAAACACCTCACTGTCATTAGTACACTGTGACCCTAGGAAGGACTGACCCATAAACACCTCACTGTCATTAGTACACTGTGACCCTAGGAAGGACTGACCCATAAACATGTCACTGTCATTGGTACACTGTGACCCTAGGAAGGACTGACCCATAAACACCTCACTGTCATTAATACACTGTGACCCTAGGAAGGACTGACCCATAAACACGTCACTGTCATTATTACACTGTGACCCTAGGAAGGACTGACCCATAAACACCTCACTGTCATTAATACACTGTGACCCTAGGAAGGACTGACCCATAAACACGTCACTGTCATTAGTACACTGTGACCCTAGGAAGGACTGACCCATAAACATGTCACTGTCATTAGTACACTGTGATCCTAGGAAGGACTGACCCATAAACACGTCACTGTCATTAGTACACTGTGACCCTAGGAAGGACTGACCCATAAACACGTCACTGTCATTAGTACACTGTGACCCTAGGAAGGACTGACCCATAAACACCTTACTGTCATTAGTACACTGTGACCCTAGGAAGGACTGACCCATAAACACCTCACTGTCATTAATACACTGTGACCCTAGGAAGGACTGACCCATAAACACCTCACTGTCATTATTACACTGTGACCCTAGGAAGGACTGACCCATAAACACGTCACTGTCATTAGTACACTGTGACCCTAGGAAGGACTGACCCATAAACACGTCACTGTCATTAATACACTGTGACCGTAGGAAGGACTGACCCATAAACACGTCACTGTCATTAGTACACTGTGACCCTAGGAAGGACTGACCCATAAACACCTCACTGTCATTAATACACTGTGACCCTAGGAAGGACTGACCCATAAACACTTCACTGTCATTAATACACTGTGACCCTAGGAAGGACTGACCCATAAACACCTCACTGTCATTATTACACTGTGACCCTAGGAAGGACTGACCCATAAACACGTCACTGTCATTAATACACTGTGACCCTAGGAAGGACTGACCCATAAACACTTCACTGTCATTAATACACTGTGACCGTAGGAAGGACTGACCCATAAACACCTCACTGTCATTAGTACACTGTGACCCTAGGAAGGACTGACCCATAAACACCTCACTGTCATTAGTACACTGTGACCCTAGGAAGGACTGACCCATAAACATGTCACTGTCATTGGTACACTGTGACCCTAGGAAGGACTGACCCATAAACACCTCACTGTCATTAATACACTGTGACCCTAGGAAGGACTGACCCATAAACACGTCACTGTCATTATTACACTGTGACCCTAGGAAGGACTGACCCATAAACACGTCACTGTCATTAATACACTGTGACCCTAGGAAGGACTGACCCATAAACACGTCACTGTCATTAGTACACTGTGACCCTAGGAAGGACTGACCCATAAACATGTCACTGTCATTAGTACACTGTGATCCTAGGAAGGACTGACCCATAAACACGTCACTGTCATTAGTACACTGTGACCCTAGGAAGGACTGACCCATAAACACGTCACTGTCATTAGTACACTGTGACCCTAGGAAGGACTGACCCATAAACACCTTACTGTCATTAGTACACTGTGACCCTAGGAAGGACTGACCCATAAACACGTCACTGTCATTATTACACTGTGACCCTAGGAAGGACTGACCCATAAACACGTCACTGTCATTATTACACTGTGACCCTAGGAAGGACTGACCCATAAACACCTCACTGTCATTAATACACTGTGACCCTAGGAAGGACTGACCCATAAACACCTCACTGTCATTATTACACTGTGACCCTAGGAAGGACTGACCCATAAACACGTCACTGTCATTAGTACACTGTGACCCTAGGAAGGACTGACCCATAAACACGTCACTGTCATTAATACACTGTGACCGTAGGAAGGACTGACCCATAAACACGTCACTGTCATTAGTACACTGTGACCCTAGGAAGGACTGACCCATAAACACCTCACTGTCATTATTACACTGTGACCCTAGGGAGGACTGACCCATAAACACCTCACTGTCATTAGTACACTGTGACCCTAGGAAGGACTGACCCATAAACACCTCACTGTCATTATTACACTGTGACCCTAGGAAGGACTGACCCATAAACACGTCACTGTCATTAGTACACTGTGACCCTAGGATGGACTGACCCATAAACACCTCACTGTCATTAGTACACTGTGACCCTAGGAAGGACTGACCCATAAACACCTCACTGTCATTAGTACACTGTGACCCTAGGATGGACTGACCCATAAACACCTCACTGTCATTATTACACTGTGACCCTAGGAAGGACTGACCCATAAACACCTCACTGTCATTAGTACACTGTGACCCTAGGAAGGACTGACCCATAAACACCTCACTGTCATTAATACACTGTGACCCTAGTAAGGACTGACCCATAAACACGTCACTGTCATTAATACACTGTGACCCTAGGAAGGACTGACCCATAAACACATCACTGTCATTATTACACTGTGACCCTAGGAAGGACTGACCCATAAACACCTCACTGTCATTAATACACTGTGACCCTAGGAAGGACTGACCCATAAACACATCACTGTCATTAATACACTGTGACCATAGGAAGGACTGACCCATAAACACTTCACTGTCATTAGTACACCGTGACCCTAGGAAGGACTGACCCATAAACACCTCACTGTCATTAATACACTGTGACCCTAGGAAGGACTGACCCATAAACACCTCACTGTCATTATTACACTGTGACCCTAGGAAGGACTGACCCATAAACACATCACTGTCATTAGTACACTGTGACCCTAGGAAGGACTGACCCATAAACATGTCACTGTCATTAGTACACTGTGACCCTAGGAAGGACTGACCCATAAACATGTCACTGTCAATAGTACACTGTGACCCTAGGAAGGACTGACCCATAAACACCTCACTGTCATTATTACACAGTGACCCTAGGAAGGACTGACCCATAAACACCTCACTGTCATTAATACACTGTGACCCTAGGAAGGACTGACCCATAAACACTTCACTGTCATTAATACACTGTGACCCTAGGAAGGACTGACCCATAAACATCTCACTGTCATTAATACACCGTGACCCTAGGAAGGACTGACCCATAAACACCTCACTGTCATTATTACACTGTGACCCTAGGAAGGACTGACCCATAAACACCTCACTGTCATTAGTACACTGTGACCCTAGGAAGGACTGACCCATAAACACGTCACTGTCATTAGTACACTGTGACCCTAGGAAGGACTGACCCATAAACACCTCACTGTCATTAATACACTGTGACCCTAGGATGGACTGACCCATAAACACGTCACTGTCATTAATACACTGTGACCCTAGGAAGGACTGACCCATAAACACGTCACTGTCATTAGTACACTGTGACCCTAGGAAGGACTGACCCATTAACACCTCACTGTCATTAATACACTGTGACCCTAGGAAGGACTGACCCATAAACACCTCACTGTCATTAATACACTGTGACCCTAGGAAGGACTGACCCATAAACACCTCACTGTCATTAGTACACTGTGACCCTAGGAAGGACTGACCCATAAACACGTCACTGTCATTAGTACACTGTGACCCTAGGAAGGACTGACCCATAAACACGTCACTGTCATTATTACACTGTGACCCTAGGAAGGACTGACCCATAAACACCTCACTGTCATTAATACACTGTGACCCTAGGAAGGACTGACCCATAAACACCTCACTGTCATTATTACACTGTGACCCTAGGAAGGACTGACCCATAAACACGTCACTGTCATTAGTACACTGTGACCCTAGGAAGGACTGACCCATAAACACGTCACTGTCATTAATACACTGTGACCGTAGGAAGGACTGACCCATAAACACGTCACTGTCATTAGTACACTGTGACCCTAGGAAGGACTGACCCATAAACACCTCACTGTCATTATTACACTGTGACCCTAGGGAGGACTGACCCATAAACACCTCACTGTCATTAGTACACTGTGACCCTAGGAAGGACTGACCCATAAACACCTCACTGTCATTATTACACTGTGACCCTAGGAAGGACTGACCCATAAACACGTCACTGTCATTAGTACACTGTGACCCTAGGATGGACTGACCCATAAACACCTCACTGTCATTAGTACACTGTGACCCTAGGAAGGACTGACCCATAAACACCTCACTGTCATTAGTACACTGTGACCCTAGGATGGACTGACCCATAAACACCTCACTGTCATTATTACACTGTGACCCTAGGAAGGACTGACCCATAAACACCTCACTGTCATTAGTACACTGTGACCCTAGGAAGGACTGACCCATAAACACCTCACTGTCATTAATACACTGTGACCCTAGTAAGGACTGACCCATAAACACGTCACTGTCATTAGTACACTGTGACCCTAGGAAGGACTGACCCATAAACACCTCACTGTCATTAATACACTGTGACCCTAGGAAGGACTGACCCATAAACACCTCACTGTCATTAATACACTGTGACCCTAGGAAGGACTGACCCATAAACACCTCACTGTCATTAGTACACTGTGACCCTAGGAAGGACTGACCCATAAACACGTCACTGTCATTAGTACACTGTGACCCTAGGAAGGACTGACCCATAAACACGTCACTGTCATTATTACACTGTGACCCTAGGAAGGACTGACCCATAAACACCTCACTGTCATTAATACACTGTGACCCTAGGAAGGACTGACCCATAAACACCTCACTGTCATTATTACACTGTGACCCTAGGAAGGACTGACCCATAAACACGTCACTGTCATTAGTACACTGTGACCCTAGGAAGGACTGACCCATAAACACGTCACTGTCATTAATACACTGTGACCGTAGGAAGGACTGACCCATAAACACGTCACTGTCATTAGTACACTGTGACCCTAGGAAGGACTGACCCATAAACACCTCACTGTCATTATTACACTGTGACCCTAGGGAGGACTGACCCATAAACACCTCACTGTCATTAGTACACTGTGACCCTAGGAAGGACTGACCCATAAACACCTCACTGTCATTATTACACTGTGACCCTAGGAAGGACTGACCCATAAACACGTCACTGTCATTAGTACACTGTGACCCTAGGATGGACTGACCCATAAACACCTCACTGTCATTAGTACACTGTGACCCTAGGAAGGACTGACCCATAAACACCTCACTGTCATTAGTACACTGTGACCCTAGGATGGACTGACCCATAAACACCTCACTGTCATTATTACACTGTGACCCTAGGAAGGACTGACCCATAAACACCTCACTGTCATTAGTACACTGTGACCCTAGGAATGACTGACCCATAAACACCTCACTGTCATTAATACACTGTGACCCTAGTAAGGACTGACCCATAAACACGTCACTGTCATTAATACACTGTGACCCTAGGAAGGACTGACCCATAAACACCTCACTGTCATTATTACACTGTGACCCTAGGAAGGACTGACCCATAAACACATCACTGTCATTAATACACTGTGACCCTAGGAAGGACTGACCCATAAACACATCACTGTCATTAATACACTGTGACCATAGGAAGGACTGACCCATAAACACTTCACTGTCATTAGTACACCGTGACCCTAGGAAGGACTGACCCATAAACACCTCACTGTCATTAATACACTGTGACCCTAGGAAGGACTGACCCATAAACACCTCACTGTCATTATTACACTGTGACCCTAGGAAGGACTGACCCATAAACACGTCACTGTCATTAGTACACTGTGACCCTAGGAAGGACTGACCCATAAACACGTCACTGTCATTAGTACACTGTGACCCTAGGAAGGACTGACCCATAAACACGTCACTGTCATTAGTACACTGTGACCCTAGGAAGGACTGACCCATAAACACCTCACTGTCATTAATACACTGTGACCCTAGGATGGACTGACCCATAAACACGTCACTGTCATTAATACACTGTGACCCTAGGAAGGACTGACCCATAAACACGTCACTGTCATTAGTACACTGTGACCCTAGGAAGGACTGACCCATTAACACCTCACTGTCATTAATACACTGTGACCCTAGGAAGGACTGACCCATAAACACCTCACTGTCATTAATACACTGTGACCCTAGGAAGGACTGACCCATAAACACCTCACTGTCATTAGTACACTGTGACCCTAGGAAGGACTGACCCATAAACACGTCACTGTCATTAGTACACTGTGACCCTAGGAAGGACTGACCCATAAACACCTCACTGTCATTAGTACACTGTGACCCTAGGAAGGACTGACCCATAAACATGTCACTGTCATTAGTACACTGTGACCCTAGGAAGGACTGACCCATAAACACATCACTGTCATTAGTACACTGTGACCCTAGGAAGGACTGACCCATAAACACCTCACTGTCATTAGTACACTGTGACCCTAGGAAGGACTGACCCATAAACACCTCACTGTCATTAGTACACTGTGACCCTAGGAAGGACTGACCCATAAACACCTCACTGTCATTAGTACACTGTGACCCTAGGAAGGACTGACCCATAAACACGTCACTGTCATTAGTACACTGTGACCCTAGGAAGGACTGACCCATAAACACCTCACTGTCATTATTACACTGTGACCCTAGGAAGGACTGACCCATAAACACGTCACTGTCATTAGTACACTGTGACCCTAGGAAGGACTGACCCATAAACACCTCACTGTCATTAGTACACTGTGACCCTAGGAAGGACTGACCCATAAACACATCACTGTCATTAGTACACTGTGACCCTAGGAAGGACTGACCCATAAACACCTCACTGTCATTATTACACTGTGACCCTAGGAAGGACTGACCCATAAACACCTCACTGTCATTAGTACACTGTGACCCTAGGAAGGACTGACCCATAAACACCTCACTGTCATTATTACACTGTGACCCTAGGAAGGACAGACCCATAAACACCTCACTGTCATTAATACACTGTGACCCTAGGAAGGACTGACCCGTAAACACCTCACTGTCATTATTACACTGTGACCCTAGGAAGGGCTGACCCGTAAACACATCACTATCATTAATACACTGTGACCCTAGGAAGGACTGACCCATAAACATGTCACTGTCATTATTACACTGTGACCCTAGGAAGGACTGACCCATAAACACGTCACTGTCATTATTACACTGTGACCCTAGGAAGGACTGACCCATAAACACCTCACTGTCATTATTACACTGTGACCCTAGGAAGGACTGACCCATAAACACCTCACTGTCATTATTACACTGTGACCCTAGGAAGGACTGACCCATAAACACCTCACTGTCATTACTACACTGTGACCCTAGGAAGGACTGACCCATAAACACCTCACTGTCATTAATACACTGTGACCGTAGGAAGGACTGACCCATAAACACGTCACTGTCATTAATACACTGTGACCGTAGGAAGGACTGACCCATAAACACGTCACTGTCATTAATACACTGTGACCCTGGTAAGGACTGACCCATAAACATGTCACTGTCATTAGTACACTGTGACCCTAGGAAGGACTGACCCATAAACACGTCACTGTCATTATTACACTGTGACCCTAGGAAGGACTGACCCATAAACACGTCACTGTCATTATTACACTGTGACCCTAGGAAGGACTGACCCATAAACACGTCACTGTCATTATTACACTGTGACACTAGGAAGGACTGACCCATAAACACGTCACTGTCATTATTACACTGTGACCCTAGGAAGGACTGACCCATAAACACGTCACTGTCATTAGTACACTGTGACCCTAGGAAGGACTGACCCATAAACATGTCACTGTCAATAATACACTGTGACCCTAGGAAGGACTGACCCATAAACACCTCACTGTCATTAGTACACTGTGACCCTAGGAAGGACTGACCCATAAACACATCACTGTCATTAATACACTGTGACCCTAGGAAGGACTGACCCATAAACACCTCACTGTCATTAATACACTGTGACCCTAGGAAGGACTGACCCATAAACACCTCACTGTGACCCTAGGAAGGACTGACCCATAAACACTTCACTGTCATTATTACACTGTGACCCTAGGAAGGACTGACCCATAAACACATCACTGTCATTATTACACTGTGACCCTAGGAAGGACTGACCCATAAACACCTCACTGTCATTAATACACTGTGACCCTAGGAAGGACTGACCCATAAACACCTCACTGTCATTAGTACACTGTGACCCTAGGAAGGACTGACCCATAAACACCTTACTGTCATTATTACACTGTGACCCTAGGATGGACTGACCCATAAACACGTCACTGTCATTAATACACTGTGACCCTAGGAAGGACTGACCCATAAACACGTCACTGTCATTAGTACACTGTGACCCTAGGAAGGACTGACCCATAAACACCTCACTGTCATTAGTACACTTTGACCCTAGGAAGGACTGACCCATAAACACATCACTGTCATTAGTACACTGTGACCCTAGGAAGGACTGACCCATAAACACCTCACTGTCATTATTACACTGTGACCCTAGGAAGGACTGACCCATAAACACCTCACTGTCATTAGTACACTGTGACCCTAGGAAGGACTGACTCATAAACATGTCACTGTCATTAGTACACTGTGACCCTAGGAAGGACTGACCCATAAACACCTCACTGTCATTAATACACTGTGACCCTAGGAAGGACTGACCCATAAACACTTCACTGTCATTAATACACTGTGACCCTAGGAAGGACTGACCCATAAACACCTCACTGTCATTATTACACTGTGACCCTAGGAAGGACTGACCCATAAACACGTCACTGTCATTATTACACTGTGACCCTAGGAAGGACTGACCCATAAACACATCACTGTCATTAGTACACTGTGACCCTAGGAAGGACTGACCCATAAACACGTCACTGTCATTAGTACACTGTGACCCTAGGAAGGACTGACCCATAAACACCTCACTGTCATTATTACACTGTGACCCTAGGAAGGACTGACCCATAAACACGTCACTGTCATTAGTACACTGTGACCCTAGGAAGGACTGACCCATAAACACCTCACTGTCATTAGTACACTGTGACCCTAGGAAGGACTGACCCATAAACACATCACTGTCATTAGTACACTGTGACCCTAGGAAGGACTGACCCATAAACATTTCACTGTCATTAATACACTGTGACCCTAGGAAGGACTGACCCATAAACACCTCACTGTCATTATTACACTGTGACCCTAGGAAGGACTGACCCATAAACACCTCACTGTCATTAGTACACTGTGACCCTAGGAAGGACTGACCCATAAACACCTCACTGTCATTATTACACTGTGACCCTAGGAAGGACAGACCCATAAACACCTCACTGTCATTAATACACTGTGACCCTAGGAAGGACTGACCCGTAAACACCTCACTGTCATTATTACACTGTGACCCTAGGAAGGGCTGACCCGTAAACACATCACTATCATTAATACACTGTGACCCTAGGAAGGACTGACCCATGAACATGTCACTGTCATTATTACACTGTGACCCTAGGAAGGACTGACCCATAAACACGTCACTGTCATTATTACACTGTGACCCTAGGAAGGACTGACCCATAAACACCTCACTGTCATTATTACACTGTGACCCTAGGAAGGACTGACCCATAAACACCTCACTGTCATTATTACACTGTGACCCTAGGAATTACTGACCCATAAACACCTCACTGTCATTACTACACTGTGACCCTAGGAAGGACTGACCCATAAACACCTCACTGTCATTAATACACTGTGACCGTAGGAAGGACTGACCCATAAACACGTCACTGTCATTAATACACTGTGACCGTAGGAAGGACTGACCCATAAACACGTCACTGTCATTAATACACTGTGACCCTGGTAAGGACTGACCCATAAACATGTCACTGTCATTAGTACACTGTGACCCTAGGAAGGACTGACCCATAAACACGTCACTGTCATTAGTACACTGTGACCCTAGGAAGGACTGACCCATAAACACGTCACTGTCATTATTACACTGTGACCCTAGGAAGGACTGACCCATAAACACGTCACTGTCATTATTACACTGTGACCCTAGGATGGACTGACCCATAAACACGTCACTGTCATTATTACACTGTGACACTAGGAAGGACTGACCCATAAACACGTCACTGTCATTATTACACTGTGACCCTAGGAAGGACTGACCCATAAACACGTCACTGTCATTAGTACACTGTGACCCTAGGAAGGACTGACCCATAAACATGTCACTGTCAATAATACACTGTGACCCTAGGAAGGACTGACCCATAAACACCTCACTGTCATTAGTACACTGTGACCCTAGGAAGGACTGACCCATAAACACATCACTGTCATTAATACACTGTGACCCTAGGAAGGACTGACCCATAAACACCTCACTGTCATTAATACACTGTGACCCTAGGAAGGACTGACCCATAAACACCTCACTGTGACCCTAGGAAGGACTGACCCATAAACACTTCACTGTCATTATTACACTGTGACCCTAGGAAGGACTGACCCATAAACACATCACTGTCATTATTACACTGTGACCCTAGGAAGGACTGACCCATAAACACCTCACTGTCATTAATACACTGTGACCCTAGGAAGGACTGACCCATAAACACCTCACTGTCATTAGTACACTGTGACCCTAGGAAGGACTGACCCATAAACACCTTACTGTCATTATTACACTGTGACCCTAGGAAGGACTGACCCATAAACACATCACTGTCATTAATACACTGTGACCCTAGGGAGGACTGACCCATAAACACATCACTGTCATTAGTACACTGTGACCCTAGGAAGGACTGACCCATAAACACCTCACTGTCATTAGTACACTTTGACCCTAGGAAGGACTGACCCATAAACACATCACTGTCATTAGTACACTGTGACCCTAGGAAGGACTGACCCATAAACACCTCACTGTCATTATTACACTGTGACCCTAGGAAGGACTGACCCATAAACACCTCACTGTCATTATTACACTGTGACCCTAGGAAGGACTGACCCATAAACACCTCACTGTCATTAGTACACTGTGACCCTAGGAAGGACTGACCCATAAACATGTCACTGTCATTAGTACACTGTGACCCTAGGAAGGACTGACCCATAAACACCTCACTGTCATTAATACACTGTGACCCTAGGAAGGACTGACCCATAAACACTTCACTGTCATTAATACACTGTGACCCTAGGAAGGACTGACCCATAAACACCTCACTGTCATTATTACACTGTGACCCTAGGAAGGACTGACCCATAAACACGTCACTGTCATTATTACACTGTGACCCTAGGAAGGACTGACCCATAAACACATCACTGTCATTAGTACACTGTGACCCTAGGAAGGACTGACCCATAAACATGTCACTGTCATTAGTACACTGTGACCCTAGGAAGGACTGACCCATAAACATGTCACTGTCAATAGTACACTGTGACCCTAGGAAGGACTGACCCATAAACACCTCACTGTCATTATTACACAGTGACCCTAGGAAGGACTGACCCATAAACACCTCACTGTCATTAATACACTGTGACCCTAGGAAGGACTGACCCATAAACACTTCACTGTCATTAATACACTGTGACCCTAGGAAGGACTGACCCATAAACATCTCACTGTCATTAATACACCGTGACCCTAGGAAGGACTGACCCATAAACACCTCACTGTCATTAATACACCGTGACCCTAGGAAGGACTGACCCATAAACACGTCACTGTCATTAGTACACTGTGACCCTAGGAAGGACTGACCCATAAACACGTCACTGTCATTAATACACTGTGACCCTAGGAAGGACTGACCCATAAACACCTCACTGTCATTATTACACTGTGACCCTAGGAAGGACTGACCCATAAACACGTCACTGTCATTAATACACTGTGACCCTAGGAAGGACTGACCCATAAACACGTCACTGTCATTAATACACTGTGACCCTAGGAAGGACTGACCCATAAACACTTCACTGTCATTAATACACTGTGACCGTAGGAAGGACTGACCCATAAACACCTCACTGTCATTAGTACACTGTGACCCTAGGAAGGACTGACCCATAAACACCTCACTGTCATTATTACACTGTGACCCTAGGGAGGACTGACCCATAACCACCTCACTGTCATTAGTACACTGTGACCCTAGGAAGGACTGACCCATAAACACCTCACTGTCATTAATACACTGTGACCCTAGGAAGGACTGACCCATAAACACGTCACTGTCATTAGTACACTGTGACCCTAGGATGGACTGACCCATAAACACCTCACTGTCATTAGTACACTGTGACCCTAGGAAGGACTGACCCATAAACACCTCACTGTCATTAGTACACTGTGACCCTAGGATGGACTGACCCATAAACACCTCACTGTCATTATTACACTGTGACCCTAGGAAGGACTGACCCATAAACACCTCACTGTCATTAGTACACTGTGACCCTAGTAAGGACTGACCCATAAACACCTCACTGTCATTAATACACTGTGACCCTAGGAAGGACTGACCCATAAACACCTCACTGTCATTATTACACTGTGACCCTAGGAAGGACTGACCCATAAACACCTCACTGTCATTAGTACACTGTGACCCTAGGAAGGACTGACCCATAAACACCTCACTGTCATTATTACACTGTGACCCTAGGAAGGACAGACCCATAAACACGTCACTGTCATTAATACACTGTGACCCTAGGAAGGACTGACCCATAAACACCTCACTGTCATTAGTACACTGTGACCCTAGGAAGGACTGACCCGTAAACACCTCTCTGTCATTATTACACTGTGACCCTAGGAAGGGCTGACCCATAAACACCTCACTGTCATTATTACACTGTGACCCTAGGAAGGGCTGACCCATAAACACATCACTGTCATTAATACACTGTGACCCTAGGAAGGACTGACCCATAAACACCTCACTGTCATTAGTACACTGTGACCCTAGGAAGGACTGACCCATAAACACATCACTGTCATTAATACACTGTGACCCTAGGAAGGACTGACCCATAAACACCTCACTGTGACCCTAGGAAGGACTGACCCATAAACACTTCACTGTCATTATTACACTGTGACCCTAGGAAGGACTGACCCATAAACACATCACTGTCATTATTACACTGTGACCCTAGGAAGGACTGACCCATAAACACCTCACTGTCATTAATACACTGTGACCCTAGGAAGGACTGACCCATAAACACCTCACTGTCATTAGGACACTGTGACCCTAGGAAGGACTGACCCATAAACACCTTACTGTCATTATTACACTGTGACCCTAGGAAGGACTGACCCATAAACACGTCACTGTCATTAATACACTGTGACCCTAGGAAGGACTTACCCATAAACACGTCACTGTCATTAGTACACTGTGACCCTAGGAAGGACTGACCCATAAACACCTCACTGTCATTAGTACTCTGTGACCCTAGGAAGGACTGACCCATAAACACATCACTGTCATTAGTACACTGTGACCCTAGGAAGGACTGACCCATAAACACCTCACTGTCATTATTACACTGTGACCCTAGGAAGGACTGACCCATAAACACCTCACTGTCATTAATACACTGTGACCCTAGGAAGGACTGACCCATAAACACGTCACTGTCATTAATACACTGTGACCCTAGGAAGGACTGACCCATAAACACGTCACTGTCATTAGTACACTGTGACCCTAGGAAGGACTGACCCATAAACACCTCACTGTCATTATTACACTGTGACCCTAGGGAGGACTGACCCATAACCACCTCACTGTCATTAGTACACTGTGACCCTAGGAAGGACTGACCCATAAACACCTCACTGTCATTAATACACTGTGACCCTAGGAAGGACTGACACATAAACACGTCACTGTCATTAGTACACTGTGACCCTAGGATGGACTGACCCATAAACACCTCACTGTCATTAGTACACTGTGACCCTAGGAAGGACTGACCCATAAACACCTCACTGTCATTAGTACACTGTGACCCTAGGATGGACTGACCCATAAACACCTCACTGTCATTATTACACTGTGACCCTAGGAAGGACTGACCCATAAACACCTCACTGTCATTAGTACTCTGTGACCCTAGTAAGGACTGACCCATAAACACCTCACTGTCATTAATACACTGTGACCCTAGGAAGGACTGACCCATAAACACCTCACTGTCATTAGTACACTGTGACCCTAGGAAGGACTGACCCATAAACACCTCACTGTCATTATTACACTGTGACCCTAGGAAGGACAGACCCATAAACACGTCACTGTCATTAATACACTGTGACCCTAGGAAGGACTGACCCGTAAACACCTCACTGTCATTATTACACTGTGACCCTAGGAAGGGCTGACCCATAAACACCTCACTGTCATTATTACACTGTGACCCTAGGAAGGGCTGACCCATAAACACATCACTGTCATTAATACACTGTGACCCTAGGAAGGACTGACCCATAAACACCTCACTGTCATTAGTACACTGTGACCCTAGGAAGGACTGACCCATAAACACATCACTGTCATTAATACACTGTGACCCTAGGAAGGACTGACCCATAAACACCTCACTGTGACCCTAGGAAGGACTGACCCATAAACACTTCACTGTCATTATTACACTGTGACCCTAGGAAGGACTGACCCATAAACACATCACTGTCATTATTACACTGTGACCCTAGGAAGGACTGACCCATAAACACCTCACTGTCATTAATACACTGTGACCCTAGGAAGGACTGACCCATAAACACCTCACTGTCATTAGGACACTGTGACCCTAGGAAGGACTGACCCATAAACACCTTACTGTCATTATTACACTGTGACCCTAGGAAGGACTGACCCATAAACACGTCACTGTCATTAATACACTGTGACCCTAGGAAGGACTTACCCATAAACACGTCACTGTCATTAGTACACTGTGACCCTAGGAAGGACTGACCCATAAACACCTCACTGTCATTAGTACTCTGTGACCCTAGGAAGGACTGACCCATAAACACATCACTGTCATTAGTACACTGTGACCCTAGGAAGGACTGACCCATAAACACCTCACTGTCATTATTACACTGTGACCCTAGGAAGGACTGACCCATAAACACCTCACTGTCATTAATACACTGTGACCCTAGGAAGGACTGACCCATAAACACGTCACTGTCATTAATACACTGTGACCCTAGGAAGGACTGACCCATAAACACGTCACTGTCATTAGTACACTGTGACCCTAGGAAGGACTGACCCATAAACACCTCACTGTCATTATTACACTGTGACCCTAGGAAGGACTGACCCATAAACACCTCACTGTCATTAATACACTGTGACCCTAGGAAGGACTGACCCATAAACACGTCACTGTCATTAATACACTGTGACCCTAGGAAGGACTGACCCATAAACACGTCACTGTCATTAGTACACTGTGACCCTAGGAAGGACTGACCCATAAACACCTCACTGTCATTATTACACTGTGACCCTAGGAAGGACAGACCCATAAACACGTCACTGTCATTAATACACTGTGACCCTAGGAAGGACTGACCCGTAAACACCTCACTGTCATTATTACACTGTGACCCTAGGAAGGGCTGACCCATAAACACCTCACTGTCATTATTACACTGTGACCCTAGGAAGGGCTGACCCATAAACACATCACTGTCATTAATACACTGTGACCCTAGGAAGGACTGACCCATAAACACCTCACTGTCATTAGTACACTGTGACCCTAGGAAGGACTGACCCATAAACACATCACTGTCATTAATACACTGTGACCCTAGGAAGGACTGACCCATAAACACCTCACTGTGACCCTAGGAAGGACTGACCCATAAACACTTCACTGTCATTATTACACTGTGACCCTAGGAAGGACTGACCCATAAACACATCACTGTCATTATTACACTGTGACCCTAGGAAGGACTGACCCATAAACACCTCACTGTCATTAATACACTGTGACCCTAGGAAGGACTGACCCATAAACACCTCACTGTCATTAGGACACTGTGACCCTAGGAAGGACTGACCCATAAACACCTTACTGTCATTATTACACTGTGACCCTAGGAAGGACTGACCCATAAACACGTCACTGTCATTAATACACTGTGACCCTAGGAAGGACTTACCCATAAACACGTCACTGTCATTAGTACACTGTGACCCTAGGAAGGACTGACCCATAAACACCTCACTGTCATTAGTACTCTGTGACCCTAGGAAGGACTGACCCATAAACACATCACTGTCATTAGTACACTGTGACCCTAGGAAGGACTGACCCATAAACACCTCACTGTCATTATTACACTGTGACCCTAGGAAGGACTGACCCATAAACACCTCACTGTCATTAATACACTGTGACCCTAGGAAGGACTGACCCATAAACACGTCACTGTCATTAGTACACTGTGACCCTAGGAAGGACTGACCCATAAACACCTCACTGTCATTAGTACTCTGTGACCCTAGGAAGGACTGACCCATAAACACATCACTGTCATTAGTACACTGTGACCCTAGGAAGGACTGACCCATAAACACCTCACTGTCATTATTACACTGTGACCCTAGGAAGGACTGACCCATAAACACCTCACTGTCATTAATACACTGTGACCCTAGGAAGGACTGACCCATAAACACGTCACTGTCATTAATACACTGTGACCCTAGGAAGGACTGACCCATAAACACGTCACTGTCATTAGTACACTGTGACCCTAGGAAGGACTGACCCATAAACACCTCACTGTCATTATTACACTGTGACCCTAGGGAGGACTGACCCATAACCACCTCACTGTCATTAGTACACTGTGACCCTAGGAAGGACTGACCCATAAACACCTCACTGTCATTAATACACTGTGACCCTAGGAAGGACTGACACATAAACACGTCACTGTCATTAGTACACTGTGACCCTAGGATGGACTGACCCATAAACACCTCACTGTCATTAGTACACTGTGACCCTAGGAAGGACTGACCCATAAACACCTCACTGTCATTAGTACACTGTGACCCTAGGATGGACTGACCCATAAACACCTCACTGTCATTATTACACTGTGACCCTAGGAAGGACTGACCCATAAACACCTCACTGTCATTAGTACTCTGTGACCCTAGTAAGGACTGACCCATAAACACCTCACTGTCATTAATACACTGTGACCCTAGGAAGGACTGACCCATAAACACCTCACTGTCATTAGTACACTGTGACCCTAGGAAGGACTGACCCATAAACACCTCACTGTCATTATTACACTGTGACCCTAGGAAGGACAGACCCATAAACACGTCACTGTCATTAATACACTGTGACCCTAGGAAGGACTGACCCGTAAACACCTCACTGTCATTATTACACTGTGACCCTAGGAAGGGCTGACCCATAAACACCTCACTGTCATTATTACACTGTGACCCTAGGAAGGGCTGACCCATAAACACATCACTGTCATTAATACACTGTGACCCTAGGAAGGACTGACCCATAAACACCTCACTGTCATTAGTACACTGTGACCCTAGGAAGGACTGACCCATAAACACATCACTGTCATTAATACACTGTGACCCTAGGAAGGACTGACCCATAAACACCTCACTGTGACCCTAGGAAGGACTGACCCATAAACACTTCACTGTCATTATTACACTGTGACCCTAGGAAGGACTGACCCATAAACACATCACTGTCATTATTACACTGTGACCCTAGGAAGGACTGACCCATAAACACCTCACTGTCATTAATACACTGTGACCCTAGGAAGGACTGACCCATAAACACCTCACTGTCATTAGGACACTGTGACCCTAGGAAGGACTGACCCATAAACACCTTACTGTCATTATTACACTGTGACCCTAGGAAGGACTGACCCATAAACACGTCACTGTCATTAATACACTGTGACCCTAGGAAGGACTTACCCATAAACACGTCACTGTCATTAGTACACTGTGACCCTAGGAAGGACTGACCCATAAACACCTCACTGTCATTAGTACTCTGTGACCCTAGGAAGGACTGACCCATAAACACATCACTGTCATTAGTACACTGTGACCCTAGGAAGGACTGACCCATAAACACCTCACTGTCATTATTACACTGTGACCCTAGGAAGGACTGACCCATAAACACCTCACTGTCATTAATACACTGTGACCCTAGGAAGGACTGACCCATAAACACGTCACTGTCATTAATACACTGTGACCCTAGGAAGGACTGACCCATAAACACGTCACTGTCATTAGTACACTGTGACCCTAGGAAGGACTGACCCATAAACACCTCACTGTCATTATTACACTGTGACCCTAGGAAGGACTGACCCATAAACACCTCACTGTCATTAGTACACTGTGACCCTAGGAAGGACTGACCCATAAACACCTCACTGTCATTAGTACACTGTGACCCTAGGAAGGACTGACCCATAAACACCTCACTGTCATTATTACACTGTGACCCTAGGAAGGACTGACCCATAAACACCTCACTGTCATTAGTACATTGTGACCCTAGGAAGGACTGACCCATAAACACCTCACTGTCATTAGTACACTGTGACCCTAGGAAGGACTGACCCATAAACACCTCACTGTTATTAATAAACTGTGACCCTAGGAAGGACTGACCCATAAACACCTCACTGTCATTAATACACTGTGACCCTAGGAAGGACTGACCCATAAACACCTCACTATCATTAATACACTGTGACCCTAGGAAGGACTGACCCATAAACACGTCACTGTCATTAGTACACTGTGACCCTAGGAAGGACTGACCCATAAACACCTCACTGTCATTAGTACACTGTGACCCTAGGAAGGACTGACCCATAAACACCTCACTGTCATTAGTACACTGTGACCCTAGGAAGGACTGACCCATAAACCCCTCACTGTCATTATTACACTGTGACCCTAGGAAGGACTGACCCATAAACACGTCACTGTCATTAATACACTGTGACCCTACGAAGGACTGACCCATAAACACCTCACTGTCATTAATACACTGTGACCCTAGGAGGGACTGACCCATAAACACCTCACTGTCATTAGTACACTGTGACCCTAGGAAGGACTGACCCATACACACCTCACTGTCATTAATACACTGTGACCCTAGGAAGGACTGACCCATAAACACCTCACTGTCATTAATACACTGTGACCCTAGGAAGGACTGACCCATAAACACCTCACTGTCATTAATACACTGTGACCCTAGGAAGGACTGACCCATAAACACCTCACTGTCATTAGTACAATGTGACCCTAGGAAGGACTGACCCATAAACACGTCACTGTCATTAGTACACTGTGACCCTAGGAAGGACTGACCCATAAACACCTCACTGTCATTAGTACACTGTGACCCTAGGAAGGACTGACCCATAAACATGTCACTGTCATTATTACACTGTGACCCTAGGAAGGACTGACCTATAAACACCTCACTGTCATTAATACACTGTGACCCTAGGAAGGACTGACCCATAAACACGTCACTGTCATTAGTACACTGTGACCCTAGGAAGGACTGACCCATAAACATGTCACTGTCATTAGTACACTGTGACCCTAGGAAGGACTGACCCATAAACACCTCACTGTCATTAATACACTGTGACCCTAGGAAGGACTGACCCATAAACACCTCACTGTCATTAATACACCGTGACCCTAGGAAGGACTGACCCATAAACACGTCACTGTCATTAGTACACTGTGACCCTAGGAAGGACTGACCCATAAACACGTCACTGTCATTAATACACTGTGACCCTAGGAAGGACTGACCCATAAACACCTCACTGTCATTATTACACTGTGACCCTAGGAAGGACTGACCCATAAACACGTCACTGTCATTAATACACTGTGACCCTAGGAAGGACTGACCCATAAACACGTCACTGTCATTAATACACTGTGACCCTAGGAAGGACTGACCCATAAACACTTCACTGTCATTAATACACTGTGACCGTAGGAAGGACTGACCCATAAACACCTCACTGTCATTAGTACACTGTGACCCTAGGAAGGACTGACCCATAAACACCTCACTGTCATTATTACACTGTGACCCTAGGGAGGACTGACCCATAACCACCTCACTGTCATTAGTACACTGTGACCCTAGGAAGGACTGACCCATAAACACCTCACTGTCATTAATACACTGTGACCCTAGGAAGGACTGACCCATAAACACGTCACTGTCATTAGTACACTGTGACCCTAGGATGGACTGACCCATAAACACCTCACTGTCATTAGTACACTGTGACCCTAGGAAGGACTGACCCATAAACACCTCACTGTCATTAGTACACTGTGACCCTAGGATGGACTGACCCATAAACACCTCACTGTCATTATTACACTGTGACCCTAGGAAGGACTGACCCATAAACACCTCACTGTCATTAGTACACTGTGACCCTAGTAAGGACTGACCCATAAACACCTCACTGTCATTAATACACTGTGACCCTAGGAAGGACTGACCCATAAACACCTCACTGTCATTATTACACTGTGACCCTAGGAAGGACTGACCCATAAACACCTCACTGTCATTAGTACACTGTGACCCTAGGAAGGACTGACCCATAAACACCTCACTGTCATTATTACACTGTGACCCTAGGAAGGACAGACCCATAAACACGTCACTGTCATTAATACACTGTGACCCTAGGAAGGACTGACCCGTAAACACCTCTCTGTCATTATTACACTGTGACCCTAGGAAGGGCTGACCCATAAACACCTCACTGTCATTATTACACTGTGACCCTAGGAAGGGCTGACCCATAAACACATCACTGTCATTAATACACTGTGACCCTAGGAAGGACTGACCCATAAACACCTCACTGTCATTAGTACACTGTGACCCTAGGAAGGACTGACCCATAAACACATCACTGTCATTAATACACTGTGACCCTAGGAAGGACTGACCCATAAACACCTCACTGTGACCCTAGGAAGGACTGACCCATAAACACTTCACTGTCATTATTACACTGTGACCCTAGGAAGGACTGACCCATAAACACATCACTGTCATTATTACACTGTGACCCTAGGAAGGACTGACCCATAAACACCTCACTGTCATTAATACACTGTGACCCTAGGAAGGACTGACCCATAAACACCTCACTGTCATTAGGACACTGTGACCCTAGGAAGGACTGACCCATAAACACCTTTCTGTCATTATTACACTGTGACCCTAGGAAGGACTGACCCATAAACACGTCACTGTCATTAATACACTGTGACCCTAGGAAGGACTTACCCATAAACACGTCACTGTCATTAGTACACTGTGACCCTAGGAAGGACTGACCCATAAACACCTCACTGTCATTAGTACTCTGTGACCCTAGGAAGGACTGACCCATAAACACATCACTGTCATTAGTACACTGTGACCCTAGGAAGGACTGACCCATAAACACCTCACTGTCATTATTACACTGTGACCCTAGGAAGGACTGACCCATAAACACCTCACTGTCATTAATACACTGTGACCCTAGGAAGGACTGACCCATAAACACGTCACTGTCATTAATACACTGTGACCCTAGGAAGGACTGACCCATAAACACGTCACTGTCATTAGTACACTGTGACCCTAGGAAGGACTGACCCATAAACACCTCACTGTCATTATTACACTGTGACCCTAGGGAGGACTGACCCATAACCACCTCACTGTCATTAGTACACTGTGACCCTAGGAAGGACTGACCCATAAACACCTCACTGTCATTAATACACTGTGACCCTAGGAAGGACTGACACATAAACACGTCACTGTCATTAGTACACTGTGACCCTAGGATGGACTGACCCATAAACACCTCACTGTCATTAGTACACTGTGACCCTAGGAAGGACTGACCCATAAACACCTCACTGTCATTAGTACACTGTGACCCTAGGATGGACTGACCCATAAACACCTCACTGTCATTATTACACTGTGACCCTAGGAAGGACTGACCCATAAACACCTCACTGTCATTAGTACTCTGTGACCCTAGTAAGGACTGACCCATAAACACCTCACTGTCATTAATACACTGTGACCCTAGGAAGGACTGACCCATAAACACCTCACTGTCATTAGTACACTGTGACCCTAGGAAGGACTGACCCATAAACACCTCACTGTCATTATTACACTGTGACCCTAGGAAGGACAGACCCATAAACACGTCACTGTCATTAATACACTGTGACCCTAGGAAGGACTGACCCGTAAACACCTCACTGTCATTATTACACTGTGACCCTAGGAAGGGCTGACCCATAAACACCTCACTGTCATTATTACACTGTGACCCTAGGAAGGGCTGACCCATAAACACATCACTGTCATTAATACACTGTGACCCTAGGAAGGACTGACCCATAAACACCTCACTGTCATTAGTACACTGTGACCCTAGGAAGGACTGACCCATAAACACATCACTGTCATTAATACACTGTGACCCTAGGAAGGACTGACCCATAAACACCTCACTGTGACCCTAGGAAGGACTGACCCATAAACACTTCACTGTCATTATTACACTGTGACCCTAGGAAGGACTGACCCATAAACACATCACTGTCATTATTACACTGTGACCCTAGGAAGGACTGACCCATAAACACCTCACTGTCATTAATACACTGTGACCCTAGGAAGGACTGACCCATAAACACCTCACTGTCATTAGGACACTGTGACCCTAGGAAGGACTGACCCATAAACACCTTACTGTCATTATTACACTGTGACCCTAGGAAGGACTGACCCATAAACACGTCACTGTCATTAATACACTGTGACCCTAGGAAGGACTTACCCATAAACACGTCACTGTCATTAGTACACTGTGACCCTAGGAAGGACTGACCCATAAACACCTCACTGTCATTAGTACTCTGTGACCCTAGGAAGGACTGACCCATAAACACATCACTGTCATTAGTACACTGTGACCCTAGGAAGGACTGACCCATAAACACCTCACTGTCATTATTACACTGTGACCCTAGGAAGGACTGACCCATAAACACCTCACTGTCATTAATACACTGTGACCCTAGGAAGGACTGACCCATAAACACGTCACTGTCATTAATACACTGTGACCCTAGGAAGGACTGACCCATAAACACGTCACTGTCATTAGTACACTGTGACCCTAGGAAGGACTGACCCATAAACACCTCACTGTCATTATTACACTGTGACCCTAGGAAGGACTGACCCATAAACACCTCACTGTCATTAGTACACTGTGACCCTAGGAAGGACTGACCCATAAACACCTCACTGTCATTAGTACACTGTGACCCTAGGAAGGACTGACCCATAAACACCTCACTGTCATTATTACACTGTGACCCTAGGAAGGACTGACCCATAAACACCTCACTGTCATTAGTACATTGTGACCCTAGGAAGGACTGACCCATAAACACCTCACTGTCATTAGTACACTGTGACCCTAGGAAGGACTGACCCATAAACACCTCACTGTTATTAATAAACTGTGACCCTAGGAAGGACTGACCCATAAACACCTCACTGTCATTAATACACTGTGACCCTAGGAAGGACTGACCCATAAACACCTCACTATCATTAATACACTGTGACCCTAGGAAGGACTGACCCATAAACACGTCACTGTCATTAGTACACTGTGACCCTAGGAAGGACTGACCCATAAACACCTCACTGTCATTAGTACACTGTGACCCTAGGAAGGACTGACCCATAAACACCTCACTGTCATTAGTACACTGTGACCCTAGGAAGGACTGACCCATAAACCCCTCACTGTCATTATTACACTGTGACCCTAGGAAGGACTGACCCATAAACACGTCACTGTCATTAATACACTGTGACCCTAGGAAGGACTGACCCATAAACACCTCACTGTCATTAATACACTGTGACCCTAGGAGGGACTGACCCATAAACACCTCACTGTCATTAGTACACTGTGACCCTAGGAAGGACTGACCCATACACACCTCACTGTCATTAATACACTGTGACCCTAGGAAGGACTGACCCATAAACACCTCACTGTCATTAATACACTGTGACCCTAGGAAGGACTGACCCATAAACACCTCACTGTCATTAATACACTGTGACCCTAGGAAGGACTGACCCATAAACACCTCACTGTCATTAGTACAATGTGACCCTAGGAAGGACTGACCCATAAACACGTCACTGTCATTAGTACACTGTGACCCTAGGAAGGACTGACCCATAAACACCTCACTGTCATTAGTACACTGTGACCCTAGGAAGGACTGACCCATAAACATGTCACTGTCATTATTACACTGTGACCCTAGGAAGGACTGACCTATAAACACCTCACTGTCATTAATACACTGTGATCCTAGGAAGGACTGACCCATAAACACCTCACTGTCATTAATACACTGTGACCCTAGGAAGGACTGACCCATAAACACCTCACTGTCATTATTACACTGTGACCCTAGGAAGGACTGACCCATAAACACCTCGCTGTCATTATAACACTGTGACCCTAGGAAGGACTGACCCATAAACACGTCACTGTCATTAGTACACTGTGACCCTAGGAAGGACTGACCCATAAACATGTCACTGTCATTAGTACACTGTGACCCTAGGAAGGACTGACCCATAAACACGTCACTGTCATTAGTACACTGTGACCCTAGGAAGGACTGACCCATAAACACCTCACTGTCATTAATACACTGTGACCCTAGGAAGGGCTGACCCATAAACACCTCACTGTCATTAATACACTGTGACCCTAGGAAGGACTGACCCATAAACACCTCACTGTCATTATTACACTGTGACCCTAGGAAGGACTGACCCATAAACACCTTACTGTCATTAATACACTGTGACCCTAAGAAGGACTGACCCATAAACCCCTCACTGTCATTATTACACTGTGACCCTAGGAAGGACTGACCCATAAACACCTCACTGTCATTATTACACTGTGACCCTAGGAAGGACTGACCCATAAACACGTCACTGTCATTATTACACTGTGACCCTAGGAAGGACTGACCCATAAACACCTCACTGTCATTAATACACTGTGACCCTAGGAAGGACTGACCCATAAACACCTCACTGTCATTATTACACTGTGACCCTAGGAAGGACTGACCCATAAACATGTCACTGTCATAAGTACACTGTGACCCTAGGAAGGACTGACCCATAAACACCTCACTGTCATTATTACACTGTGACCCTAGGAAGGACTGACCCATAAACACCTCACTGTCATTAATACACTGTGACCCTAGGAAGGACTGGCCCATAAACACCTCACTGTCATTAGTACACTGTGACCCTAGGAAGGACTGACCCATAAACACCTCACTGTCATTAATACACTGTGACCCTAGGAAGGACTGACCCATAAACACCTCACTGTCATTAATACACTGTGACCCTAGGAAGGACTGACCCATAAACACGTCACTGTCATTAATACACCGTGACCCTAGGAAGGACTGACCCATAAACACCTCACTGTCATTAATACACTGTGACCCTAGGAAGGACTGACCCATAAACACGTCACTGTCATTAGTACACTGTGACCCTAGGAAGGACTGACCCATAAACACCTCACTGTCATTATTACACTGTGACCCTAGGAAGGACTGACCCATAAACACGTCACTGTCTTTAGTACACCGTGACCCTAGGAAGGACTGACCCATAAACACCTCACTGTCATTAATACACTGTGACCCTAGGAAGGACTGACCCATAAACACCTCACTGTCATTAGTACACTGTGACCCTAGGAAGGACTGACCCATAAACACGTCACTGTCATTATTACACTGTGACCCTAGGAAGGACTGACCCATAAACACCTCACTGTCATTATTACACTGTGACCCTAGGAAGGACTGATCCATAAACACCTCACGGTCATTATTACACTGTGACCCTAGGAAGGACTGACCCATAAACATGTCACTGTCATTATTACACTGTGACCCTAGGAAGGACTGACCCATAAACATGTCACTGTCATTATTACACTGTGACCCTAGGAAGGACTGACCCATAAACACCTCACTGTCATTAGTACACTGTGACCATAGGAAGGACTGACCCATAAACACGTCACTGTCATTATTACACTGTGACCCTAGGAAGGACTGACCCATAAACACGTCACTGTCATTATTACACTGTGACCCTAGGAAGGACTGACCCATAAACACGTCACTGTCATTATTACACTGTGACCCTAGGAAGGACTCACCCATAAACACCTCACTGTCATTATTACACTGTGACCCTAGGAAGGACTGACCCATAAACACCTCACTGTCATTAGTACACTGTGACCCTAGGAAGGACTGACCCATAAACACGTCACTGTCATTAGTACACTGTGACCCTAGGAAGGACTGACCCATAAACACCTCACTGTCATTAGTACACTGTGACCCTAGGAAGGACTGACCCATAAACACCTCACTGTCATTAGTACACTGTGACCCTAGGAAGGACTGACCCATAAACACCTCACTGTCATTATTACACTGTGACCCTAGGAAGGACTGACCCATAAACACCTCACTGTCATTATTACACTGTGACCCTAGGAAGGACTGACCCATAAACACATCACTGTCATTAATACACTGTGACCCTAGGAAGGACTGACCCATAAACACGTCACTGTCATTATTACACTGTGACCCTAGGAAGGACTGACCCATAAACACGTCACTGTCATTATTACACTGTGACCCTAGGAAGGACTGACCCATAAACATCTCACTGTCATTAATACACCGTGACCCTAGGAAGGACTGACCCATAAACACGTCACTGTCATTAGTACACTGTGACCCTAGGAAGGACTGACCCATAAACATGTCACTGTCATTAATACACTGTGACCCTAGGAAGGACTGACCCATAAACACGTCACTGTCATTATTACACTGTGACCCTAGGAAGGACTGACCCATAAACACCTCACTGTCATTAATACACTGTGACCATAGGAAGGACTGACCCATAAACACGTCACTGTCATTAATACACTGTGACCCAAGGAAGGACTGACCCATAAACACCTCAGTGTCATTAGTACACTGTGACCCTAGGAAGGACTGACCCATAAACATGTCACTGTCATTAGTACACTGTGACCCTAGGAAGGACTGACCCATAAACACCTCACTGTCATTAATACACTGTGACCCTAGGAAGGACTGACCCATAAACACGTCACTGTCATTATTACACTGTGACCCTAGGAAGGACTGACCCATAAACACCTCACTGTCATTATTACACTGTGACCCTAGGAAGGACCGACCCATAAACACATCACTGTCATTATTACACTGTGACCCTAGGAAGGACTGACCCATAAACACGTCACTGTCATTATTACACTGTGACCCTAGGAAGGACTGACCCATAAACACCTCACTGTCATTATTACACTGTGACCCTAGGAAGGACCGACCCATAAACACATCACTGTCATTATTACACTGTGACCCTAGGAAGGACCGACCCATAAACACGTCACTTTTTTATTAATACACTGTGACCCTAGGAAGGACTGACCCATAAACACCTCACTGTCATTATTACACTGTGACCCTAGGAAGGACTGACCCATAAACACCTCACTGTCATTATTACACTGTGACCCTAGGAAGGACTGACCCATAAACACGTCACTGTCATTATTACACTGTGACCCTAGGAAGGACTGACCCATAAACATCTCACTGTCATTAATACACCGTGACCCTAGGAAGGACTGACCCATAAACACGTCACTGTCATTAGTACACTGTGACCCTAGGAAGGACTGACCCATAAACACGTCACTGTCATTATTACACTGTGACCCTAGGAAGGACTGACCCATAAACATCTCACTGTCATTAATACACCGTGACCCTAGGAAGGACTGACCCATAAACACGTCACTGTCATTAGTACACTGTGACCCTAGGAAGGACTGACCCATAAACATGTCACTGTCATTAATACACTGTGACCCTAGGAAGGACTGAACCATAAACACGTCACTGTCATTATTACACTGTGACCCTAGGAAGGACTGACCCATAAACACCTCACTGTCATTAATACACTGTGACCATAGGAAGGACTGACCCATAAACACGTCACTGTCATTAATACACTGTGACCCAAGGAAGGACTGACCCATAAACACCTCAGTGTCATTAGTACACTGTGACCCTAGGAAGGACTGACCCATAAACATGTCACTGTCATTAGTACACTGTGACCCTAGGAAGGACTGACCCATAAACACCTCACTGTCATTAATACACTGTGACCCTAGGAAGGACTGACCCATAAACACGTCACTGTCATTATTACACTGTGACCCTAGGAAGGACTGACCCATAAACACCTCACTGTCATTATTACACTGTGACCCTAGGAAGGACCGACCCATAAACACATCACTGTCATTATTACACTGTGACCCTAGGAAGGACCGACCCATAAACACGTCACTTTTTTATTAATACACTGTGACCCTAGGAAGGACTGACCCATAAACACCTCACTGTCATTATTACACTGTGACCCTAGGAAGGACTGACCCATAAACACCTCACTGTCATTATTACACTGTGACCCTTGGAAGGACTGACCCATAAACACGTCACTGTCATTAGTACACTGTGACCCTAGGAAGGACTGACCCATAAACACCTCACTGTCATTAGTACACTGTGACCCTAGGAAGGACTGACCCATAAACACGTCACTGTCATTAATACACTGTGACCCTAGGAAGGACTGACCCATAAACACCTCACTGTCATTAATACACTGTGACCCTAGGAAGGACTGACCCATAAACACCTCACGGTCATTAGTACACTGTGACCCTAGGAAGGACTGACCCATAAACACGTCACTGTCATTAATACACTGTGACCCTAGGAAGGACTGACCCATAAACACCTCACTGTCATTAGTACACTGTGACCCTAGGAAGGACTGACCCATAAACACCTCACTGTCATTATTACACTGTGACCCTAGGAAGGACTGACCCATAAACACCTCACGGTCATTAGTACACTGTGACCCTAGGAAGGACTGACCCATAAACACCTCACTGTCATTATTACACTGTGACCCTAGGAAGGACTGACCCATAAACACCTCACTGTCATTAATACACTGTGACCCTAGGAAGGACTGACCCATAAACACCTCACTGTCAGTACACTGTGACCCTAGGAAGGACTGACCCATAAACACGTCACTGTCATTAGTACACTGTGACCCTAGGAAGGACTGACCCATAAACACCTCACTGTCATTATTACACTGTGACCCTAGGAAGGACTGACCCATAAACACCTCACTGTCATTATTACACTGTGACCCTAGGAAGGACTGATCCATAAACACGTCACTGTCATTAGTACACTGTGACCCTAGGAAGGACTGACCCATAAACACCTCACTGTCATTATTACACTGTGACCCTAGGAAGGACTGACCCATAAACACGTCACTGTCATTATTACACTGTGACCCTAGGAAGGACTGACCCATAAACACCTCACTGTCATTAGTACACTGTGACCCTAGGAAGGACTGACCCATAAACACGTCACTGTCATTAATACACTGTGACCCTAGGATGGACTGACCCATAAACATGTCACTGTCATTATTACACTGTGACCCTAGGAAGGACTGACCCATAAACACCTCACTGTCATTAGTACACTGTGACCCTAGTAAGGACTGACCCATAAACACCTCACTGTCATTAATACACTGTGACCCTAGGAAGGACTGACACATAAACACGTCACTGTCATTATTACACTGTGACCCTAGGAAGGACTGACCCATAAACACGTCACTGTCATTATTACACTGTGACCCTAGGAAGGACTGATCCATAAACACCTCACTGTCATTAATACACTGTGACCATAGGAAGGACTGACCCATAAACACGTCACTGTCATTAATACACTGTGACCCAAGGAAGGACTGACCCATAAACACCTCAGTGTCATTAGTACACTGTGACCCTAGGAAGGACTGACCCATAAACATGTCACTGTCATTAGTACACTGTGACCCTAGGAAGGACTGACCCATAAACACCTCACTGTCATTAATACACTGTGACCCTAGGAAGGACTGACCCATAAACACGTCACTGTCATTATTACATGTGACCCTAGGAAGGACTGACCCATAAACACCTCACTGTCATTATTACACTGTGACCCTAGGAAGGACCGACCCATAAACACATCACTGTCATTATTACACTGTGACCCTAGGAAGGACCGACCCATAAACACGTCACTTTTTTATTAATACACTGTGACCCTAGGAAGGACTGACCCATAAACACCTCACTGTCATTATTACACTGTGACCCTAGGAAGGACTGACCCATAAACACCTCACTGTCATTATTACACTGTGACCCTAGGAAGGACTGACCCATAAACACGTCACTGTCATTATTACACTGTGACCCTAGGAAGGACTGACCCATAAACATCTCACTGTCATTAATACACCGTGACCCTAGGAAGGACTGACCCATAAACACGTCACTGTCATTAGTACACTGTGACCCTAGGAAGGACTGACCCATAAACACGTCACTGTCATTATTACACTGTGACCCTAGGAAGGACTGACCCATAAACATCTCACTGTCATTAATACACCGTGACCCTAGGAAGGACTGACCCATAAACACGTCACTGTCATTAGTACACTGTGACCCTAGGAAGGACTGACCCATAAACATGTCACTGTCATTAATACACTGTGACCCTAGGAAGGACTGACCCATAAACACGTCACTGTCATTATTACACTGTGACCCTAGGAAGGACTGACCCATAAACACCTCACTGTCATTAATACACTGTGACCATAGGAAGGACTGACCCATAAACACGTCACTGTCATTAATACACTGTGACCCAAGGAAGGACTGACCCATAAACACCTCAGTGTCATTAGTACACTGTGACCCTAGGAAGGACTGACCCATAAACATGTCACTGTCATTAGTACACTGTGACCCTAGGAAGGACTGACCCATAAACACCTCACTGTCATTAATACACTGTGACCCTAGGAAGGACTGACCCATAAACACGTCACTGTCATTATTACACTGTGACCCTAGGAAGGACTGACCCATAAACACCTCACTGTCATTAGTACACTGTGACCCTAGGAAGGACTGACCCATAAACACGTCACTGTCATTAATACACTGTGACCCTAGGAAGGACTGACCCATAAACACCTCACTGTCATTAATACACTGTGACCCTAGGAAGGACTGACCCATAAACACCTCACTGTCATTATTACACTGTGACCCTAGGAAGGACTGACCCATAAACACCTCACTGTCATTAGTACACTGTGACCCTAGGAAGGACTGACCCATAAACACGTCACTGTCATTAATACACTGTGACCCTAGGATGGACTGACCCATAAACATGTCACTGTCATTATTACACTGTGACCCTAGGAAGGACTGACCCATAAACACCTCACTGTCATTAGTACACTGTGACCCTAGTAAGGACTGACCCATAAACACCTCACTGTCATTAATACACTGTGACCCTAGGAAGGACTGACACATAAACACGTCACTGTCATTATTACACTGTGACCCTAGGAAGGTCTGACCCATAAACACCTCACTGTCATTAATACACTGTGACCCTAGGAAGGACTGACCCATAAACACCTCACTGTCATTAGTACACTGTGACCCTAGGAAGGACTGACCCATAAACACCTCACTGTCATTAGTACACTGTGACCCTAGGAAGGACTGACCCATAAACACGTCACTGTCATTATTACACTGTGACCCTAGGAAGGACTGACCCATAAACACCTCACTGTCATTAGTACACTGTGACCCTAGGAAGGACTGACCCATAAACACGTCACTGTCATTAATACACTGTGACCCTAGGTTGGACTGACCCATAAACATGTCACTGTCATTAGTACACTGTGACCCTAGGAAGGACTGACCCATAAACACCTCACTGTCATTAGTACACTGTGACCCTAGGAAGGACTGACACATAAACACCTCACTGTCATTATTACACTGTGACCCTAGGAAGGACTGACCATGTTTCCACTGTAGCCCTCACAATGTCTTTCTGGTGGTTCGGTCTCTAGGTGTCTGCCTGTCTGTCCTTCTCTGACATCATTAGACCTCTCAGGGAACACTAATGTGGGAGTTGATGGATTTGAATATCTTTTGAGTGGAATTCGAGAGAGGAATTCCAAAATGAGTGACCTTGACCTCACAGGTGAGATTATATGAACGATTCCACGTCCTCCTGTCTCCGCCAGCCCTCTGTCTGTGAGGTGGGTTTATTAGTGACAGTGCCGCTCGAGGAGCATTAATCAAGGGGAGTAAGGGTTTGTGAAAATGATAAATGTCTCTATATTGTAGAGTCTGCTAGTATTCATTATACAGGGAGTCCATATTGATATAGGGGTGCAACCGCTCGTTGGTTAATCTGAAAAACATAGCGCCTCCTCGAAACTTAGGGTGCAGGTTTGATTCCTGACACGAGAAAGTGCCATAAAATGAATACTGTATATGTGTTAATAAAAGGCTATAGGAGCGGCGTTCCCTCGAAGAGAACCGCTATATAAAGTGTTGTTATATCCTAGTAGTAGATTTTATTCCATATAGGGAACAAGTGCCATTGTGAACGTATTTTATTATAAGGCTACCCGCAGACTGTAATTACTGCACCTGCCATGTGTTAGAAATGCAAAATGGTTTCTCAATAACTTTATTGCTACCCCGAGATCAGGAAAACCAATTGGTGATGAGGAGTTAGGTTGAGTTGTGTTGGTTAAAGTCTCCATTACGAATTTGCTATGCCCTTCAGGTTGCAGTATCCAAGGGCCGCTCAGCCGTCCCTCCCTGGGTGACCTTCCCCATCTTCTGCGAGAACTGAGATTGGGATCCCGTGGCTTCACCAAGACGGACAGAGAGCTCCTGACACAGGCCTGGTCGGGGGAGTGCCTACTCATGCTTCGACATCACAAACTCTTCTTTAAGAGCCTCTGACGGAACATACAAAGCATGTGTCCAGATAATGTTAGTCTCCCTTGTAAGAGCACATCCACACGTGTGTGTGTGAGAAGATATCCATCTTACACACGTCTGACAAAGGTGCAAATTCTGCATGGTTCACATTCATGTCTTAGAAGGGGTAAGACCTGTGTTTCTGAGGAGGGATTGGAAGAAGTTCATCCCCGGTGAATCCTTGACCAAGATCCCATTCTGAGGGACCAACCAAACCTCCAGCAATTGTCACTGCAGGTGAGCGTGTACTCCGACACAGACAGTGTGCTTCCTCGATGCACCAAGCCCGGAGGCTTTTGTGTAATTATGTAACAACGCGAGTCAAACCAGCATGAGCAAAATGGGCGCAAATAGCAGGGGACACATCCTGACTGGTGACATCATTTTATCGTCCCAGCGCCAGAAGGAGTGATATAATATGGGAGAGCGTGAGAGTCGCTGCCGTCTGGCCTGGTTTTATCCTGTGTATGTTTTCTGTGTTTCTGAATAAACGGATGATTATCCTGTGCTGCTTCTGGTGCTGATTAAGTAGTAATAGGCTCTGGTGACTATTGCAATGTGGTCTCCTTACCGTCTGGTAACCCTACACATGTATGACATTGACGTGCTTTGCAAAATGCAGGAGCCATATGTGACCACAAGGAAATCAGTTTGTTGAACAGTGCTGCTAAACATCCAATTAGTATAAACTATCCAGTCCCCACCCTTAATAGAAACAAATTAAACATCCAATTAGTATAAAAGATCCAGGCCCAGTGGCATCCCGAGGTGGGTGCACCCCCCCCACAATAATCCCCCCCCCACACACACACAGCGCAATGCTAAACTTTTTTTTTTTTTTTTCTGGCAACCACATCCGCTGGATTCAGCTGCCAGAAAAAACAAATCAATGCGACCGGATGTGACGTAATGTAGGAGGGAAGACTGGACGGGGAAGACGTCCAGGGACACGGAGGAGAGGCAGAGCAGCAAATAAGGTAAGTACTGGGGGAGGAGGGTGGTATAAAACTAGCAAAATTCGGGCATATTAAGGGGTTAACTGTTGGAATATTGAGTGGCTAAATACTGACATATTGAGGGGTTAAATGCTGGAATATTGAATGGCAAAATAATACTTGCATATTAGGGGTTAAATCCTGGCATATTGAGTGGCAAAATAATACTGGCATATTGAGTGGCAAAATTCTGGCATATTGAGGGGTTAAATGTTGTAATATTGAATGGAAACCCTAATGGCATATATTAAATGGCAGAATAATACTGGCAAATTGGCTGTGCCATATTAAATAGCAAAATAGTACTGGCATATAATTGGGCAAATTGGTTTATTTTAATTGGCAAACTGATGCTGTGGCATGGTCTGTGGGGCAAAATAACATGTACTATGAGGAAAGTGACACTGCGGTATGTTCTGTGGGGCAAAGTGACACTGTGGCATGCCAAATCGTGTAGGTGCAATATGAGTGCAAGCCAAGTGCTGTGGGTGCAATAAAGGTGCATGGCAAGTTCTGTGGGTACTGTATGGTGCTGTGTTAAGTCCTTTAGGTGTAATGTGGGTGCAGAGGAAGGGAATAAAAAATAGGAATGCAATTTTTTAATAACATTTTTATTAAATATAATATTAAATAATTCAAATAAGTATAAATGCAGCTAGTTATAGAGAGATGTCTGTTTATAGATATGTATTATTTTCGAATTGTACAATTGTCACCTAGTGGGGCTCCTGTGTGGCGCATAATTAATGGTGGTCCCATGTGTGGAATATTTTTTGGGCCCCATGTGTGGCATAATTATGGGACGCTTGTGTGTGTGTGTGTGTGTGTGTGTGTGTGGCATAATTAATTGGGCTCCAAGGTGAGGCATACATAATGGGGCTCTGGTCTGGCATAACTTATGGGGCTCTGGTGTGGCATAGTTAATGGGTCATCTGACTGGCATTAATAAGCAATCTGTTTGGCATGGTATTGGAGGAAATCCAGGGGGTGACACCATGAGTTACTGCACCCAAACTTAGTGACGCCTCTGTCCAGGCCCCGCCCAAAATAGAAACAAAACATCCAATTAGTATAAAGATTCAGTCCCCAAAGTAATAGAAACAAAGTAAACATCAAATTAGTGTAAACGATCCAGTCCCCAGTATCATAGAAACAAGTTACAACATCCAGTTAGTGTATAAGATCCAGTCCCCACTGTAATAGAAAGAAAACATTCAATTAGTGTAAAAGATCCAGTCCCCACCCTTAATAGAAACAAAATATCCAATTAGTGTAAAAGATCCAGTCCCCGCCCTTAATAGAAACAAAACATCCAATTAGTGTAAAAGATCCAGTCCCCACCCTTAATAGAAACAAAACATCCAATTAGTGTATAAGATCCAGTCCTCACCCTTAATAGAAACAAAACATCCAATTAGTGTATAAGATCCAGTCCCCGCCCTTAATAGAAACAAAACATCCAATTAGTGTAAAAGATCCAGTCCCCACCCTTAATAGAAACAAAACATCCAATTAGTGTATAAGATCCAGTCCCCACCCTTAATAGAAACAAAACATCCAATTAGTGTATAAGATCCAGTCCCCGCCCTTAATAGAAACAAAACATCCAATTAGTGTAAAAGATCTAGTCCCCACCCTTAATAGAAACAAGTTACAACATCCAATTAGTGTAAAAGATCCAGTCCCCACCCTTAATAGAAACAAGTTACAACATCCAATTAGTGTAAAAGATCCAGTCCCCACCCTTAATAGAAACAAGTTACAACATCCAGTTAGTGTATAAGATCCAGTCCCCACTGTAATAGAAACAAAACATCCAATTAGTGTATAAGATCCAGTCCCCACCCTTAATAGAAACAAAACATCCAATTAGTGTATAAGATCCAGTCCCCGCCCTTAATAGAAACAAAACATCCAATTAGTGTAAAAGATCTAGTCCCCACCCTTAATAGAAACAAGTTACAACATCCAATTAGTGTAAAAGATCCAGTCCCCACCCTTAATAGAAACAAGTTACAACATCCAATTAGTGTAAAAGATCCAGTCCCCACCCTTAATAGAAACAAGTTACAACATCCAGTTAGTGTATAAGATCCAGTCCCCACTGTAATAGAAACAAAACATCCAATTAGTGTATAAGATCCAGTCCCCACCCTTAATAGAAACAAAACATCCAATTAGTGTAAAAGATCCAGTCCCCACCCTTAATAGAAACAAAACATCCAATTAGTGTATAAGATCCAGTCCCCACCCTTAATAGAAACAAAACATCCAATTAGTGTAAAAGATCCAGTCCCCACTCTTAATAGAAACAAAACATCCAATTAGTGTATAAGATCCAGTCCTCACCCTTAATAGAAACAAAACATCCAATTAGTGTAAAAGATCCAGTCCCCACTCTTAATAGAAACAAAACATCCAATTAGTGTATAAGATCCAGTCCCCACCCTTAATAGAAACAAAACATCCAATTAGTGTAAAAGATCCAGTCCACACTCTCTTAATACAAACAAAACATCCAATTAGTGTATAAGATCCAGTCCCCACCCTTAATAGAAACAAAACATCCAATTAGTGTATAAGATCCAGTCCCCACCCTTAATAGAAACAAAACATCCAATTAGTGTAAAAGATCCAGTCCACACCCTTAATAGAAACAAAACATCCAATTAGTGTAAAAGATCCAGTCCCCACCCTTAATAGAAACAAAACATCCAATTAGTGTATAAGATCCAGTCCCCACCCTTAATAGAAACAAAACATCCAATTAGTGTAAAAGATCCAGTCCCCACCCTTAATAGAAACAAAATATCCAATTAGTGTCTTTTTGTACACCACAGTTGCTACCACAATTGTAACTTGTTATTAAAGATAATCTATTGTTACCTGAGCTGGTTTTCTCCTTATATTTAAATAGGTTTTAATGGTTTTAATTGTAATTTATTTTACTTTTTCTAAAAGATCTTTTGGATCATTTTTAGCTATGAAATCCTTTTCCAATCTCTCTATTTGTATGTTGCATATATCTTGATCCAGTTCCTTTTTATTCTACAAATTTGATTTTTTGGAATATTTTGTAGTCTCCACTGATTTCAGTCTTCGCCAATGAACTAACTTAGTGGCGGTATACAAATATTATATATAGATATGTCTTGTTATGCTATTAATAACTTTTAACTACTGAGCGTAAATTCAGAGTCCACACTCCTTGCTTTCGGCAATTCATTTATTTAATAGAGGCTACACACATACAAATAAACAACACATACAAATACTACACATACATATGCAAACTGGTACTAGGTTGGTATATGCTTTCACTGATTATTCATTGCCTGAATGGAATTAACTATCCGAAAACAATGAGTCACGCATTCACACGCGTGATACATTTACCACTCGTTTGGAATCACGTGTTGTCAGGCAGCTGGATCCAACCTGTTTAGCCCCTGTATCCCTGTGTTACTGCCTGAGACTAGATTTGCTTCCATTACAGTAAAAGCTGAATTCTTATGCTTTATAATTCTGTACATTAAAACACTTGACTTCATTGGTGCACAGTTTGGTGGTCAATCTTTTGCCCTTATTACACAAGGTAAATCGTGTCCACTGTCAAATTGTATGAAACTATTTACATCTACTGTCTTGAAAAACGTCTTTGTATAGATTTTGTTGTTTTGGATATAAATATTTAAATCTGATAAATTAATTTGTTTATCTCTGATGTAAGTGATATTCCCCAATTTGAAGTATTCAGATACTTTATAAAATTCTCAAGCTCTTGATTTGAGCCATTCCATATAATTAATACGTCATCGATGTACCTGCAGTAGGTTACCAAATTATTGCTCCACTGATGTTCCTTACAGACAGAAAGATCTTCCCAATGTGACATAAATACATTTGCATAACTGGGAGTAAATGTTGTGCCCATCGCGGTACCTCTCTGTTAGATAAAGTATTCATCATTATACCAAAAGGAGTTGTTACTGATGACCCAGGTTATGCCTCTGGTGAGTTTGTAACTGCTGTTATGCCTTTTGTATGTTCTATATTGGTATAAATGTAGGTCAACACGGAGAAATGTATAAAGCATAAACCTGGTTAGAAAATAGACACAATGATAATAAACCAAGCAGTCCTGAGGCAATAGATAAAGATAACATAGAAACATAGAATGCGTCGGCAGAAATGAACCATTTGGTCCATCTAGTCTGCCCAGTTATCTAAATACTTCCATTAGTCCCAGACCTTATCTTATATCTAGGATAGCCTTATACCTATCCAATGCATGCTTAAACTCCTTCACTGTATTAACCTCTACCACTTCTACTGGAAGACTATTCCATGCATCCACTACCCTCTCAGTAATGTAATACTTTCATTAGTCCCTGGCCTTATCTTATATCTAGGATAGCCTTATACCTATCCCATGCATGCTTAAACTCCTTCACTGTATTAACCTCTACCACTTCTACTGGAAGACTATTCCATGCATCCACTACCATCTCAGTAATGTAATCTTTTCATTAGTCCCTGACCTTATCTTATATCTAGGATAGCCTTATACCTATCCCATGCATGCTTAAACTCCTTCACTGTATTAACCTCTACCACTTCTACTGGAAGACTATTCCATGCATCCACTACCCTCTCAGTAATGTAATACTTTCATTAGTCCCTGGCCTTATCTTATATCTAGGATAGCCTTATACCTATCCCATGCATGCTTAAACTCCTTCACTGTATTACCCTCTACCACTTCTACTGGAAGACTATTCCATACATCCACTACCCTCTCAGTAATGTAATACTTTCATTAGTCCCTGATCTTATCTTATATCTAGGATAGCCTTATACCTATCCCATGCATGCTTAAACTCCTTCACTGTATTAACCTCTACCACTTCTACTGGAAGACTATTCCATGCATCCACTACCCTCTCAGTAATGTAATACTTTCATTAGTCCCTGATCTTATCTTATATCTAGGATAGCCTTATACCTATCCCATGCATGCTTAAACTCCTTCACTGTATTAACCTATACCACTTCTACTGGAAGACTATTCCATACATCCACTACCCTCTCAGTAATGTAATACTATCATTAGTCCCCGGCCTTATCTTATATCTAGGATAGCCTTATACCTATCCCATGCATGCTTAAACTCCTTCACTGTATTAACCTCTACCACTTCTGCTGGCAGGCTATTCCATACATCCACTACCCTCTCAGTAAAGTAATACTTCCTGATATTACGATTAAATCGTTGCCCCTCTTATTTAAGACTATGTCCTCTAGTTGTGGTAGTTTTTCTTCTTTTAAATATACTCTCTTCCTTTATGTATTTAAAGGGAATCAACACAGTCAAGGAAGAGAGTATATTTAAAAGAAGCTATACATTTTAAGATGTTTTAACCTTTCCTGGTTCAACCAGTTTAGTAGCATTTTTCTGAACACAGTACACAGTACGTCTCCAGGTCTCACCAGCGCTCTGTACAATGGCATGAGCACTTCCCTCTTTCTACTGCTAATACCTCTCCCTATACAACCAAGAATTCTGTTAATACCTCTCCCTATACAACGGATCATTCTGCTAATACCTCTCCCTATACAACCTACCTATCATTCCAGCATTTTGATCCAAAAGAAGGCAAAAACCCCTAAGGAAGCTATTTCAAATTTTGCCTCCTAGGGGGAAAAATCACTTCTTGACTCCAAGAGGCAATCAGATTTCTCCTTGGATCAATAAGCTCTATCATTAATGCTTATTCTATTATTAATACCCCTGTATGTCCTGCAGACCATGTGTAAATGCATCTATTGTGGTTGATAGCACTACCTCTCTTGGCAGTGAGTTCCATAACTTTATTGTCCTTACCGTAAAGAATCCCTTCCTTTGCTGTCTATGAAATCTTTGCTCTTCCAGTCTCAGGGGGTGACCTCTTGTTCTTTGTACATTTCTGTTAATGAGCAGGTCCCTGGAGAGCTCCTTATATTGGCCCTGCACATATTTATATAATGTTATCATATCCCCTCTAAGACGCCTTTTTTCTAAAGTAAATAAATGCAATTTTTTAAGTCTCTCTTCATAACTAAGATCCTCCAATCCCCTTATTAATTTTGTAGCTCTCCTTTGCACTTTTTCTAGTTCCATAATATCCTTTTTAAGGACTGGTGCCCAGAATTGTACTGCATATTCAAGGTGAGGTCTTACCATTGACTTGTAATAAGGCAAGATGATGTCCTCCTCCCGTGAATCTATACCTCATTTATACATGCCAATATCTTATTGGCCGTTGCAGCTGCTGACTGGCATTGAGCACTGTTGCTAAGTCTGTTATCTACAATGATTCCTAAATAATCCTTTTCATTGGTAGTTTTTTGCAGGTAGGTACCATTTAAAGTAAATGTTGCTTTGTTATTATTTTACCCATAATGCATAACTTTGCATTTGTCCATATGGAACCTAATTTGCCACTTAATTGCCCAGTCCCCCACTCTGTCCAAATCTTCCTGTCAAACATTGTCTGTATTACCTTACCATCATTAATAAACAAATTAAAAAGAAGAAGGTACTCCGCTTAATACCTTGGTCCTGTTTGAGGATTTTCCATTTACAACAACTCTCTCCATTCTATCTTTTAGCCAATTTTCAATCCAAATACATACATTTGCCCCCAATCCTATTTCTCTCAATTTGTAGAGTAACCTTTTGTGTGGAACTGTATCTGTGAAAAGTGTATTTTGTGAAAGACCTGTCTTTCACAAAACCATGCTGACTTTTACTAATTATATTCTGGTTCAAGATGTATTCTTGAGTGTATACCTTTAGCAATCCTTCAAATAATTTCCCCACTACAGATGTCAAGCTCACTGGCCTATAATTACCAGGCAGAGATTTTGATCCCTTTTTAAATATTGGAATGACATCCGCCTTTCGCCAGTCTGTTGGCACTATACCTGAACTGAATGAATCCCTAAAGATCATGAATATTGCCTACCTACCTAACTCCTCTGAGATGATTACTCCTCATCACATGTTTATATTATTTCCATCCCCATGTTAAGGCCTATGAAACTTCCTTTTATTTCTAATTCCTTATTTCAATTCACCCAGAATTCAATATTTCAAAACGTGTTCATATCCTTCTCTCTGCTAAACTCTCCCCCCCCCCCTTAATCAAATAAATAAACTACCCCATTATATTAATATGCTCTTACATGGGGGGAACATTCAGTAGCAGCTATATTCCCCTTCTGGAGAGCGTCTTAATCCAGCAGAAAAGCTCAGTACAGTGTGTTTGACATTCAAAATGACTTTAAACTGAAACCTCCATCATTATTTTGATGATGATTATCTCTCAATATTACCGTCATCATATCATTATCTCTCTCATTATTACCGTCATCATATCATTATCTCTCAATATTACCGTCATCATATCATTATCTCTCAATATTACCGTCATCATATCATTATCTCTCAATATTACCGTCATCATATCATTATCTCTCATTATTACCGTCATCATATCATTATCTCTCATTATTACCGTCATCATATCATTATCTCATTATTACTGTCATCATATCATTATCTCTCAATATTACCGTCATCATATCATTATCTCTCAATATTACCGTCATCATATCATTATCTCTCATTATTACCGTCATCATATCATTATCTCTCTCATTATTACCGTCATCATATCATTATCTCTCATTATTACTGTCATCATATCATTATCTCTCAATATTACCGTCATCATATCATTATCTCTCATTATTACCGTCATCATATCATTATCTCTCATTATTACTGTCATCATATCATTATCTCTCAATATTACCGTCATCATATCATTATCTCTCAATATTACCGTCATCATATCATTATCTCTCATTATTACTGTCATCATATCATTATCTCTCAATATTACCGTCATCATATAATTATCTCTCATTATTACCGTCATCATATCATTATCTCTCAATATCACCGTCATCATATCATTATCTCTCATTATTACCGTCATCATATCATTATCTCTCCATATTACCGTCATCATATCATTATCTCTCATTATTACCGTCATCATATCATTATCTCTCATTATTACTGTCATCATATCATTATCTCTCTCATTATTACCGTCATCATATCATTATCTCTCATTATTACCGTCATCATATCATTATCTCTCATTATTACTGTCATCATATCATTATCTCTCTCATTATTACCGTCATCATATCATTATCTCTCATTATTACCGTCATCATATCATTATCTCTCATTATTACCGTCATCATATCATTATCTCTCATTATTACCGTCATCATATCATTATCTCTCTCATTATTACCGTCATCATATCATTATCTCTCATTATTACTGTCATCATATCATTATCTCTCTCATTATTACCGTCATCATATCATTATCTCTCATTATTACCGTCATCATATCATTATCTCTCATTATTACTGTCATCATATCATTATCTCTCAATATTACCGTCATCATATCATTATCTCTCAATATTACCGTCATCATATCATTATCTCTCATTATTACTGTCATCATATCATTATCTCTCATTATTACCGTCATCATATCATTATCTCTCATTATTACCGTCATCATATCATTATCTCATTATTACCGTCATCATATCATTATCTCTCATTATTACCGTCGTCATATCATTATCTCTCAATATTACCGTCGTCAGATCATTATCTCTCAATATTACCGTCGTCAGATCATTATCTCTCATTATTACCGTCGTCATATCATTATCTCTCAATATTACCGTCGTCATATCATTATCTCTCAATATTACCGTCGTCATATCATTATCTCTCAATATTACCATCGTCAGATCATTATCTCTCAATATTACCGTCGTCAGATCATTATCTCTCAATATTACCGTCGTCAGATCATTATCTCTCGATATTACAGTCGTCAGATCATTATCTCTCGATATTACCGTCGTCAGATCATTATCTCTCAATGCGTAATCTAAGGTGAAGTAATAAAACTGTGAGTTTTATTGCTGTGGAGTCTGTGATACACTCACACACCGCACATTACTGTGAGTTTTTTTGCTGTGGAGTCTGTGATACACTCACACACTGCACATTACTGTGAGTTTTTTTGCTGTGGAGTCTGTGATACACTCACACGCCGCACATTACTGTGAGTTTTATTGCTGTGGAGTCTGTGATACACTCACACGCCGCACATTACTGTGAGTTTTATTGCTGTGGAGTCTGTGATACACTCACACGCTGCACATTACTGTGAGTTTTATTGCTGTGGAGTCTGTGATACACTCACACGCCGCACATTACTGTGAGTTTTATTGCTGTGGAGTCTGTGATACACTCACACGCTGCACATTACTGTGAGTTTTATTGCTGTGGAGTCTGTGATACACTCACACGCCGCACATTACTGTGAGTTTTATTGCTGTGGAGTCTGTGATACACTCACACGCCGCACATTACTGTGAGTTTTATTGCTGTGGAGTCTGTGGTACACTCGCACACAGCACATTACTGTGAGTTTTATTGCTGTGGAGTCTGTGATACACTCACACACTGCACATTACTGTGAGTTTTATTGCTGTGGAGTCTGTGATACACTCACACACTGCTCATTACTGTGAGTTTTATTGCTGTGGAATCTGTGATACACTCACACACTGCACATTACTGTGAGTTTCATTGCTGTGGAGTCTGTGATACACTCACACACTGCACATTACTGTGAGTTTTATTGCTGTGGAGTCTGTGATACACTCACACACTGCACATTACTGTGAGTTTTATTGCTGTGGAGTCTGTGATACACTCACACGCCGCACATTACTGTGAGTTTTATTGCTGTGGAGTCTGTGGTACACTCGCACACAGCACATTACTGTGAGTTTTATTGCTGTGGAGTCTGTGATACACTCACACACTGCACATTACTGTGAGTTTTATTGCTGTGGAGTCTGTGATACACTCACACACTGCTCATTACTGTGAGTTTTATTGCTGTGGAATCTGTGATACACTCACACACTGCACATTACTGTGAGTTTCATTGCTGTGGAGTCTGTGATACACTCACACACTGCACATTACTGTGAGTTTTATTGCTGTGGAGTCTGTGATACACTCACACACTGCACATTACTGTGAGTTTTATTGCTGTGGAGTCTGTGATACACTCACACACTGCACATTACTGTGAGTTTTATTGCTGTGGAGTCTGTGATACACTCACACAGTGCACATTACTGTGAGTTTCATTGCTGTGGAGTCTGTGATACACTCACACACTGCACATTACTGTGAGTTTATTGCTGTGGAGCATGTGATACTCGCACGCTGCACATTACTGGGAGTTTTATTGCAGACTCCACAGCAATAAAACTCCCAGTAATGTGCAGTGTGTAGGTTAGTATTATTGGAGTGGAGTGTCCCGCTCACCGCAGATTACAAACACACGTGCACTGGGGTTGGGAGATGCAGGGAAGTTGTTTGGTTGGCATTAGACAAGCCCACGTTGCTTTCAAAATTTCAATTTATTGGATAATATTTCAATCAGCCAAAGCTTTTCATCAAGTAACAGAATATTGGGAATTTCTTTGAGATTCTGAATCCTAAATCATCCATGGGGTTACAGTTTAGGAAGGAGGGTCAGCTATCTCCACAGATGTCACAGATGTAGGACAATCAGCCCTGGGATCTGCGATTAGGGATGGTGGCTCTGAAAGTCCAACCCATGGTCACTTGGTGGTCCCAAGACGTGCTGAAGTCTCAGCAGCGCATGTATTGTGACACATTACAGAGCATGTATGTTATTGACATGTTCAGAAAATCCAGACTTTTGATAGAATTGAAGTTTCCTCAGCTGGGGTTTCTGAGAAGACATCTTCTCAAATCAGTCCAGGAATTTATTATGAAAATAAAATATACCAAGTGAATTGAAAAAGGTTTAAAAGATGCAGCTTTACCAAAAAATCTACTCCGTCTTGATCAAATGAAATGCACACCATGGTTGGTGTCTCCTTGACCACCTATATGGGGATCTTCTCAATAAGACCCCACGTGTCAGTCAGAGAACTCAGTGCAAAATTACAAGAAAAAGAAAATAGAGTCTTCTACACGTGGGACGTCAGGGCATGGTAATATCCGCAGGTTTTTATGATAAATGCAAAAATCAAACGTGGGAAAGCACACACAGCTCCAGCATCCTTCCACCTGAATCAGCATGACACTTCTTTTGATTCGTAACCAAAACAAATGAGTGTAGTGAGAGTTGTGAGAAATATTAAAGCACTAACCATGCAACAAGTTACCAGCCAGAATGGTCACTTGGTGGTCCCAAGACGTGCTGAAGTCTCAGCAGCGCATGTATTGTGACACATTACAGAGCATGTATGTTATTGACATGTTCAGAAAATCCAGACTTTTGATAGAATTGAAGTTTCCTCAGCTGGGGTTTCTGAGAAGACATCTTCTCAAATCAGTCCAGGAATTTATTATGAAAATAAAATATACCAAGTGAATTGAAAAAGGTTTAAAAGATGCAGCTTTACCAAAAAATCTACTCCGTCTTGATCAAATGAAATGCACACCATGGTTGGTGTCTCCTTGACCACCTATATGGGGATCTTCTCAATAAGACCCCACGTGTCAGTCAGAGAACTCAGTGCAAAATTACAAGAAAAAGAAAATAGAGTCTTCTACACGTGGGACGTCAGGGCATGGTAATATCCGCAGGTTTTTATGATAAATGCAAAAATCAAACGTGGGAAAGCACACACAGCTCCAGCATCCTTCCACCTGAATCAGCATGACACTTCTTTTGATTCGTAACCAAAACAAATGAGTGTAGTGAGAGTTGTGAGAAATATTAAAGCACTAACCATGCAACAAGTTACCAGCCAGAATGAGATGCCCTTTCAGCTAGGTACTGGGTGAGGAAGATTGGGTGCACAATGTCCCCAGGATGGCTGGTCATAACATCAAAGACACTCTTGTTGGGGGGCACGACCCTTAACATGTTCTCCAGATCCAAAGATGGTTGGAATGGGCCTGGGTGTTCAGGTCCAGGATTGGTAGATGGCTGCACGAGGCCACAATATGATGGAATCAAGTAAGAATGTGACCCATAGTTGCAAAGAGTAAATGGAGGAATTGGAAGAAAAGGGAGAACACTTGGTGGGGCCACTACATTTGGAGCCACACTCTTGGTGTAGGATGTGGGTAGATCGCAGGTCAGGTATTCAGGAACATATTTTGAGAGCTCAGATGAATGCTTTTCTTGACCAGATTTGGGGAGGGTGCTATTGGTTTTTCCATGTTTTCTTTGTTGTGAATTTTTCCACCAAGCATGATTTCCAGTCGCAAGGTGTGAAATCTCCTTCTCATCATCTGAGCACAAGGAAGATATAGAGGACAGGCTGGAGGTAGAAGAAGACAATGTAGAGTTGCTGGTGGATTCACTTAGACTCCCCGAGGTGGCTGGTGACATTTGTTTAGAAGATGTATTTCCAAGAGGTTGCAGGCTCCCAGTGCACTTTCCACGCACTGTTTTGGGCGCTTTTTGTTGGTCTTTTTTCTGGGAGAGATCTAGCACGTCTCCATTATCTGTATCATTTAAAAGAGTATCGATCAAGGAAGAGGTCTTAGGCAGGGGAGTATCTTCTCCCAAAAATATAGATGGGTCAGCGTTACAAATAGTTTCTGGCATCTGCTCAAGCACACCGTTATCACTAACTCTGCAGCCCTGTGTAATATACGGAGACAAGTTCTCAACAAAGACTGTAGATCCCAGTTGTGTCATTGGGGTGTTTTGGATCTTCATGGTCACAGTCGGAATCTGGGTCACATCCACCATCCAGAAGTTGCCCCTTGTGTTGGGATTACTTGGATCTTTTAGAACCTGTAGAGGGCGATATATGGAAGGCACACCACTGTTATCACTAACTCTGCAGCCCTGTGTAATATACGGAGACAAGTCCTCAACAAAGACTTTAGACCCCTGTCGTGTTATTGAGGTGTTTTGGATCTTCATTGCCACAGCTGGAATCCGGGTCACATCCACCATCCAGAAGTTGCCCTTGGTGTTGGGGTTACTTGGATCTTTTAGCACCTGCAGAGGGCGATACACAGAGAAGCGATCACCAAATATTCTTTAACTATAGTTATAATCCAGCAGTATAGTCACGAAGTAAAGAACTCCCAAGATTTACAGTAAATCACTCCAGGAAATACATTTATCTAATCATCAAACGTGAAAGTCAGGGAACTGCTGATGTATTAATCCCCAAACCAATCAATTTATAACAATGGGGTATTAGCGGGAGGATGGGAAAATCTATAACCACCGTGAAAACACTGTCCTCCCCCTAACTCCTAGGGCTAGACCACCAGCGTTCACCAAATGGGAGGAGTCATTTAACTGAAAGAAATAATTATGTAAATAGGGGGTTATTTATAAAAGTCAATTCTGCGGAAAAGTCCTAACAGCTCCACAGTCACCGTGGAAATCCAAGGGAATGCTCCACAGTCACCGTGGAAAGCCAAGGGAATGCTCCACAGTCACCGTGGAAAGCCAAGGGAATGCTCCACAGTCACCGTGGAAAGCCAAGGGAATGCTCCACAGTCACCGTGGAAAGCCAAGGGAATGCTCCACAGTCACCGTGGAAATCCAAGGGAATGCTCCACAGTCACCGTGGAAAGCCAAGGGAATGCTCCACAGTCACCGTGGAAAGCCAAGGGAATGCTCCACAGTCACCGTGGAAAGCCAAATGAATGCTCCACAGTCACCGTGGAAAGCCAAATGAATGCTCCACAGTCACCGTGGAAAGCCAAGGGAATGCTCCACAGTCACCGTGGAAAGCCAAGGGAATGCTCCACAGTCACCGTGGAAAGCCAAGGGAATGCTCCAGTCACCGTGGAAAGCCAAGGGAATGCTCCACAGTCACCGTGGAAAGCCAAATGAATGCTCCACAGTCACCGTGGAAAGCCAAATGAATGCTCCACAGTCACCGTGGAAAGCCAAGGGAATGCTCCACAGTCACCGTGGAAAGCCAAGGGAATGCTCCACAGTCACCGTGGAAAGCCAAGGGAATGCTCCACAGTCACCGTGGAAAGCCAAGGGAATGCTCCACAGTCACCGTGGAAAGCCAAATGAATGCTCCACAGTCACCGTGGAAAGCCAGTGGGTTGTTCCTCCTTTAGAACTTTACTCCAGAATTGGATTTTATATATTAGACCCATTATTAGGGTTTAGGGAAGGGGTTGAGAGTAATGGGGGCTCTTACCTTCATGAAGCAGTCATTTGTAGACAGGTTATGTCGGACAGAGTCTTTCCAGCCTCTGTAACCTCCTGAGAAGAATGGGAAAAGGATACTAATCTCTTTCAGGATCTGAAAATAGAAAACAAATTATTAGGAAGACACATTTTAGCTAGAAGCAGGGGTGTACCTAACTTATATGGCCCCCGGGGGTGGATGTGATCTTGGACATTGGTGCCAATATGCCGGAAGTGGTACAGTCTGCCAGTGGAACCAGTGAAGGTTCGTTAGATCAAGAGATCTCCCCAACAGAACCTGCTTCACTTGCTGACATCAGACCTCAGGGCCCCTTACATAATTACTTGAGTAATTGCTTGAGGAGCTCGGAGGAGCACTGCAAGGCAAGTCTCGGTCTAATGATCCATGTACTGCTTCACTGGTGGCAGACCCCACCACAGCCAGAATGTGTGAGGAATAGAGAGAGGTACCTGGAGCAAGTGGGGATTAAACCAAAATTACAGTCCAAGTCAGGGAGACCTACCCAAATGGCAATCTGGGTGAGCCAAGATGGGCTTCATATAGGAAAACCTTGTTACTAATTCCGAATTTAGTTTAAATGCATTGATTTCTTGGTGCCACGTTTATGTGGCAAATGTGTTATTTTTTATTTAAGAGTGAGGATTAACTTGCCTAATTTACAGAAACAGGTGCTACCTTGAGCCGACTTATTCTTCTTATTTTTTCAATTATTTCAGAAATGTAGAAATTGGGCCTGCATAGAATATTATATTTCCACTACAGAGTTCATAATATTTACATACATTTTAAATGAATAAAGATTGAATAAGAAGGTAACTTCAGCATTATTAGAAAAGTGGCCAGAACCCCAAGCTAGCCGCTTCCTCTCCAGTCCATATTTATCCTTCTCCTGTTTACACGTATGTATAAAGACATGATACACCTTGCACCCCTGAATCATCACCAGGGACCAGCCTGCTCTATGTGGAGACAGGTAGAGTCTCCAGCACTGGATGAATAATACAAATAATTAAACTCAATCAGATAAAATGTGGTGTAAACATTGTGCCATATGGGTCTTCTAATATTGAGACTGAGGTCACACTTCTGTGTGGTCACCAATAATTCCAAACTGTGCCTCTTGGGAAATGTACTGCGGTGGCAATAGTATGGATCACTAAGCAGCATAGAGTGCACTAGGCTAGGGTGACCATGTTGTCATTTAATTTGGGGATGTTTGTATCAGAGGAATAATCCAGGACTTTAATCAGTAAAATGCAGACCAGATACAGAGTGCGAGAGATACATATATATATATTAGACATGTGCATTCGTTTTCGGACGAATGCATTTTCGGACGAAAATAGCATTTTCGTCCATTCGTCCGAAAAACGAATAACGAAAATTTTAACTAACAAAATCCGAATGAACGAATGGTTAATAAACGAAAATCATTCGTTCATTCGTCCATTCGTCCATTCGTCCATTCGTGCTATTGGCATTCTAAACCGAAATAGAGTCGGTTTACAATACCAATAGCATTGTACTACATTCCATAAACCGACATGAATGACTTTCGGTTTATGGAATGCATGTAATGCTATTAGCTTCCTATAAACCGAAATTGAGTTCCCATTCATACGAATAGGTCAATTGACCTATTCGTATGAATGGGGACTCTTTCGGTTTATAGAAAGCCAATAGCAGCATGTATTCTATAAGCCGAAAGTCTTTAAAACAAACGACGTTCGGTTTATAGAATACATGTAATGCTATTGCTGTTCTATAAGCCGAAAGACATTCGGCTTATAGAACAGCAATAGCATTACATGCATTCTATAAACCGAACGTCGTTCGTTTTAAAGACTTTCGGCTTATAGAATACTATTGGCATTCTATAAACCTAACTAGAGTCCCTCCTCATTCATAAGAATTTCTTATGAATGGGGACTCGACTCTAGTTCGGTTTATAGAAAGCCAATAGTATTCTATAAGCCGAAAGTCTTTAAAACGAACGACGTTCGGTTTATAGAATACATGTAATGCTATTGCTAAACTATAAACCGAACGACTTTCGGTTTATAGAATAGCCATAGGATTACATGTAGTACATAAGCCGAAAGTCTATAAACCGAAAGTCGTTCGGTTTATAGGCTGTCGGCATTTAACTATACAGAGACAGAGTCTCCATTCATAAAATTATGAATGGAGACTTTGTCTCCGTGTAGTAAAATGCCGAAAGTCTATAAACCGAACGATCGGTTTATAGACTTTCGGCTTATGTAATACATGTAATCCTATGGCTATTCTATAAACCGAAAGTTCGGTTTATAGAATAGCAATAGGAATACATGTATTCCATAAGCCGACAGCCTATAAACCGAACGTTCGGTTTATAGGCTGTGGGCATTTTACTACACGGAGACAAAGTCTCCATTCATAATTTTATGAATGGAGACTCTGTCTCCGTATAGTTAAATGCTATTGTATTCTATAAACCGACTCTATTTCGGCTTATAGAATGCAATAGTACTACGAATGGACGAATGAACGAATGATTTTCCTTTATTAACCATTCGTTCATCCGGCTTTAGTTAGCTTAGCATTTTCGTTCTTCGTTTTTCGGGCGAATGGACGAAAATGCAATTTTCGGACGAAAATGCATTAGTCCGAAAACGAATGCACATGTCTAGTATATATTCACATGTAAATTGCTTTTTAAATAAAAAATTATGATATAAAAAAATCTTGTTTTTATTTCCTTTTATGTGACAAAGCTGCCTCTCTCTTTCCCTTGCCCCCAGATTTGTCGCTCTCCCCCCCTTAGTGTTGTCTCTCTCTCACCCTCCCTTTGGCTCCCCCCTCGCTCCCCTTGTGTCTGTCTCTTCCCCCCCTTCCCTCCCCTTGTTTCTCTCTGCCCCCCCCCCCCTTGTTATTCTGTCCCCCCCTCACCTGTTTCTTGCTCCCTGGTGGCTAGTGGGGGCAGCCGGGGGATGTATGCACTATACATAATAGACATAAGTGTCGGGCAGCATGGAGGTTGTCTGCACGATTCGTGCAGACATCCCCCAGCTGCCCGATTCTCCCTGGTGGCTAGCGAGGGAGCGGAGGATGTCTGCGCGATGAGCGAGACCTCTCCTGCTGCCGCCCGGCATGACCGCCGGGACTTCTATGATGAAGCTGGGTACTTCCGGCTTCCTCATAAAAGTCCTGGCTGTCGTTCCGGGCGGCAGCAGGGGAGGTCTCGCTCATCGCGCAGACATCCACCGCTGCCTCGCTAGCCACCAGGGAGAATCGGGCAGCTGGGGGATGTCTGCACGAATCGTGCAGACAACCTCCATGCTGCCCGACACTTCCGTCTATTATGTATAGTGCATACATCCCCCGGCTGCCCCCACTAGCCACCAGGGAGCAAGAAACAGGTGAGGGGGGGACAGAATAACAAGGGGGGGGGGGGCAGAGAGAAACAAGGGGAGGGAAGGGGGGAAGAGACAGACACAAGGGGAGCGAGGGGGGAGCCAAAGGGAGGGTGAGAGAGAGACAACACTAAGGGGGGGAGAGCGACAAATCTGGGGGCAAGGGAAAGAGAGAGGCAGCTTTGTCACATAAAAGGAAATAAAAACAAGATTTTATTTATATCATAATTTTTTATTAAAAAAGCAATTTACATGTGAATATATACTAGACATGTGCATTCGTTTTCGGACTAATGCATTTTCGTCCGAAAATTGCATTTTCGTCCATTCGCCCGAAAAACGAAGAACGAAAATGCTAAGCTAACTAAAGCCGAATGAACGAATGGTTAATAAAGGAAAATCATTCGTTCATTCGTCCATTCGTAGTACTATTGCATTCTACAAGCCGAAATAGAGTCGGTTTATAGAATACAATAGCATTTAACTATACGGAGACAGAGTCTCCATTCATAAATTTATGAATGGAGACAAACGTATAGTTAAAAGCCGACAGCCTATAAACCGAACGTTCGGTTTATAGGCTGTGGGCATTTAACTATACGGAGACAGAGTCTCCATTCATAAAATTATAAATGGAGACTTTGTCTCCGTATAGTTAAAAGCCGGTGTTCTGACAAATTTCTGGAGCAAATTCTCCTGCGCAATCGCAGGAGAATTTGCTCACTGCGCATGCGCATAAAGTTACAGCTGATAACTCAGCTGTAACTTTGTGACCACCGTGCATGAGACAGCTGCGCAACCCACCTCCCGCCCCCTCACACCCGCCGCACACCCCTTCTTACCAGATCATCGACCACAGCGATACACAGCGCATGCGCACGCCTATCCAGCCGTTTGGGAATGCGCGCGTCCGTTGTTGTGTTCTTAAGGTGGTAAGTAACACGGGGCGTCGGGACATAAGGGGGCAAGCATCCTGGTGAGGGCTGCCTCATCTTGATGGGATTTGTGATCCTCCTGCTGTATTATTGATGCACCAGGAGGATCACAAATCCCATCAAGATGAGGCAGCCCTCACCAGGATGCTTGCCCCCTTATGTCCCGACGCCCCATGTTACTTACCACCTTAAGAACACAACAACGGACGCGCACATTCCCAAACGGCTGGATAGGCGTGCGCATGCGCTGTGTATCGCTGTGGTCGATGATCTGGTAAGAAGGGGTGTGCAGGGGGTGTGAGGGGGCGGGAGGTGGGTTGCGCAGCTGGCGCATGCGCGGTGGTCACAAAGTTACAGCTGAGTTATCAGCTGTAACTTTATGCGCATGCGCAGTGAGCAAATTCTCCTGCGATTGCGCAGGAGAATTTGCTCCAGAAATTTGTCAGAACACCGGCATTTAACTATACGGAGACAGAGTCTCCATTCATAAAATTATGAATGGAGACTTTGTCTCCGTGTAGTAAAATGCCGACAGCCTATAAACCGAACGTTCGGTTTATAGGCTGTCGGCTTATGGAATACATGTATTCCTATTGCTATTCTATAAACCGAACGTTCGGTTTATAGAATAGCCATAGGATTACATGTATTATATAAGCCGAAAGTCTATAAACGGATCGTTCGGTTTATAGGCTTTCGGCATTTTACTACACGGAGACAAAGTCTCCATTCATAATTTTATGAATGGAGACTCTGTCTCTGTATAGTTAAATGCCGACAGCCTATAAACCGAACGACTTTCGGTTTATAGACTTTCGGCTTATGCAATACATGTAATCCTATGGCTATTCTATAAACCGAAAGTCGTTCGGTTTATAGAATAGCAATAGGAATACATGTATTCCATAAGCCGACAGCCTATAAACCGAACGTTCGGTTTATAGGCTGTCGGCATTTTACTACACGGAGACAAAGTCTCCATTCATAATTTTATGAATGGAGACTCTGTCTCTTATTAGTTAAATGCCGACAGCCTATAAACCGAACGACTTTCGGTTTATAGACTTTCGGCTTATGTAATACATGTAAACCTATGGCTATTCTATAAACCGAAAGTCGTTCGGTTTATAGAATAGCAATAGGATTACATGTATTCCATAAGCCGAAAGTCTATAAACCGAAAGTCGTTCGGTTTATAGACTTTCGGCTTATAGAATACAATTAATACTATTGCCTTTCTATGAACCGAACGAGAGCCCCATTCATAAGAATTTCTTATGAATGGGGCTCTCGTTCGGTTTATAGAAAGCCAATAGTATTACATTGTATTCTATAAAACGAAAGAAAAAAATTAACGAAACGAAAATAATTAACGAATTTCGTCTGAAACGAATGCACTAATGAACGAAATTCGTTTTAGACGAAATAAATAACATTTTCGTCCGAATGGACGAAAACGAAACGAAAATTTTAGTTTTGCACATGTCTAATATATATTACTACAGTAAGAAAGATATCAATCCCTCTGGGAAAAGAATAGATAAGACTGGCAGGTCAGTAAATGGGCACATGAGAGAGAGAGAGAGACACGACAGGGGGAGAGAGACACGACAGGGGGAGAGAGAGAGAGAGAGACACAACAGGGGGAGAGAGAGAGAGAGACACGACAGGGGGAGAGAGAGAGAGAGAGAGAGAGAGAGACACGACAGGGGGAGAGAGAGAGAGACACGACAGGGGGAGAGAGACACGACAGGGGGAGAGAGAGAGAGAGAGACACAACAGGGGGAGAGAGAGAGAGAGAGAGACACGACAGGGGGAGAGAGAGAGAGAGACACGACAGGGGGAGAGAGAGAGAGAGAGAGACACGACAGGGGGAGAGAGAGAGACATGACAGGGGGAGAGAGAGAGAGACGACAGGGGGAGAGAGAGAGACATGACAGGGGGAAAGAGAAAGAGACACTGCAGAAATGTGAGAGACACACTACAGGAATGTGAGGGAGACTGACGATACAGAAACGTGAGAGACTACAGAAATGAGATAGACAGAAATGAGAGATAGAAATGCTACAGAAATGAGAGAGAGACGCTACAGAAATGATAGAGAGAGAGACGCTACAGAAATGATAGAGAGAGAGACACTACAGAAATGAGAGAGAGACGCTACAGAAATGAGAGAGAGAGACGCTACAGAAATAAGAGAGAGACGCTACAGAAATGAGAGAGAGAGACGCTACAGAAATGAGAGAGAGAGACGCTACAGAAATAAGAGAGAGACGCTACAGAAATGAGAGAGAGAGAGACGCTACAGAAATGAGAGAGAGACGCTACAGAAATGAGAGAGAGAGAGACGCTACAGAAATGAGAGAGAGACGCTACAGAAATGAGAGAGAGAGACGCTACAGAAATGAGAGAGAGACACTACAGAAATGAGAGAGAGAGAGAGAGACGCTACAGAAATGAGAGAGAGAGAGACGCTACAGAAATGAGAGAGAGAGACGCTACAGAAATGAGAGAGAGAGAGAGACACTACAGAAATGAGAGAGAGAGACGCTACAGAAATGAGAGAGAGACGCTACAGAAATGAGAGAGAGACGCTACAGAAATGAGAGAGAGAGAGAGACGCTACAGAAATGAGAGAGAGAGACGCTACAGAAATGAGAGAGAGACGCTACAGAAATGAGAGAGAGACGCTACAGAAATGAGAGAGAGAGACGCTACAGAAATAAGAGAGAGACGCTACAGAAATGAGAGAGAGAGACGCTACAGAAATAAGAGAGAGACGCTACAGAAATGAGAGAGAGAGACGCTACAGAAATGAGAGAGAGAGACGCTACAGAAATGAGAGAGACGCTACAGAAATGAGAGAGAGAGACACTACAGAAATGAGAGAGAGAGACACTACAGAAATGAAAGAGAGACGCTACAGAAATGAGAGAGAGACGCTACAGAAATGAGAGAGAGACGCTACAGAAATGAGAGAGAGACGCTACAGAAATGAGAGAGAGACGCTACAGAAATGAGAGAGAGACGCTACAGAAATGAGAGAGAGAGACGCTACAGAAATGAGAGAGAGAGACGCTACAGAAATAAGAGAGAGAGACGCTACAGAAATGAGAGAGACGCTACAGAAATGAGAGAGAGAGACACTACAGAAATGAGAGAGAGAGACGCTACAGAAATGAGAGAGAGACGCTACAGAAATGAGAGAGAGAGACGCTACAGAAATAAGAGAGAGACGCGACAGAAATGAGAGAGAGAGACGCTACAGAAATGAGAGAGAGAGACGCTACAGAAATGAGAGAGACGCTACAGAAATGAGAGAGAGAGACACTACAGAAATGAGAGAGAGAGACACTACAGAAATGAAAGAGAGACGCTACAGAAATGAGAGAGAGACGCTACAGAAATGAGAGAGAGAGACGCTACAGAAATGAGAGAGAGAGACGCTACAGAAATGAGAGAGAGAGAGAGACGCTACAGAAATGAGAGAGAGAGACACTACAGAAATGAAAGAGAGACGCTACAGAAATGAGAGAGAGAGACGCTACAGAAATGAGAGAGAGAGACGCTACAGAAATGAGAGAGAGACGCTACAGAAATGAGAGAGAGAGAGAGACGCTACAGAAATGAGAGAGAGACACTACAGAAATGAGAGAGAGACACTACAGAAATGAGAGAGAGACACTACAGAAATGAGAGAGAGACACTACAGAAATGAGAGAGAGACGCTACAGAAATGAGAGAGAGACGCTACAGAAATGAGAGAGAGAGACGCTACAGAAATGAGAGAGAGACGCTACAGAAATGAGAGAGAGACACTACAGAAATGAGAGAGAGACACTACAGAAATGAGAGAGAGACGCTACAGAAATGAGAGAGAGACGCTACAGAAATGAGAGAGAGACACTACAGAAATGAGAGAGAGACGCTACAGAAATGAGAGAGAGAGACGCTACAGAAATGAGAGAGAGACACTACAGAAATGAGAGAGAGACACTACAGAAATGAGAGAGAGACGCTACAGAAATGAGAGAGAGAGACGCTACAGAAATGAGAGAGAGACGCTACAGAAATGAGAGAGAGAGACGCTACAGAAATGAGAGAGAGACGCTACAGAAATGAGAGAGAGAGAGACACTACAGAAATGAGAGAGAGACACTACAGAAATGAGAGAGAGACGCTACAGAAATGAGAGAGAGACGCTACAGAAATGAGAGAGAGAGACGCTACAGAAATGAGAGAGACGCTACAGAAATGAGAGAGAGACGCTACAGAAATGAGAGAGACACTACAGAAATGAGAGAGAGAGAGAGAGACACTACAGAAATGAGAGAGAGACACTACAGAAATGAGAGAGAGACGCTACAGAAATGAGAGAGAGACACTACAGAAATGAGAGAGAGACGCTACAGAAATGAGAGAGAGAGACGCTACAGAAATGAGAGAGAGAGACGCTACAGAAATGAGAGAGAGAGAGAGAGAGACGCTACAGAAATGAGAGAGAGAGAGAGACGCTACAGAAATGAGAGAGAGAGACGCTACAGAAATGAGAGAGAGACGCTACAGAAATGAGAGAGAGAGACGCTACAGAAATGAGAGAGAGACGCTACAGAAATGAGAGAGAGAGACACTACAGAAATGAGAGAGAGACACTACAGAAATGAGAGAGAGACGCTACAGAAATGAGAGAGAGACGCTACAGAAATGAGAGAGAGACACTACAGAAATGAGAGAGATAGACGCTACAGAAATGTGAGAGAGACGCTACAGAAATGAGAGAGAGACACTACAGAAATGAGAGAGAGACGCTACAGAAATGAGAGAGATAGACGCTACAGAAATGTGAGAGAGACGCTACAGAAATGAGAGAGAGACACTACAGAAATGTGAGAGAGACGCTACAGAAAGGAGAGAGAGAGACGCTACAGAAATGAGAGAGAGAGACGCTACAGAAATGAGAGAGAGAGAGACGCTACAGAAATGAGAGAGAGAGACGCTACAGAAATGAGAGAGAGACGCTACAGAAATGAGAGAGACGCTACAGAAATGAGAGAGAGAGACGCTACAGAAATGAGAGAGAGAGAGAGAGACGCTACAGAAATGAGAGAGAGAGAGACGCTACAGAAATGAGAGAGAGAGACGCTACAGAAATGAGAGAGAGAGAGACGCTACAGAAATGAGAGAGAGAGACGCTACAGAAATGAGAGAGAGACGCTACAGAAATGTGAGAGAGACGCTACAGAAATGAGAGAGAGAGACGCTACAGAAATGAGAGAGAGAGACGCTACAGAAATGAGAGAGAGAGACGCTACAGAAATGAGAGAGAGAGACGCTACAGAAATGAGAGAGAGACGCTACAGAAATGAGAGAGAGAGACGCTACAGAAATGAGAGAGAGACACTACAGAAATGTGAGAGAGAGACGCTACAGAAATGAGAGAGAGACGCTACAGAAATGAGAGAGAGACGCTACAGAAATGAGAGAGAGACGCTACAGAAATGAGAGAGAGAGAGAGAGACGCTACAGAAATGAGAGAGAGAGAGAGAGAGAGAGAGAGAGAGACACTACAGAAATGAGAGAGAGACACTACAGAAATGAGAGAGAGACACTACAGAAATGAGAGAGAGACGCTACAGAAATGAGAGAGAGAGACGCTACAGAAATGAGAGAGATACGCTACAGAAATGAGAGAGAGACGCTACAGAAATGAGAGAGAGAGACGCTACAGAAATGAGAGAGAGAGACACTACAGAAATGAGAGAGAGACGCTACAGAAATGAGAGAGAGACGCTACAGAAATGAGAGAGAGACGCTACAGAAATGAGAGAGAGAGACACTACAGAAATGAGAGAGAGACGCTACAGAAATGAGAGAGAGACGCTACAGAAATAAGAGAGAGACGCTACAGAAATGAGAGAGAGAGACGCTACAGAAATGAGAGAGAGAGACGCTACAGAAATGAGAGAGAGACGCTACAGAAATGAGAGAGAGAGACGCTACAGAAATGAGAGAGAGACGCTACAGAAATGAGAGAGAGAGACACTACAGAAATGAGAGAGAGAGACGCTACAGAAATGAGAGAGAGAGACGCTACAGAAATGTGAGAGAGACGCTACAGAAATGATAGAGAGAGACGCTACAGAAATGAGAGAGAGAGACGCTACAGAAATGAGAGAGAGACTACAGAAATGAGAGAGAGAGAGAGACGCTACAGAAATGAGAGAGAGAGAGACGCTACAGAAATGAGAGAGAGAGAGACGCTACAGAAATGTGAGAGAGACGCTACAGAAATGAGAGAGAGAGAGAGAGACGCTACAGAAATGAGAGAGAGAGAGAGAGACGCTACAGAAATAAGAGAGAGAGACGCTACAGAAATGAGAGAGAGAGACGCTACAGAAATAAGAGAGAGAGACGCTACAGAAATGTGAGAGAGACGCTACAGAAATGATAGAGAGAGACGCTACAGAAATGAGAGAGACGCTACAGAAATGAGAGAGAGAGACGCTACAGAAATGAGAGAGAGACGCTACAGAAATGAGAGAGAGAGACGCTACAGAAATGAGAGAGAGAGACGCTACATAAATGAGAGAGAGACTACAGAAATGAGAGAGAGAGACGCTACAGAAATGAGAGAGAGACACTACAGAAATGAGAGAGAGAGAGACGCTACAGAAATGAGAGAGAGAGACGCTACAGTAATGAGAGAGAGAGACGCTACAGAAATGAGAGAGAGAGAGAGAGACGCTACAGAAATGTGAGAGAGAGACGCTACAGAAATGAGAGAGAGAGACGCTACAGAAATGAGAGAGAGAGACGCTACAGAAATAAGAGAGAGAGACGCTACAGAAATGTGAGAGAGACGCTACAGAAATGATAGAGAGACGCTACAGAAATGAGAGAGAGAGAGACGCTACAGAAATGAGAGAGAGACACTACAGAAATGATAGAGAGAGAGAGACGCTACAGAAATGAGAGAGAGACGCTACAGAAATGAGAGACGCTACAGAAATGAGAGAGAGAGAGACGCTACAGAAATGTGAGACGCTACAGAAATGAGAGACGCTACAGAAATGAGAGAGAGAGAGACGCTACAGAAATGAGAGAGAGAGACGCTACAGAAATGAGAGAGAGAGAGAGAGACGCTACAGAAATGAGAGACGCTACAGAAATGAGAGAGAGAGAGACGCTACAGAAATGAGAGAGAGAGACGCTACAGAAATGAGAGAGAGAGAGAGAGACGCTACAGAAATGTGAGAGACGCTACAGAAATGAGAGAGAGAGACGCTACAGAAATGAGAGAGAGAGACGCTACAGAAATAAGAGAGAGAGACGCTACAGAAATGTGAGAGAGACGCTACAGAAATGAGAGAGAGAGACGCTACAGAAATGAGAGAGAGAGACGCTACAGAAATGAGAGAGAGAGAGAGACGCTACAGAAATGAGAGAGAGAGACGCTACAGAAATGAGAGAGAGAGACACTACAGAAATGAGAGAGAGAGACACTACAGAAATGAGAGAGAGAGACGCTACAGAAATGAGAGAGAGACGCTACAGAAATGAGAGAGAGAGACGCTACAGAAATGAGAGAGAGAGACGCTACAGAAATGAGAGAGAGAGACACTACAGAAATGAGAGAGAGAGACGCTACAGAAATGAGAGAGAGACGCTACAGAAATGAGAGAGAGAGACGCTACAGAAATGAGAGAGAGACGCTACAGAAATGAGAGAGAGAGACGCTACAGAAATGAGAGAGAGAGACGCTACAGAAATGAGAGAGAGAGACACTACAGAAATGAGAGAGAGACGCTACAGAAATGAGAGAGAGAGACGCTACAGAAATGAGAGAGAGAGACGCTACAGAAATGAGAGAGAGAGACGCTACAGAAATGAGAGAGAGACGCTACAGAAATGAGAGAGAGAGACGCTACAGAAATGAGAGAGAGACGCTACAGAAATGAGAGAGAGAGACGCTACAGAAATGAGAGAGAGAGACGCTACAGAAATGAGAGAGAGAGACGCTACAGAAATGAGAGAGAGAGACGCTACAGAAATGAGAGAGAGACGCTACAGAAATGAGAGAGAGAGACGCTACAGAAATGAGAGAGAGAGACGCTACAGAAATGAGAGAGAGACACTACAGAAATAAGAGAGAGAGAGACGCTACAGAAATGAGAGAGAGACACTACAGAAATGAGAGAGAGACGCTACCGAAATGAGAGAGAGACACTACAGAAATGAGAGAGAGAGACGCTACAGAAATGAGAGAGAGAGACGCTACAGAAATGAGAGAGAGACGCTACAGAAATGAGAGAGAGAGACACTACAGAAATGAGAGAGAGACGCTACAGAAATGAGAGAGAGAGACACTACAGAAATGAGAGAGAGAGACGCTACAGAAATGAGAGAGAGAGACGCTACAGAAATGAGAGAGAGACGCTACAGAAATGTGTGAGAGACGCTACAGAAATGATAGAGAGACGCTACAGAAATGAGAGAGAGACACTACAGAAATGATAGAGAGAGAGAGACGCTACAGAAATGAGAGAGAGACGCTACAGAAATGAGAGAGAGACGCTACAGAAATGAGAGAGAGAGAGACGCTACAGAAATGTGAGAGAGACGCTACAGAAATGAGAGAGAGAGACGCTACAGAAATGAGAGAGAGAGAGACGCTACAGAAATGTGAGAGACGCTACAGAAATGAGAGAGAGAGACGCTACAGAAATGAGAGAGAGAGACGCTACAGAAATAAGAGAGAGAGACGCTACAGAAATGTGAGAGAGACGCTACAGAAATGAGAGAGAGACGCTACAGAAATGAGAGAGAGAGACGCTACAGAAATGAGAGAGAGAGACGCTACAGAAATGAGAGAGAGAGACGCTACAGAAATGAGAGAGAGACACTACAGAAATAAGAGAGAGAGAGACGCTACAGAAATGAGAGAGAGACGCTACAGAAATGAGAGAGAGACGCTACAGAAATGAGAGAGAGACGCTACAGAAATGAGAGAGAGAGACGCTACAGAAATGAGAGAGAGAGACGCTACAGAAATGAGAGAGAGAGACGCTACAGAAATGAGAGAGAGACGCTACAGAAATGAGAGAGAGAGACGCTACAGAAATGAGAGAGAGACGCTACAGAAATGAGAGAGAGAGACGCTACAGAAATGAGAGAGAGAGACGCTACAGAAATGAGAGAGAGAGACGCTACAGAAATGAGAGAGAGAGACGCTACAGAAATGAGAGAGAGAGACGCTACAGACATGAGAGAGAGACGCTACAGAAATGAGAGAGAGAGACGCTACAGAAATGAGAGAGAGACGCTACAGAAATGAGAGAGAGAGACGCTACAGAAATGAGAGAGAGACACTACAGAAATAAGAGAGAGAGAGACGCTACAGAAATGAGAGAGAGACACTACAGAAATGAGAGAGAGACGCTACCGAAATGAGAGAGAGACACTACAGAAATGAGAGAGACGCTACAGAAATGAGAGAGAGAGACGCTACAGAAATGAGAGAGAGAGAGACGCTACAGAAATGTGTGAGAGACACTACAGAAATGAGAGAGAGAGACGCTACAGAAATGAGAGAGAGAGACGCTACAGAAATGAGAGAGAGAGACGCTACAGAAATGAGAGAGAGAGAGAGACGCTACAGAAATGAGAGAGAGACACTACAGAAATGAGAGAGAGAGACACTACAGAAATGAGAGAGAGACACTACAGAAATGAGAGAGAGAGAGACGCTACAGAAATGAGAGAGAGAGACGCTACAGAAATGAGAGAGAGAGAGAGACGCTACAGAAATGAGAGAGAGAGAGAGACGCTACAGAAATGAGAGAGAGACACTACAGAAATGAGAGAGAGAGACGCTACAGAAATGAGAGAGAGAGACGCTACAGAAATGAGAGAGAGAGAGACGCTACAGAAATGTGTGAGAGACACTACAGAAATGAGAGAGAGACGCTACAGAAATGAGAGAGACGCTACAGAAATGAGAGAGAGAGAGAGACGCTACAGAAATGAGAGAGAGACACTACAGAAATGAGAGAGAGAGACACTACAGAAATGAGAGAGAGACGCTACAGAAATAAGAGAGAGAGACGCTACAGAAATGAGAGAGAGACGCTACAGAAATGAGAGAGAGACGCTACAGAAATGAGAGAGAGAGAGAGACGCTACAGAAATGAGAGAGAGAGACGCTACAGAAATGAGAGAGAGACGCTACAGAAATGAGAGCGAGACGCTACAGAAATGAGAGCGAGACGCTACAGAAATGAGAGAGAGAGACGCTACAGAAATGAGAGAGAGAGACGCTACAGAAATGAGAGAGAGACGCTACAGAAATGAGAGAGAGAGACGCTACAGAAATGAGAGAGAGACGCTACAGAAATGAGAGAGAGAGACGCTACAGAAATGAGAGAGAGAGACGCTACAGAAATGAGAGAGAGAGACGCTACAGAAATGAGAGAGAGACACTACAGAAATGAGAGAGAGACGCTACCGAAATGAGAGAGAGACACTACAGAAATGAGAGAGAGAGACGCTACAGAAATGAGAGAGAGAGACGCTACAGAAATGAGAGAGAGAGAGACGCTACAGAAATGTGTGAGAGACACTACAGAAATGAGAGAGAGAGACGCTACAGAAATGAGAGAGAGAGACGCTACAGAAATGAGAGAGAGAGACGCTACAGAAATGAGAGAGAGAGACGCTACAGAAATGAGAGAGAGACGCTACAGAAATGAGAGAGAGACACTACAGAAATAAGAGAGAGACACTACAGAAATGAGAGAGAGACGCTACAGAAATGAGAGAGAGACACTACAGAAATGAGAGAGAGAGACACTACAGAAATGAGAGAGAGACACTACAGAAATGAGAGAGAGAGAGACGCTACAGAAATGAGAGAGAGAGACGCTACAGAAATGAGAGAGAGAGAGAGACGCTACAGAAATGAGAGAGAGAGAGAGACGCTACAGAAATGAGAGAGAGACACTACAGAAATGAGAGAGAGAGACGCTACAGAAATGAGAGAGAGAGACGCTACAGAAATGAGAGAGAGAGAGACGCTACAGAAATGTGTGAGAGACACTACAGAAATGAGAGAGAGACGCTACAGAAATGAGAGAGACGCTACAGAAATGAGAGAGAGAGAGAGACGCTACAGAAATGAGAGAGAGACACTACAGAAATGAGAGAGAGAGACACTACAGAAATGAGAGAGAGAGACGCTACAGAAATGAGAGAGAGACGCTACAGAAATGAGAGAGAGACGCTACAGAAATGAGAGAGAGAGAGAGACGCTACAGAAATGAGAGAGAGAGACGCTACAGAAATGAGAGAGAGAGACGCTACAGAAATGAGAGAGAGAGACGCTACAGAAATGAGAGAGAGAGACGCTACAGACATGAGAGAGAGACGCTACAGAAATGAGAGAGAGAGACGCTACAGAAATGAGAGAGAGACGCTACAGAAATGAGAGAGAGAGACGCTACAGAAATGAGAGAGAGACACTACAGAAATAAGAGAGAGAGAGACGCTACAGAAATGAGAGAGAGACACTACAGAAATGAGAGAGAGACGCTACCGAAATGAGAGAGAGACACTACAGAAATGAGAGAGACGCTACAGAAATGAGAGAGAGAGACGCTACAGAAATGAGAGAGAGAGAGACGCTACAGAAATGTGTGAGAGACACTACAGAAATGAGAGAGAGAGACGCTACAGAAATGAGAGAGAGAGACGCTACAGAAATGAGAGAGAGAGACGCTACAGAAATGAGAGAGAGAGAGAGACGCTACAGAAATGAGAGAGAGACACTACAGAAATGAGAGAGAGAGACACTACAGAAATGAGAGAGAGACACTACAGAAATGAGAGAGAGAGAGACGCTACAGAAATGAGAGAGAGAGACGCTACAGAAATGAGAGAGAGAGAGAGACGCTACAGAAATGAGAGAGAGAGAGAGACGCTACAGAAATGAGAGAGAGACACTACAGAAATGAGAGAGAGAGACGCTACAGAAATGAGAGAGAGAGACGCTACAGAAATGAGAGAGAGAGAGACGCTACAGAAATGTGTGAGAGACACTACAGAAATGAGAGAGAGACGCTACAGAAATGAGAGAGACGCTACAGAAATGAGAGAGAGAGAGAGACGCTACAGAAATGAGAGAGAGACACTACAGAAATGAGAGAGAGAGACACTACAGAAATGAGAGAGAGACGCTACAGAAATAAGAGAGAGAGACGCTACAGAAATGAGAGAGAGACGCTACAGAAATGAGAGAGAGACGCTACAGAAATGAGAGAGAGAGAGAGACGCTACAGAAATGAGAGAGAGAGACGCTACAGAAATGAGAGAGAGACGCTACAGAAATGAGAGCGAGACGCTACAGAAATGAGAGCGAGACGCTACAGAAATGAGAGAGAGAGACGCTACAGAAATGAGAGAGAGAGACGCTACAGAAATGAGAGAGAGACGCTACAGAAATGAGAGAGAGAGACGCTACAGAAATGAGAGAGAGACGCTACAGAAATGAGAGAGAGAGACGCTACAGAAATGAGAGAGAGAGACGCTACAGAAATGAGAGAGAGAGACGCTACAGAAATGAGAGAGAGACACTACAGAAATGAGAGAGAGACGCTACCGAAATGAGAGAGAGACACTACAGAAATGAGAGAGAGAGACGCTACAGAAATGAGAGAGAGAGACGCTACAGAAATGAGAGAGAGAGAGACGCTACAGAAATGTGTGAGAGACACTACAGAAATGAGAGAGAGAGACGCTACAGAAATGAGAGAGAGAGACACTACAGAAATGAGAGAGAGAGACGCTACAGAAATGAGAGAGAGAGACGCTACAGAAATGAGAGAGAGAGACGCTACAGAAATGAGAGAGAGAGACGCTACAGAAATGAGAGAGAGAGAGAGACGCTACAGAAATGAGAGAGAGACACTACAGAAATGAGAGAGAGAGACACTACAGAAATGAGAGAGAGACACTACAGAAATGAGAGAGAGAGAGACGCTACAGAAATGAGAGAGAGAGACGCTACAGAAATGAGAGAGAGAGAGAGACGCTACAGAAATGAGAGAGAGAGAGAGACGCTACAGAAATGAGAGAGAGACACTACAGAAATGAGAGAGAGAGACGCTACAGAAATGAGAGAGAGAGACGCTACAGAAATGAGAGAGAGAGAGACGCTACAGAAATGTGTGAGAGACACTACAGAAATGAGAGAGAGACGCTACAGAAATGAGAGAGACGCTACAGAAATGAGAGAGAGAGAGAGACGCTACAGAAATGAGAGAGAGACACTACAGAAATGAGAGAGAGAGACACTACAGAAATGAGAGAGAGAGACGCTACAGAAATGAGAGAGAGACGCTACAGAAATGAGAGAGAGACGCTACAGAAATGAGAGAGAGAGAGAGACGCTACAGAAATGAGAGAGAGAGACGCTACAGAAATGAGAGAGAGACGCTACAGAAATGAGAGCGAGACGCTACAGAAATGAGAGCGAGACGCTACAGAAATGAGAGCGAGACGCTACAGAAATGAGAGAGAGAGACGCTACAGAAATGAGAGAGAGAGAGAGACGCTACAGAAATGAGAGAGAGAGAGAGAGAGAGACGCTACAGAAATGAGAGAGAGAGAGAGAGAGAGACGCTACAGAAATGAGAGAGAGAGACGCTACAGAAATGAGAGAGAGAGACGCTACAGAAATGAGAGAGAGAGAGAGAGAGACGCTACAGAAATGAGAGAGAGAGAGAGACGCTACAGAAATGAGAGAGAGACGCTACAGAAATGAGAGAGAGAGACACTACAGAAATGAGAGAGAGAGACGCTACAGAAATGAGAGAGAGAGAGACGCTACAGAAATGAGAGAGAGAGACGCTACAGAAATGAGAGAGAGACGCTACAGAAATGAGAGAGAGAGAGAGAGAGAGACGCTACAGAAATGAGAGAGAGACACTACAGAAATGAGAGAGAGACGCTACAGAAATGATAGAGAGACGCTACAGAAATGAGAGAGAGACGCTACAGAAATGAGAGAGAGAGAGACTACAGAAATGAGAGAGAGAGAGAGAGAGAGAGACGCTACAGAAATGAGAGAGAGAGACGCTACAGAAATGAGAGAGAGAGAGAGAGACGCTACAGAAATGAGAGAGAGACGCTACAGAAATGAGAGAGACGCTACAGAAATGAGAGAGAGAGAGAGACACTACAGAAATGAGAGAGAGAGACGCTACAGAAATGAGAGAGACGCTACAGAAATGAGAGAGAGAGACGCTACAGAAATGAGAGAGAGACGCTACAGAAATGAGAGAGAGAGAGACGCTACAGAAATGAGAGAGAGACGCTACAGAAATGAGAGAGAGAGACGCTACAGAAATGAGAGAGAGAGACACTACAGAAATGAGAGAGAGACGCTACAGAAATGAGAGAGAGAGAGAGACACTACAGAAATGAGAGAGAGAGACGCTACAGAAATGAGAGAGACGCTACAGAAATGAGAGAGAGAGACGCTACAGAAATGAGAGAGAGACGCTACAGAAATGAGAGAGAGAGAGACGCTACAGAAATGAGAGAGAGACGCTACAGAAATGAGAGAGAGAGACGCTACAGAAATGAGAGAGAGAGACACTACAGAAATGAGAGAGAGACGCTACAGAAATGAGAGAGAGACGCTACAGAAATGAGAGAGAGAGACGCTACAGAAATGAGAGAGAGAGACGCTACAGAAATGAGAGAGAGAGACGCTACAGAAATGAGAGAGAGAGACGCTACAGAAATGAGAGAGAGAGACGCTACAGAAATGAGAGAGAGAGACGCTACAGAAATGAGAGAGAGAGACGCTACAGAAATGAGAGAGAGACACTACAGAAATGAGAGAGAGACACTACAGAAATGAGAGAGAGACACTACAGAAATGAGAGAGAGAGAGACGCTACAGAAATGAGAGAGAGAGACGCTACAGAAATGAGAGAGAGAGACGCTACAGAAATGAGAGAGAGACACTACAGAAATGAGAGAGAGAGACACTACAGAAATGAGAGAGAGAGACACTACAGAAATGAGAGAGAGAGACACTACAGAAATGAGAGAGAGACGCTACAGAAATGAGAGAGAGAGAGACGCTACAGAAATGAGAGAGAGAGACGCTACAGAAATGAGAGAGAGAGAGACTACAGAAATGAGAGAGAGAGACGCTACAGAAATGAGAGAGAGAGACGCTACAGAAATGAGAGAGAGACGCTACAGAAATGAGAGAGAGAGACGCTACAGAAATGAGAGAGAGAGACACTACAGAAATGAGAGAGAGAGACGCTACAGAAATGAGAGAGAGAGAGAGACGCTACAGAAATGAGAGAGAGAGAGACGCTACAGAAATGAGAGAGAGAGACGCTGCAGAAATGAGAGAGAGACACTACAGAAATGAGAGAGAGACACTACAGAAATGAGAGAGAGACACTACAGAAATGAGAGAGAGAGACACTACAGAAATGAGAGAGAGAGAGACGCTACAGAAATGAGAGAGAGACGCTACAGAAATGAGAGAGAGAGACGCTACAGAAATGAGAGAGAGACACTACAGAAATGAGAGAGAGACGCTACAGAAATGAGAGAGAGAGACGCTACAGAAATGAGAGAGAGACGCTACAGAAATGAGAGAGAGACGCTACAGAAATGAGAGAGAGACGCTACAGAAATGAGAGAGAGACGCTACAGAAATGAGAGAGAGAGAGACGCTACAGAAATGAGAGAGAGACGCTACAGAAATGAGAGAGAGACGCTACAGAAATGAGAGAGAGAGAGACGCTACAGAAATGAGAGAGAGACGCTACAGAAATGAGAGAGAGAGAGAGACGCTACAGAAATGTGAGAGAGAGAGACGTTACAGAAATGAGAGAGAGACGCTACAGAAATGAGAGAGAGACGCTACAGAAATGAGAGAGAGACGCTACAGATATGTGAGAGAGACGCTACAGATATGTGAGAGAGAGACGCTACAGAAATGAGAGAGAGAGACGCTACAGAAATGAGAGAGAGAGACGCTACAGAAATAAGAGAGAGAGACGCTACAGAAATGAGAGAGAGACGCTACAGAAATGAGAGAGAGACGCTACAGAAATGAGAGAGAGAGAGAGATAGAGACACTACAGAAATGAGAGAGAGAGACGCTACAGAAATGAGAGAGAGACGCTACAGATATGTGAGAGAGAGACGCTACAGAAATGAGAGAGAGAGACGCTACAGAAATGAGAGAGAGAGAGAGACGCTACAGAAATGAGAGAGAGAGACACTACAGAAATGAGAGAGAGAGACGCTACAGAAATGAGAGAGAGATGCTACAGAAATGAGAGAGAGACGCTACAGAAATGAGAGAGAGAGACGCTACAGAAATGAGAGAGAGACGCTACAGAAATGAGAGAGAGAGAGAGAGAGAGACGCTACAGAAATGAGAGAGAGACACTACAGAAATGAGAGAGAGACACTACAGAAATGAGAGAGAGACGCTACAGAAATGAGAGAGAGAGAGAGAGACGCTACAGAAATGAGAGAGACGCTACAGAAATGAGAGAGACACTACAGAAATGAGAGAGAGACACTACAGAAATAAGAGAGAGACACTACAGAAATGAGAGAGAGACACTACAGAAATAAGAGAGAGACACTACAGAAATGAGAGAGAGACACTACAGAAATGAGAGAGAGACACTACAGAAATGAGAGAGAGACACTACAGAAATGAGAGAGAGAGACACTACAGAAATGAGAGAGAGTCACTACAGAAATGAGAGAGACGCTACAGAAATGAGAGAGAGAGACGCTACAGAAATGAGAGAGAGAGAGAGACACTACAGAAATGAGAGAGAGAGACGCTACAGAAATGAGAGAGAGACACTACAGAAATGAGAGAGAGACACTACAGAAATGAGAGAGAGAGACACTACAGAAATGAGAGAGAGTCACTACAGAAATGAGAGAGACGCTACAGAAATGAGAGAGAGAGACGCTACAGAAATGAGAGAGAGACGCTACAGAAATGAGAGAGAGACGCTACAGAAATGAGAGAGAGACGCTACAGAAATGAGAGAGAGAGACGCTACAGAAATGAGAGAGAGAGACACTACAGAAATGAGAGAGAGACACTACAGAAATGAGAGAGAGAGACACTACAGAAATGAGAGAGAGAGACACTACAGAAATGAGAGAGACGCTACAGAAATGAGAGAGAGAGACGCTACAGAAATGAGAGAGAGAGACGCTACAGAACTGAGAGAGAGAGAGACGCTACAGAAATGAGAGAGAGAGAGAGACGCTACAGAAATGAGAGAGAGAAGCTGTAGAAATGAGAGAGAGACACTACAGAAATGAGAGAGAGAGACGCTACAGAAATGAGAGAGAGACGCTACAGAAATGAGAGAGACGCTACAGAAATGAGAGAGAGACGCTACAGAAATAAGAGAGAGACGCTACAGAAATGAGAGAGAGAGACACTACAGAAATGTGAGAGAGACGCTACAGAAATGAGAGAGAGACACTACAGAAATGAGAGAGAGAGACGCTACAGAAATGAGAGAGAGAGACGCTACAGAAATGAGAGAGAGACACACTACAGAAATGAGAGAGAGAGAGAGAGAGAGACGCTACAGAAATGAGAGAGAGAGAGAGAGAGAGAGACGCTACAGAAATGAGAGAGAGAGAGACGCTACAGAAATGAGAGAGAGAGAGACGCTACAGAAATGAGAGAGAGAGACGCTACAGAAATGAGAGAGAGAGACGCTACAGAAATGAGAGAGAGAGAGAGACGCTACAGAAATGAGAGAGAGAGAGACGCTACAGAAATGAGAGAGAGACGCTACAGAAATGAGAGAGAGACGCTACAGAAATGAGAGAGACGCTACAGAAATGAGAGAGAGAGAGAGACACTACAGAAATGAGAGAGAGAGATAGACGCTACAGAAATGAGAGAGAGAGACGCTACAGAAATGAGAGAGACGCTACAGAAATGAGAGAGAGAGACGCTACAGAAATGAGAGCGAGAGACGCTACAGAAATGAGAGAGACGCTACAGAAATGAGAGAGAGACACTACAGAAATGAGAGAGAGACGCTACAGAAATGAGAGAGAGAGAGAGATGCTGCAGAAATGAGAGAGAGAGACACTACAGAAATGAGAGAGAGACGCTACAGAAATGAGAGAGAGACGCTACAGAAATGAGAGAGAGAGACGCTACAGAAATGAGAGCGAGAGACGCTACAGAAATGAGAGAGACGCTACAGAAATGTGAGAGAGACGCTACAGAATTGAGAGAGAGAGACTACAGAAATGAGAGAGAGAGACACTACAGAAATGAGAGAGAGAGACGCTACAGAAATAAGAGAGAGACACTACAGAAATGAGAGAGAGACGCTACAGAAATGAGAGAGAGAGACGCTACAGAAATGAGAGAGAGAGAGAGACACTACAGAAATGAGAGAGAGAGACGCTACAGAAATGAGAGAGACGCTACAGAAATGAGAGAGAGAGACGCTACAGAAATGAGAGAGAGACGCTACAGAAATGAGAGAGAGAGAGACGCTACAGAAATGAGAGAGAGACGCTACAGAAATGAGAGAGAGAGACGCTACAGAAATGAGAGAGAGAGACACTACAGAAATGAGAGAGAGACGCTACAGAAATGAGAGAGAGAGAGAGACACTACAGAAATGAGAGAGAGAGACGCTACAGAAATGAGAGAGACGCTACAGAAATGAGAGAGAGAGACGCTACAGAAATGAGAGAGAGACGCTACAGAAATGAGAGAGAGAGAGACGCTACAGAAATGAGAGAGAGACGCTACAGAAATGAGAGAGAGAGACGCTACAGAAATGAGAGAGAGAGACACTACAGAAATGAGAGAGAGACGCTACAGAAATGAGAGAGAGACGCTACAGAAATGAGAGAGAGAGACGTTACAGAAATGTGTGAGAGAGACGCTACAGAAATGAGAGAGAGACGCTACAGAAATGAGAGAGAGAGACGCTACAGAAATGAGAGAGAGAGACGCTACAGAAATGAGAGAGAGAGACGCTACAGAAATGAGAGAGAGAGACGCTACAGAAATGAGAGAGAGAGACGCTACAGAAATGAGAGAGAGAGACGCTACAGAAATGAGAGAGAGACACTACAGAAATGAGAGAGAGACACTACAGAAATGAGAGAGAGACACTACAGAAATGAGAGAGAGAGAGACGCTACAGAAATGAGAGAGAGAGACGCTACAGAAATGAGAGAGAGAGACGCTACAGAAATGAGAGAGAGACACTACAGAAATGAGAGAGAGAGACACTACAGAAATGAGAGAGAGAGACACTACAGAAATGAGAGAGAGAGACACTACAGAAATGAGAGAGAGACGCTACAGAAATGAGAGAGAGAGAGACGCTACAGAAATGAGAGAGAGAGACGCTACAGAAATGAGAGAGAGAGAGACTACAGAAATGAGAGAGAGAGACGCTACAGAAATGAGAGAGAGAGACGCTACAGAAATGAGAGAGAGACGCTACAGAAATGAGAGAGAGAGACGCTACAGAAATGAGAGAGAGAGACACTACAGAAATGAGAGAGAGAGACGCTACAGAAATGAGAGAGAGAGAGAGACGCTACAGAAATGAGAGAGAGAGAGACGCTACAGAAATGAGAGAGAGAGACGCTGCAGAAATGAGAGAGAGACACTACAGAAATGAGAGAGAGAGACGCTGCAGAAATGAGAGAGAGACACTACAGAAATGAGAGAGAGACGCTACAGAAATGAGAGAGAGAGACGCTACAGAAATGAGAGAGAGACGCTACAGAAATGAGAGAGAGAGACGCTACAGAAATGAGAGAGACACTACAGAAATGAGAGAGACGCTACAGAAATGAGAGAGAGAGACGCTACAGAAATAAGAGAGAGAGAGACGCTACAGAAATGAGAGAGAGACGCTACAGAAATGAGAGAGAGAGAGACGCTACAGAAATGAGAGAGAGACGCTACAGAAATGAGAGAGAGACGCTACAGAAATGAGAGAGAGACGCTACAGAAATGAGAGAGAGAGAGACGCTACAGAAATGAGAGAGAGACGCTACAGAAATGAGAGAGAGACGCTACAGAAATGAGAGAGAGACGCTACAGAAATGAGAGAGAGAGACGCTACAGAAATGAGAGAGAGAGAGAGACGCTACAGAAATGTGAGAGAGAGAGACGTTACAGAAATGAGAGAGAGACGCTACAGAAATGAGAGAGAGACGCTACAGAAATGAGAGAGAGACGCTACAGATATGTGAGAGAGACGCTACAGATATGTGAGAGAGAGACGCTACAGAAATGAGAGAGAGAGACGCTACAGAAATGAGAGAGAGAGACGCTACAGAAATAAGAGAGAGAGACGCTACAGAAATGAGAGAGAGAGACGCTACAGAAATGAGAGAGAGACGCTACAGAAATGAGAGAGAGACGCTACAGAAATGAGAGAGAGAGAGAGATAGAGACACTACAGAAATGAGAGAGAGAGACGCTACAGAAATGAGAGAGAGACGCTACAGATATGTGAGAGAGAGACGCTACAGAAATGAGAGAGAGAGACGCTACAGAAATGAGAGAGAGAGAGAGACGCTACAGAAATGAGAGAGAGAGACACTACAGAAATGAGAGAGAGAGACGCTACAGAAATGAGAGAGAGATGCTACAGAAATGAGAGAGAGACGCTACAGAAATGAGAGAGAGAGACGCTACAGAAATGAGAGAGAGACGCTACAGAAATGAGAGAGAGAGAGAGAGAGAGACGCTACAGAAATGAGAGAGAGACACTACAGAAATGAGAGAGAGACACTACAGAAATGAGAGAGAGACGCTACAGAAATGAGAGAGAGAGAGAGAGACGCTACAGAAATGAGAGAGACGCTACAGAAATGAGAGAGACACTACAGAAATGAGAGAGAGACACTACAGAAATAAGAGAGAGACACTACAGAAATGAGAGAGAGACACTACAGAAATAAGAGAGAGACACTACAGAAATGAGAGAGAGACACTACAGAAATGAGAGAGAGACACTACAGAAATGAGAGAGAGACACTACAGAAATGAGAGAGAGAGACACTACAGAAATGAGAGAGAGTCACTACAGAAATGAGAGAGACGCTACAGAAATGAGAGAGAGAGACGCTACAGAAATGAGAGAGAGAGAGAGACACTACAGAAATGAGAGAGAGAGACGCTACAGAAATGAGAGAGAGACACTACAGAAATGAGAGAGAGACACTACAGAAATGAGAGAGAGAGACACTACAGAAATGAGAGAGAGTCACTACAGAAATGAGAGAGACGCTACAGAAATGAGAGAGAGAGACGCTACAGAAATGAGAGAGAGACGCTACAGAAATGAGAGAGAGACGCTACAGAAATGAGAGAGAGACGCTACAGAAATGAGAGAGAGAGACGCTACAGAAATGAGAGAGAGAGACACTACAGAAATGAGAGAGAGACACTACAGAAATGAGAGAGAGAGACACTACAGAAATGAGAGAGAGAGACACTACAGAAATGAGAGAGACGCTACAGAAATGAGAGAGAGAGACGCTACAGAAATGAGAGAGAGAGACGCTACAGAACTGAGAGAGAGAGAGACGCTACAGAAATGAGAGAGAGAGAGAGACGCTACAGAAATGAGAGAGAGAAGCTGTAGAAATGAGAGAGAGACACTACAGAAATGAGAGAGAGAGACGCTACAGAAATGAGAGAGAGACGCTACAGAAATGAGAGAGACGCTACAGAAATGAGAGAGAGACGCTACAGAAATAAGAGAGAGACGCTACAGAAATGAGAGAGAGAGACACTACAGAAATGTGAGAGAGACGCTACAGAAATGAGAGAGAGACACTACAGAAATGAGAGAGAGAGACGCTACAGAAATGAGAGAGAGAGACGCTACAGAAATGAGAGAGAGACACACTACAGAAATGAGAGAGAGAGAGAGAGAGAGACGCTACAGAAATGAGAGAGAGAGAGAGAGAGAGAGACGCTACAGAAATGAGAGAGAGAGAGACGCTACAGAAATGAGAGAGAGAGAGACGCTACAGAAATGAGAGAGAGAGACGCTACAGAAATGAGAGAGAGAGACGCTACAGAAATGAGAGAGAGAGAGAGACGCTACAGAAATGAGAGAGAGAGAGACGCTACAGAAATGAGAGAGAGACGCTACAGAAATGAGAGAGAGACGCTACAGAAATGAGAGAGACGCTACAGAAATGAGAGAGAGAGAGAGACACTACAGAAATGAGAGAGAGAGATAGACGCTACAGAAATGAGAGAGAGAGACGCTACAGAAATGAGAGAGACGCTACAGAAATGAGAGAGAGAGACGCTACAGAAATGAGAGCGAGAGACGCTACAGAAATGAGAGAGACGCTACAGAAATGAGAGAGAGACACTACAGAAATGAGAGAGAGACGCTACAGAAATGAGAGAGAGAGAGAGATGCTGCAGAAATGAGAGAGAGAGACACTACAGAAATGAGAGAGAGACGCTACAGAAATGAGAGAGAGACGCTACAGAAATGAGAGAGAGAGACGCTACAGAAATGAGAGCGAGAGACGCTACAGAAATGAGAGAGACGCTACAGAAATGTGAGAGAGACGCTACAGAATTGAGAGAGAGAGACTACAGAAATGAGAGAGAGAGACACTACAGAAATGAGAGAGAGAGACGCTACAGAAATAAGAGAGAGACACTACAGAAATGAGAGAGAGACGCTACAGAAATGAGAGAGAGAGACGCTACAGAAATGAGAGAGAGAGAGACGCTACAGAAATGAGAGAGACGCTACAGAAATGAGAGAGAGACACTACAGAAATGAGAGAGAGACGCTACAGAATTGAGAGAGAGAGAGACGCTACAGAAATGAGAGAGAGAGACGCTACAGAAATGAGAGAGAGACGCTACAGAAATGAGAGAGACGCTACAGAAATGAGAGAGAGAGACACTACAGAAATGAGAGAGAGTCACTACAGAAATAAGAGAGAGACACTACAGAAATGAGAGAGAGACGCTACAGAAATGAGAGAGAGACTACAGAAATAAGAGAGAGACACTACAGAAATGAGAGAGAGACACTACAGAAATAAGAGAGAGACACTACAGAAATGAGAGAGAGACACTACAGAAATAAGAGAGAGACACTACAGAAATGAGAGAGAGACGCTACAGAAATGAGAGAGAGACTACAGAAATAAGAGAGAGACACTACAGAAATGAGAGAGAGACACTACAGAAATAAGAGAGAGACACTACAGAAATGAGAGAGAGACACTACAGAAATGAGAGAGAGAGACGCTACAGAAATGAGAGAGACGCTACAGAAATGAGAGAGAGACACTACAGAAATGAGAGAGAGAGACGCTACAGAAATGAGAGAGAGAGACTCTACAGAAATGTGAGAGACAGACGCTACAGAAATGAGAGAGAGAGAGAGAGAGACGCTACAGAAATGAGAGAGAGACGCTACAGAAATGAGAGAGAGACACTACAGAAATGAGAGAGAGACACTACAGAAATGAGAGAGAGAGAGAGAGACGCTACAGAAATAAGAGAGAGACGCTACAGAAATGAGAGAGAGAGACGCTACAGAAATGAGAGAGAGACACTACAGAAATGAGAGAGAGAGACGCTACAGAAATGAGAGAGAGACGCTACAGAAATGAGAGAGACGCTACAGAAATGAGAGAGACGCTACAGAAATGAGAGAGAGACGCTACAGAAATGAGAGAGAGAGACGCTACAGAAATGAGAGAGAGACGCTACAGATATGTGAGAGAGACGCTACAGAAATGAGAGAGAGAGAGACGCTACAGAAATGAGAGAGAGAGACTACAGAAATGAGAGAGAGACGCTACAGATATGTGAGAGAGAGACGCTACAGAAATGAGAGAGAGACACTACAGAAATGAGAGAGAGTCACTACAGAAATGAGAGAGAGAGACGCTACAGAAATGAGAGAGAGAGAGAGACGCTACAGAAATGAGAGAGAGAGAGAGACACCACAGAAATGAGAGAGAGACGCTACAGAAATGAGAGAGAGAGACGCTACAGAAATGAGAGAGAGAGACGCTACAGAAATGTGAGAGAGACGCTACAGAAATGAGAGAGAGACGCTACAGAAATGAGAGAGAGAGACACTACAGAAATGAGAGAGAGACGCTACAGAAATGTGAGAGAGACGCTACAGAAAGGACAGAGAGAGAGAGAGACACTACAGAAATGAGAGAGAGACGCTACAGAAATGAGAGAGAGAGACACTACAGAAATGAGAGAGAGAGACGCTACAGAAATGAGAGAGAGACGCTACAGAAATGAGAGAGAGAGAGAGACACTACAGAAATGAGAGAGAGAGACGCTACAGAAATGAGAGAGACGCTACAGAAATGAGAGAGAGAGACGCTACAGAAATGAGAGAGAGACGCTACAGAAATGAGAGAGAGAGAGACGCTACAGAAATGAGAGAGAGACGCTACAGAAATGAGAGAGAGAGACGCTACAGAAATGAGAGAGAGAGACACTACAGAAATGAGAGAGAGACGCTACAGAAATGAGAGAGAGAGAGAGACACTACAGAAATGAGAGAGAGAGACGCTACAGAAATGAGAGAGACGCTACAGAAATGAGAGAGAGAGACGCTACAGAAATGAGAGAGAGACGCTACAGAAATGAGAGAGAGAGAGACGCTACAGAAATGAGAGAGAGACGCTACAGAAATGAGAGAGAGAGACGCTACAGAAATGAGAGAGAGAGACACTACAGAAATGAGAGAGAGACGCTACAGAAATGAGAGAGAGAGACGCTACAGAAATGAGAGAGAGAGACGCTACAGAAATGAGAGAGAGAGACGCTACAGAAATGAGAGAGAGAGACGCTACAGAAATGAGAGAGAGACGCTACAGAAATGAGAGAGAGAGACGCTACAGAAATGAGAGAGAGAGACGCTACAGAAATGAGAGAGAGAGACGCTACAGAAATGAGAGAGAGACACTACAGAAATGAGAGAGAGACACTACAGAAATGAGAGAGAGACACTACAGAAATGAGAGAGAGAGAGACGCTACAGAAATGAGAGAGAGAGACGCTACAGAAATGAGAGAGAGAGACGCTACAGAAATGAGAGAGAGACACTACAGAAATGAGAGAGAGAGACACTACAGAAATGAGAGAGAGAGACACTACAGAAATGAGAGAGAGAGACACTACAGAAATGAGAGAGAGACGCTACAGAAATGAGAGAGAGAGAGACGCTACAGAAATGAGAGAGAGAGACGCTACAGAAATGAGAGAGAGAGAGACTACAGAAATGAGAGAGAGAGACGCTACAGAAATGAGAGAGAGAGACGCTACAGAAATGAGAGAGAGACGCTACAGAAATGAGAGAGAGAGACGCTACAGAAATGAGAGAGAGACACTACAGAAATGAGAGAGAGAGACGCTACAGAAATGAGAGAGAGAGAGAGACGCTACAGAAATGAGAGAGAGACACTACAGAAATGAGAGAGAGACACTACAGAAATGAGAGAGAGAGAGACGCTACAGAAATGAGAGAGAGAGACGCTACAGAAATGAGAGAGAGAGACGCTACAGAAATGAGAGAGAGACACTACAGAAATGAGAGAGAGAGACACTACAGAAATGAGAGAGAGAGACACTACAGAAATGAGAGAGAGAGACACTACAGAAATGAGAGAGAGACGCTACAGAAATGAGAGAGAGAGACGCTACAGAAATGAGAGAGAGACGCTACAGATATGTGAGAGAGACGCTACAGAAATGAGAGAGAGAGAGACGCTACAGAAATGAGAGAGAGAGACTACAGAAATGAGAGAGAGACGCTACAGATATGTGAGAGAGAGACGCTACAGAAATGAGAGAGAGACACTACAGAAATGAGAGAGAGTCACTACAGAAATGAGAGAGAGAGACGCTACAGAAATGAGAGAGAGAGAGAGACGCTACAGAAATGAGAGAGAGAGAGAGACACCACAGAAATGAGAGAGAGACGCTACAGAAATGAGAGAGAGAGACGCTACAGAAATGAGAGAGAGAGACGCTACAGAAATGTGAGAGAGACGCTACAGAAATGAGAGAGAGACGCTACAGAAATGAGAGAGAGAGACACTACAGAAATGAGAGAGAGACGCTACAGAAATGTGAGAGAGACGCTACAGAAAGGACAGAGAGAGAGAGAGACACTACAGAAATGAGAGAGAGACGCTACAGAAATGAGAGAGAGAGACACTACAGAAATGAGAGAGAGAGACGCTACAGAAATGAGAGAGAGACGCTACAGAAATGAGAGAGAGAGAGAGACACTACAGAAATGAGAGAGAGAGACGCTACAGAAATGAGAGAGACGCTACAGAAATGAGAGAGAGAGACGCTACAGAAATGAGAGAGAGACGCTACAGAAATGAGAGAGAGAGAGACGCTACAGAAATGAGAGAGAGACGCTACAGAAATGAGAGAGAGAGACGCTACAGAAATGAGAGAGAGAGACACTACAGAAATGAGAGAGAGACGCTACAGAAATGAGAGAGAGAGAGAGACACTACAGAAATGAGAGAGAGAGACGCTACAGAAATGAGAGAGACGCTACAGAAATGAGAGAGAGAGACGCTACAGAAATGAGAGAGAGACGCTACAGAAATGAGAGAGAGAGAGACGCTACAGAAATGAGAGAGAGACGCTACAGAAATGAGAGAGAGAGACGCTACAGAAATGAGAGAGAGAGACACTACAGAAATGAGAGAGAGACGCTACAGAAATGAGAGAGAGAGACGCTACAGAAATGAGAGAGAGAGACGCTACAGAAATGAGAGAGAGAGACGCTACAGAAATGAGAGAGAGAGACGCTACAGAAATGAGAGAGAGACGCTACAGAAATGAGAGAGAGAGACGCTACAGAAATGAGAGAGAGAGACGCTACAGAAATGAGAGAGAGAGACGCTACAGAAATGAGAGAGAGACACTACAGAAATGAGAGAGAGACACTACAGAAATGAGAGAGAGACACTACAGAAATGAGAGAGAGAGAGACGCTACAGAAATGAGAGAGAGAGACGCTACAGAAATGAGAGAGAGAGACGCTACAGAAATGAGAGAGAGACACTACAGAAATGAGAGAGAGAGACACTACAGAAATGAGAGAGAGAGACACTACAGAAATGAGAGAGAGAGACACTACAGAAATGAGAGAGAGACGCTACAGAAATGAGAGAGAGAGAGACGCTACAGAAATGAGAGAGAGAGACGCTACAGAAATGAGAGAGAGAGAGACTACAGAAATGAGAGAGAGAGACGCTACAGAAATGAGAGAGAGAGACGCTACAGAAATGAGAGAGAGACGCTACAGAAATGAGAGAGAGAGACGCTACAGAAATGAGAGAGAGAGACACTACAGAAATGAGAGAGAGAGACGCTACAGAAATGAGAGAGAGAGAGAGACGCTACAGAAATGAGAGAGAGAGAGACGCTACAGAAATGAGAGAGAGAGACGCTGCAGAAATGAGAGAGAGACACTACAGAAATGAGAGAGAGAGACGCTGCAGAAATGAGAGAGAGACACTACAGAAATGAGAGAGAGACGCTACAGAAATGAGAGAGAGAGACGCTACAGAAATGAGAGAGAGACGCTACAGAAATGAGAGAGAGACGCTACAGAAATGAGAGAGAGACGCTACAGAAATGAGAGAGAGACGCTACAGAAATGAGAGAGAGAGAGACGCTACAGAAATGAGAGAGAGACGCTACAGAAATGAGAGAGAGACGCTACAGAAATGAGAGAGAGAGACGCTACAGAAATGAGAGAGAGAGAGAGACGCTACAGAAATGTGAGAGAGAGAGACGTTACAGAAATGAGAGAGAGACGCTACAGAAATGAGAGAGAGACGCTACAGAAATGAGAGAGAGACGCTACAGAAATGAGAGAGAGACGCTACAGAAATGAGAGAGAGAGAGAGATAGAGACACTACAGAAATGAGAGAGAGAGACGCTACAGAAATGAGAGAGAGACGCTACAGATATGTGAGAGAGAGACGCTACAGAAATGAGAGAGAGAGACGCTACAGAAATGAGAGAGAGAGAGAGACGCTACAGAAATGAGAGAGAGAGACACTACAGAAATGAGAGAGAGAGACGCTACAGAAATGAGAGAGAGATGCTACAGAAATGAGAGAGAGACGCTACAGAAATGAGAGAGAGACACTACAGAAATGAGAGAGAGACGCTACAGAAATGAGAGAGAGAGAGAGATAGAGACACTACAGAAATGAGAGAGAGAGACGCTACAGAAATGAGAGAGAGACGCTACAGATATGTGAGAGAGAGACGCTACAGAAATGAGAGAGAGAGACGCTACAGAAATGAGAGAGAGAGAGAGACGCTACAGAAATGAGAGAGAGAGACACTACAGAAATGAGAGAGAGAGACGCTACAGAAATGAGAGAGAGACGCTACAGAAATGAGAGAGAGAGAGAGAGAGAGACGCTACAGAAATGAGAGAGAGACACTACAGAAATGAGAGAGAGACACTACAGAAATGAGAGAGAGACGCTACAGAAATGAGAGAGAGAGAGAGAGACGCTACAGAAATGAGAGAGACGCTACAGAAATGAGAGAGACACTACAGAAATGAGAGAGAGACACTACAGAAATAAGAGAGAGACACTACAGAAATGAGAGAGAGACACTACAGAAATAAGAGAGAGACACTACAGAAATGAGAGAGAGACACTACAGAAATGAGAGAGAGACACTACAGAAATGAGAGAGAGACACTACAGAAATGAGAGAGAGAGACACTACAGAAATGAGAGAGAGTCACTACAGAAATGAGAGAGACGCTACAGAAATGAGAGAGAGAGACGCTACAGAAATGAGAGAGAGAGAGAGACACTACAGAAATGAGAGAGAGAGACGCTACAGAAATGAGAGAGAGACACTACAGAAATGAGAGAGAGACACTACAGAAATGAGAGAGAGAGACACTACAGAAATGAGAGAGAGTCACTACAGAAATGAGAGAGACGCTACAGAAATGAGAGAGAGAGACGCTACAGAAATGAGAGAGAGACGCTACAGAAATGAGAGAGAGACGCTACAGAAATGAGAGAGAGACGCTACAGAAATGAGAGAGAGAGACGCTACAGAAATGAGAGAGAGAGACACTACAGAAATGAGAGAGAGACACTACAGAAATGAGAGAGAGAGACACTACAGAAATGAGAGAGAGAGACACTACAGAAATGAGAGAGACGCTACAGAAATGAGAGAGAGAGAGAGACGCTACAGAAATAAGAGAGAGACGCTACAGAAATGAGAGAGAGAGACACTACAGAAATGTGAGAGAGACGCTACAGAAATGAGAGAGAGACACTACAGAAATGAGAGAGAGAGACGCTACAGAAATGAGAGAGAGAGACGCTACAGAAATGAGAGAGAGACACACTACAGAAATGAGAGAGAGAGAGAGAGAGAGACGCTTCAGAAATGAGAGAGAGAGAGAGAGAGAGAGAGACGCTACAGAAATGAGAGAGAGAGAGACGCTACAGAAATGAGAGAGAGAGAGACGCTACAGAAATGAGAGAGAGAGACGCTACAGAAATGAGAGAGAGAGACGCTACAGAAATGAGAGAGAGAGAGAGACGCTACAGAAATGAGAGAGAGAGAGACGCTACAGAAATGAGAGAGAGACGCTACAGAAATGAGAGAGAGACGCTACAGAAATGAGAGAGACGCTACAGAAATGAGAGAGAGAGAGAGACACTACAGAAATGAGAGAGAGAGAGAGAGACGCTACAGAAATGAGAGAGAGAGACGCTACAGAAATGAGAGAGACGCTACAGAAATGAGAGAGAGAGACGCTACAGAAATGAGAGCGAGAGACGCTACAGAAATGAGAGAGACGCTACAGAAATGAGAGAGAGACACTACAGAAATGAGAGAGAGACGCTACAGAAATGAGAGAGAGAGAGAGATGCTGCAGAAAGGAGAGAGAGAGACACTACAGAAATGAGAGAGAGACGCTACAGAAATGAGAGAGAGACGCTACAGAAATGAGAGAGAGAGACGCTACAGAAATGAGAGCGAGAGACGCTACAGAAATGAGAGAGACGCTACAGAAATGTGAGAGAGACGCTACAGAATTGAGAGAGAGAGACTACAGAAATGAGAGAGAGAGACACTACAGAAATGAGAGAGAGAGACGCTACAGAAATAAGAGAGAGACACTACAGAAATGAGAGAGAGACGCTACAGAAATGAGAGAGAGAGACGCTACAGAAATGAGAGAGAGAGAGACGCTACAGAAATGAGAGAGACGCTACAGAAATGAGAGAGAGACACTACAGAAATGAGAGAGAGAGACGCTACAGAATTGAGAGAGAGAGAGACGCTACAGAAATGAGAGAGAGAGACGCTACAGAAATGAGAGAGAGACGCTACAGAAATGAGAGAGACGCTACAGAAATGAGAGAGAGAGACACTACAGAAATGAGAGAGAGTCACTACAGAAATAAGAGAGAGACACTACAGAAATGAGAGAGAGACGCTACAGAAATGAGAGAGAGACTACAGAAATAAGAGAGAGACACTACAGAAATGAGAGAGAGACACTACAGAAATGAGAGAGAGACACTACAGAAATGAGAGAGAGACACTACAGAAATAAGAGAGAGACACTACAGAAATGAGAGAGAGACGCTACAGAAATGAGAGAGAGACTACAGAAATAAGAGAGAGACACTACAGAAATGAGAGAGAGACTACAGAAATAAGAGAGAGACACTACAGAAATGAGAGAGAGACACTACAGAAATAAGAGAGAGACGCTACAGAAATGAGAGAGACGCTACAGAAATGAGAGAGAGAGACGCTACAGAAATGAGAGAGAGAGACTCTACAGAAATGTGAGAGACAGACGCTACAGAAATGAGAGAGAGAGAGAGAGAGACGCTACAGAAATGAGAGAGAGACGCTACAGAAATGAGAGAGAGACACTACAGAAATGAGAGAGAGACACTACAGAAATGAGAGAGAGAGAGAGAGACGCTACAGAAATAAGAGAGAGACGCTACAGAAATGAGAGAGAGAGACGCTACAGAAATGAGAGAGAGACACTACAGAAATGAGAGAGAGAGACGCTACAGAAATGAGAGAGAGACGCTACAGAAATGAGAGAGACGCTACAGAAATGAGAGAGAGAGACGCTACAGAAATGAGAGAGAGACGCTACAGAAATGAGAGAGAGAGACGCTACAGAAATGAGAGAGAGACGCTACAGATATGTGAGAGAGACGCTACAGAAATGAGAGAGAGAGAGAGACGCTACAGAAATGAGAGAGAGAGACTACAGAAATGAGAGAGAGACGCTACAGATATGTGAGAGAGAGACGCTACAGAAATGAGAGAGAGACACTACAGAAATGAGAGAGAGTCACTACAGAAATGAGAGAGAGAGACGCTACAGAAATGAGAGAGAGAGAGAGACGCTACAGAAATGAGAGAGAGAGAGAGACACCACAGAAATGAGAGAGAGACGCTACAGAAATGAGAGAGAGAGACGCTACAGAAATGAGAGAGAGAGACGCTACAGAAATGTGAGAGAGACGCTACAGAAATGAGAGAGAGACGCTACAGAAATGAGAGAGAGAGACACTACAGAAATGAGAGAGAGACGCTACAGAAATGTGAGAGAGACGCTACAGAAAGGACAGAGAGAGAGAGAGACACTACAGAAATGAGAGAGAGACGCTACAGAAATGAGAGAGAGAGACACTACAGAAATGAGAGAGAGAGACGCTACAGAAATGAGAGAGAGACGCTACAGAAATGAGAGAGAGAGACGCTACAGAAATGAGAGAGAGAGACGCTACAGAAATGAGAGAGAGAGACGCTACAGAAATGAGAGAGAGAGAGAGACGCTACAGAAATGAGAGAGAGACGCTACAGAAATGAGAGAGAGACGCTACAGAAATGAGAGAGAGAGACGCTACAGAAAGGACAGAGAGAGAGAGAGACGCTACAGAAATGAGAGAGAGAGACACTACAGAAATGAGAGAGAGACGCTACAGAAATGAGAGAGAGAGACACTACAGAAATGAGAGAGAGAGACGCTACAGAAATGAGAGAGAGACGCTACAGAAATGAGAGAGAGAGACGCTACAGAAATGAGAGAGACGCTACAGAAATGAGAGAGAGAGACGCTACAGAAATGAGAGAGAGAGAGAGACGCTACAGAAATGAGAGAGAGACACTACAGAAATGAGAGAGAGAGAGAGAGAGAGACGCTACAGAAATGAGAGAGAGACGCTACAGAAATGAGAGAGAGAGACGCTACAGAAATGAGAGAGAGACGCTACAGAAATGAGAGAGAGACGCTACAGAAATGAGAGAGAGAGACGCTACAGAAATGAGAGAGAGAGAGAGACGCTACAGAAATGAGAGAGAGACGCTACAGAAATAAGAGAGAGACACTACAGAAATGAGAGAGAGACGCTACAGAAATGAGAGAGAGAGACGCTACAGAAATGAGAGAGAGAGACGCTACAGAAATGAGAGAGAGAGACGCTACAGAAATGAGAGAGAGACGCTACAGAAATGAGAGAGAGAGACACTACAGAAATGAGAGAGAGACGCTACAGAAATGAGAGAGAGACGCTACAGAAATGAGAGAGAGAGACACTACAGAAATGAGAGAGAGACGCTACAGAAATGAGAGAGACGCTACAGAAATGAGAGAGAGAGAGAGACGCTACAGAAATGAGAGAGAGACGCTACAGAAATGAGAGAGAGAGACGCTACAGAAATGAGAGAGAGACGCTACAGAAATGAGAGAGAGAGAGAGACGCTACAGAAATGAGAGAGAGAGACACTACAGAAATGAGAGAGAGAGAGAGAGAGAGACGCTACAGAAATGAGAGAGAGAGACGCTACAGAAATGAGAGAGAGACACTACAGAAATAAGAGAGAGACACTACAGAAATGAGAGAGAGACACTACAGAAATGAGAGAGAGAGACGCTACAGAAATGAGAGAGAGAGACGCTACAGAAATGAGAGAGAGAGAGAGACGCTACAGAAATGAGAGAGAGAGACACTACAGAAATGAGAGAGAGAGAGAGAGAGAGACGCTACAGAAATGAGAGAGAGAGAGAGACGCTACAGAAATGAGAGAGAGAGAGAGACGCTACAGAAATGAGAGAGAGACACTACAGAAATGAGAGAGAGACGCTACAGAAATGAGAGAGAGACGCTACAGAAATGAGAGAGAGAGACGCTACAGAAATGAGAGAGAGAGACACTACAGAAATGAGAGAGAGAGACGCTACAGAAATGAGAGAGAGAGACGCTACAGAAATGAGAGAGAGACGCTACAGAAATGAGAGAGAGACACTACAGAAATGAGAGAGAGACACTACAGAAATGAGAGAGAGACACTACAGAAATGAGAGAGACGCTACAGAAATGAGAGAGAGAGACACTACAGAAATGAGAGAGAGAGAGAGACGCTACAGAAATGAGAGAGAGAGACGCTACAGAAATGAGAGAGAGACACTACAGAAATGAGAGAGACGCTACAGAAATGAGAGAGAGACACTACAGAAATGAGAGAGAGACGCTACAGAAATGAGAGAGAGAGACACTACAGAAATGTGAGAGAGACACTACAGAAATGAGAGAGAGAGACGCTACAGAAATGAGAGAGAGAGAGAGACGCTACAGAAATGAGAGAGAGAGAGAGAGACGCTACAGAAATAAGAGAGAGAGAGAGACGCTACAGAAATGAGAGAGAGACACTACAGAAATGAGAGAGAGACGCAACAGAAATGATAGAGAGAGAGAGACGCTACAGAAATGAGAGAGAGACGCTACAGAAATGAGAGAGAGACGCTACAGAAATGAGAGAGAGAGAGAGACGCTACAGAAATGAGAGAGAGAGACACTACAGAAATGAGAGAGAGAGAGAGACGCTACAGAAATGAGAGAGACGCTACAGAAATGAGAGAGAGACGCTACAGAAATAAGAGAGAGACACTACAGAAATGAGAGAGAGACGCTACAGAAATGAGAGAGAGAGAGAGACGCTACAGAAATGAGAGAGAGAGACGCTACAGAAATGTGAGAGAGACGCTACAGAAATGAGAGAGAGAGAGACGCTACAGAAATGAGAGAGACGCTACAGAAATGAGAGAGAGAGACGCTACAGAAATGAGAGAGAGAGAGAGACGCTACAGAAATGAGAGAGACGCTACAGAAATGAGAGAGAGACGCTACAGAAATAAGAGAGAGACACTACAGAAATGAGAGAGAGAGACGCTACAGAAATGAGAGAGAGAGAGAGACGCTACAGAAATGAGAGAGACGCTACAGAAATGAGAGAGAGAGAGACGCTACAGAAATGAGAGAGAGACGCTACAGAAATGAGAGAGAGAGACGCTACAGAAATGAGAGAGAGACGCTACAGAAATGAGAGAGAGAGACGCTACAGAAATGAGAGAGAGAGACGCTACAGAAATGAGAGAGAGACGCTACAGAAATGACAGAGAGACACTACAGAAATGAGAGAGAGAGAGAGAGAGAGAGACGCTACAGAAATGAGAGAGAGAGACGCTACAGAAATGAGAGAGAGAGACGCTACAGAAATGAGAGAGAGAGAGAGACGCTACAGAAATGAGAGAGAGAGAGAGACGCTACAGAAATGAGAGAGAGACACTACAGAAATGAGAGAGAGACGCTACAGAAATGAGAGAGAGACGCTACAGAAATGAGAGAGAGAGACGCTACAGAAATGAGAGAGAGACGCTACAGAAATGAGAGAGAGAGACGCTACAGAAATGAGAGAGAGAGACGCTACAGAAATGAGAGAGAGACGCTACAGAAATGAGAGAGAGAGACGCTACAGAAATGAGAGAGAGAGACACTACAGAAATGAGAGAGAGAGACGCTACAGAAATGAGAGAGAGACGCTACAGAAATGAGAGAGAGAGACGCTACAGAAATGAGAGAGAGACGCTACAGAAATGAGAGAGACGCTACAGAAATGAGAAAGAGAGAGAGACGCTACAGAAATGAGAGAGACACTACAGAAATGAGAGAGAGACGCTACAGAAATGAGAGAGAGAGACGCTACAGAAATGAGAGAGAGAGAGAGACGCTACAGAAATGAGAGAGAGAGACGCTACAGAAATGAGAGAGAGACACTACAGAAATGAGAGAGACGCTACAGAAATGAGAGAGAGATACTACAGAAATGAGAGAGAGACGCTACAGAAATAAGAGAGACGCTACAGAAATGAGAGAGAGACACTACAGAAATAAGAGAGAGACACTACAGAAATGAGAGAGACGCTACAGAAATGAGAGAGAGACACTACAGAAATGAGAGAGAGACGCTACAGAAATGAGAGAGAGACGCTACAGAAATGAGAGAGAGAGACGCTACAGAAATGAGAGAGAGACGCTACAGAAATGAGAGAGAGACGCTACAGAAATGAGAGAGAGAGACGCTACAGAAATGAGAGAGACAGACGCTACAGAAATGAGAGAGAGAGACGCTACAGAAATGAGAGAGACGCTACAGAAATGAGAGAGAGAGAGACGCTACAGAAATGTGTGAGAGAGAGAGAGAGAGACGCTACAGAAATGAGAGAGAGAGACGCTACAGAAATGAGAGAGAGAGACGCTACAGAAATGAGAGAGAGAGACGCTACAGAAATGAGAGAGAGAGAGAGAGAGAGACGCTACAGAAATGAGAGAGAGAGACGCTACAGAAATGAGAGAGAGACGCTACAGAAATGAGAGAGAGAGACGCTACAGAAATGAGAGAGAGAGACGCTACAGAAATGAGAGAGAGAGAGAGAGAGACGCTACAGAAATGAGAGAGAGAGACGCTACAGAAATGAGAGAGAGACGCTACAGAAATGAGAGAGAGACGCTACAGAAATGAGAGAGAGACGCTACAGAAATGAGAGAGAGACGCTACAGAAATGAGAGAGAGAGACGCTACAGAAATGAGAGAGAGAGACGCTACAGAAATGAGAGAGAGACGCTACAGAAATGAGAGAGAGACGCTACAGAAATGAGAGAGAGACGCTACAGAAATGAGAGAGAGAGACGCTACAGAAATGAGAGAGAGACGCTACAGAAATGAGAGAGAGAGACGCTACAGAAATGAGAGAGAGACGCTACAGAAATGAGAGAGAGAGACGCTACAGAAATGAGAGAGAGAGACGCTACAGAAATGAGAGAGAGAGACGCTACAGAAATGAGAGAGAGAGACACTACAGAAATGAGAGAGAGACACTACAGAAATAAGAGAGAGACACTACAGAAATGAGAGAGAGACACTACAGAAATAAGAGAGAGACACTACAGAAATGAGAGAGACACTACAGAAATGAGAGAGAGACACTACAGAAATAAGAGAGAGACACTACAGAAATGAGAGAGAGACGCTACAGAAATGAGAGAGAGACGCTACAGAAATGAGAGAGAGACGCTACAGAAATGAGAGAGAGACACTACAGAAATGAGAGAGAGACGCTACCGAAATGAGAGAGAGACGCTACAGAAATGAGAGAGAGAGAGAGAGACGCTACAGAAATGAGAGAGAGAGAGAGACGCTACAGAAATGAGAGAGACGCTACAGAAATGAGAGAGAGAGAGAGAGACGCTACAGAAATGAGAGAGAGAGAGAGACGCTACAGAAATGAGAGAGAGAGAGAGACGCTACAGAAATGAGAGAGAGACGCTACAGAAATGAGAGAGAGAGACGCTACAGAAATGAGAGAGAGACACTACAGAAATGAGAGAGAGAGACGCTACAGAAATGAGAGAGAGACGCTACAGAAATGAGAGAGAGACGCTACAGAAATGAGAGAGAGAGAGAGAGACGCTACAGAAATGAGAGAGAGACGCTACAGAAATGAGAGAGAGAGACGCTACAGAAATGAGAGAGAGAGACGCTACAGAAATGAGAGAGAGACACTACAGAAATGAGAGAGAGAGACGCTACAGAAATGAGAGAGAGAGACGCTACAGAAATGAGAGAGAGAGACGCTACAGAAATGAGAGAGAGACGCTACAGAAATGAGAGAGAGAGACGCTACAGAAATGAGAGAGAGAGACACTACAGAAATGAGAGAGAGACACTACAGAAATGAGAGAGAGACGCTACAGAAATGAGAGAGAGACGCTACAGAAATGAGAGAGAGAGACGCTACAGAAATGAGAGAGAGACGCTACAGAAATGAGAGAGAGACACTACAGAAATGAGAGAGAGAGACGCTACAGAAATGAGAGAGAGAGACACTACAGAAATGAGAGAGAGAGACGCTACAGAAATGAGAGAGAGACGCTACAGAAATGAGAGAGACGCTACAGAAATGAGAGAGAGAGACACTACAGAAATGAGAGAGAGAGACGCTACAGAAATGAGAGAGAGACGCTACAGAAATGAGAGAGACGCTACAGAAATGAGAGAGAGAGAGAGACGCTACAGAAATGAGAGAGAGACACTACAGAAATGAGAGAGAGACGCTACAGAAATGAGAGAGAGAGACGCTACAGAAATGAGAGAGAGACACTACAGAAATGAGAGAGACGCTACAGAAATGAGAGAGAGACACTACAGAAATGAGAGAGAGACGCTACAGAAATAAGAGAGACGCTACAGAAATGAGAGAGAGACACTACAGAAATAAGAGAGAGACACTACAGAAATGAGAGAGACGCTACAGAAATGAGAGAGAGACACTACAGAAATGAGAGAGAGACGCTACAGAAATGAGAGAGAGACGCTACAGAAATGAGAGAGAGAGACGCTACAGAAATGAGAGAGAGACGCTACAGAAATGAGAGAGAGACGCTACAGAAATGAGAGAGAGAGACGCTACAGAAATGAGAGAGAGAGACGCTACAGAAATGAGAGAGAGAGAGAGAGAGACGCTACAGAAATGAGAGAGAGAGACGCTACAGAAATGAGAGAGACAGACGCTACAGAAATGAGAGAGAGAGACGCTACAGAAATGAGAGAGACGCTACAGAAATGAGAGAGAGAGAGACGCTACAGAAATGTGAGAGAGAGAGAGAGAGAGACGCTACAGAAATGAGAGAGAGAGACGCTACAGAAATGAGAGAGAGAGACGCTACAGAAATGAGAGAGAGAGAGAGAGAGAGACGCTACAGAAATGAGAGAGAGAGACGCTACAGAAATGAGAGAGAGACGCTACAGAAATGAGAGAGAGAGACGCTACAGAAATGAGAGAGAGAGACGCTACAGAAATGAGAGAGAGAGAGAGAGAGAGAGAGAGACGCTACAGAAATGAGAGAGAGACGCTACAGAAATGAGAGAGAGACGCTACAGAAATGAGAGAGAGAGAGAGACGCTACAGAAATGAGAGAGAGACGCTACAGAAATGAGAGAGAGAGACGCTACAGAAATGAGAGAGAGAGACGCTACAGAAATGAGAGAGAGACGCTACAGAAATGAGAGAGAGACGCTACAGAAATGAGAGAGAGACGCTACAGAAATGAGAGAGAGAGACGCTACAGAAATGAGAGAGAGACAGTACAGAAATGAGAGAGAGAGACGCTACAGAAATGAGAGAGAGAGACGCTACAGAAATGAGAGAGAGAGACGCTACAGAAATGAGAGAGAGAGACGCTACAGAAATGAGAGAGAGAGAGAGACGCTACAGAAATGAGAGAGAGAGACGCTACAGAAATGAGAGAGAGAGACGCTACAGAAATGAGAGAGAGACGCTACAGAAATGAGAGAGAGACGCTACAGAAATGAGAGAGAGAGACGCTACAGAAATGAGAGAGAGACGCTACAGAAATGAGAGAGAGAGACGCTACAGAAATGAGAGAGAGAGACGCTACAGAAATGAGAGAGAGAGACGCTACAGAAATGAGAGAGAGAGAGAGAGACGCTACAGAAATGAGAGAGAGAGAGAGACGCTACAGAAATGAGAGAGACGCTACAGAAATGAGAGAGAGAGAGAGAGACGCTACAGAAATGAGAGAGAGAGAGAGAGACGCTACAGAAATGAGAGAGAGAGAGAGACGCTACAGAAATGAGAGAGAGAGAGACGCTACAGAAATGAGAGAGAGAGAGAGACGCTACAGAAATGAGAGAGAGACGCTACAGAAATGAGAGAGAGAGACGCTACAGAAATGAGAGAGAGACACTACAGAAATGAGAGAGAGAGACGCTACAGAAATGAGAGAGAGACGCTACAGAAATGAGAGAGAGACGCTACAGAAATGAGAGAGAGAGAGAGAGACGCTACAGAAATGAGAGAGAGACGCTACAGAAATGAGAGAGAGAGACGCTACAGAAATGAGAGAGAGAGACACTACAGAAATGAGAGAGAGACGCTACAGAAATGAGAGAGAGACACTACAGAAATGAGAGAGAGACACTACAGAAATAAGAGAGAGACACTACAGAAATGAGAGAGAGACACTACAGAAATAAGAGAGAGACACTACAGAAATGAGAGAGACACTACAGAAATGAGAGAGAGACACTACAGAAATAAGAGAGAGACACTACAGAAATAAGAGAGAGACACTACAGAAATGAGAGAGAGACGCTACAGAAATGAGAGAGAGACGCTACAGAAATGAGAGAGAGACACTACAGAAATGAGAGAGAGACGCTACCGAAATGAGAGAGAGACACTACAGAAATGAGAGAGAGAGACGCTACAGAAATGAGAGAGAGACGCTACAGAAATGAGAGAGAGACGCTACAGAAATGTGAGAGAGACGCTACAGAAATAAGAGAGAGACGCTACAGAAATGAGAGAGAGAGACGCTACAGAAATGAGAGAGAGACGCTACAGAAATGAGAGAGAGAGACACTACAGAAATGAGAGAGAGACGCTACAGAAATGAGAGAGAGAGACGCTACAGAAATGTGAGAGAGAGACACTACAGAAATGAGAGAGAGACGCTACAGAAATGAGAGAGAGAGACACTACAGAAATGAGAGAGAGACACTACAGAAATGAGAGAGAGACGCTACAGAAATGAGAGAGAGACGCTACAGAAATGAGAGAGAGAGACGCTACAGAAATGTGAGAGAGAGACGCTACAGAAATGAGAGAGAGAGACGCTACAGAAATGAGAGAGAGAGACGCTACAGAAATGAGAGAGAGACGCTACAGAAATGAGAGAGAGACGCTACAGAAATGAGAGAGACAGACGCTACAGAAATGAGAGAGAGAGACTACAGAAATGAGAGAGAGACGCTACAGAAATGAGAGAGAGAGAGAGACGCTACAGAAATGAGAGAGAGACGCTACAGAAATGAGAGAGAGACGCTACAGAAATGAGAGAGAGAGAGAGACGCTACAAAAATGAGAGAGAGACACTACAGAAATGAGAGAGAGAGAGAGACGCTACAGAAATGAGAGAGACGCTACAGAAATGAGAGAGAGAGACGCTACAGAAATGAGAGAGAGACGCTACAGAAATGAGAGAGAGAGAGAGACGCTACAGAAATGAGAGAGAGACGCTACAGAAATGAGAGAGAGAGAGAGACGCTACAGAAATAAGAGAGAGAGACGCTACAGAAATGAGAGAGAGAGAGAGAGAGACGCTACAGAAATGAGAGAGAGAGACGCTACAGAAATGAGAGAGAGACGCTACAGAAATGAGAGAGAGACGCTACAGAAATGAGAGAGAGAGAGAGACGCTACAGAAATGAGAGAGAGAGACACTACAGAAATGAGAGAGAGAGACGCTACAGAAATGAGAGAGAGACACTACAGAAATGAGAGAGAGACGCTACAGAAATGAGAGAGAGAGAGAGAGACGCTACAGAAATGAGAGAGAGAGACGCTACAGAAATGAGAGAGACGCTACAGAAATGAGAGAGAGAGACGCTACAGAAATGAGAGAGAGACGCTACAGAAATGAGAGAGAGAGAGAGACGCTACAGAAATAAGAGAGAGAGACGCTACAGAAATGAGAGAGAGAGAGAGAGAGACGCTACAGAAATGAGAGAGAGAGACGCTACAGAAATGAGAGAGAGACGCTACAGAAATGAGAGAGAGACGCTACAGAAATGAGAGAGAGAGAGAGACGCTACAGAAATGAGAGAGAGAGACACTACAGAAATGAGAGAGAGAGACGCTACAGAAATGAGAGAGAGACACTACAGAAATGAGAGAGAGACGCTACAGAAATGAGAGAGAGAGAGAGAGACGCTACAGAAATGAGAGAGAGAGACGCTACAGAAATGAGAGAGAGACGCTACAGAAATGAGAGAGAGACGCTACAGAAATGAGAGAGAGAGAGAGAGACGCTACAGAAATGAGAGAGAGACGCTACAGAAATGAGAGAGAGACACTACAGAAATGAGAGAGAGAGCCGCTACAGAAATGAGAGAGAGAGAGAGACGCTACAGAAATGAGAGAGAGAGACGCTACAGAAATGAGAGAGAGAGACGCTACAGAAATGAGAGAGAGAGACGCTACAGAAATGAGAGAGAGAGACGCTACAGAAATGAGAGAGAGACACTACAGAAATGAGAGAGAGACACTACAGAAATGAGAGAGAGACACTACAGAAATGAGAGAGAGACACTACAGAAATGAGAGAGAGAGACGCTACAGAAATGAGAGAGAGACGCTACAGAAATGAGAGAGAGACGCTACAGAAATGAGAGAGAGAGACGCTACAGAAATGAGAGAGAGAGACGCTACAGAAATGAGAGAGAGACGCTACAGAAATGAGAGAGAGAGACGCTACAGAAATGAGAGAGAGAGACACTACAGAAATGAGAGAGAGAGACGCTACAGAAATGAGAGAGAGACGCTACAGAAATGAGAGAGAGAGACGCTACAGAAATGAGAGAGAGACGCTACAGAAATGAGAGAGACGCTACAGAAATGAGAGAGAGAGAGAGACGCTACAGAAATGAGAGAGAGACACTACAGAAATGAGAGAGAGACGCTACAGAAATGAGAGAGAGAGACGCTACAGAAATGAGAGAGAGAGAGAGACGCTACAGAAATGAGAGAGAGAGACGCTACAGAAATGAGAGAGAGACACTACAGAAATGAGAGAGACGCTACAGAAATGAGAGAGAGACACTACAGAAATGAGAGAGAGACGCTACAGAAATAAGAGAGACGCTACAGAAATGAGAGAGAGACACTACAGAAATAAGAGAGAGACACTACAGAAATGAGAGAGACGCTACAGAAATGAGAGAGAGACGCTACAGAAATGAGAGAGAGACGCTACAGAAATGAGAGAGAGAGACGCTACAGAAATGAGAGAGAGACGCTACAGAAATGAGAGAGAGACGCTACAGAAATGAGAGAGAGAGACGCTACAGAAATGAGAGAGAGAGACGCTACAGAAATGAGAGAGAGAGAGAGAGAGACGCTACAGAAATGAGAGAGAGAGACGCTACAGAAATGAGAGAGACAGACGCTACAGAAATGAGAGAGAGAGACGCTACAGAAATGAGAGAGACGCTACAGAAATGAGAGAGAGAGAGACGCTACAGAAATGTGAGAGAGAGAGAGAGAGAGACGCTACAGAAATGAGAGAGAGAGACGCTACAGAAATGAGAGAGAGAGACGCTACAGAAATGAGAGAGAGAGACGCTACAGAAATGAGAGAGAGAGAGAGAGAGAGACGCTACAGAAATGAGAGAGAGAGACGCTACAGAAATGAGAGAGAGACGCTACAGAAATGAGAGAGAGAGACGCTACAGAAATGAGAGAGAGAGACGCTACAGAAATGAGAGAGAGAGAGAGAGAGAGAGACGCTACAGAAATGAGAGAGAGACGCTACAGAAATGAGAGAGAGACGCTACAGAAATGAGAGAGAGAGAGAGAGACGCTACAGAAATGAGAGAGAGACGCTACAGAAATGAGAGAGAGAGACGCTACAGAAATGAGAGAGAGAGACGCTACAGAAATGAGAGAGAGACGCTACAGAAATGAGAGAGAGACGCTACAGAAATGAGAGAGAGACGCTACAGAAATGAGAGAGAGAGACGCTACAGAAATGAGAGAGAGACGCTACAGAAATGAGAGAGAGAGACGCTACAGAAATGAGAGAGAGACTACAGAAATGAGAGAGAGAGAGAGAGAGAGACGCTACAGAAATGAGAGAGAGAGACGCTACAGAAATGAGAGAGAGAGACGCTACAGAAATGAGAGAGAGAGACGCTACAGAAATGAGAGAGAGAGACGCTACAGAAATGAGAGAGAGAGACGCTACAGAAATGAGAGAGAGAGACGCTACAGAAATGAGAGAGAGAGACGCTACAGAAATGAGAGAGAGAGAGAGACGCTACAGAAATGAGAGAGACGCTACAGAAATGAGAGAGAGAGACGCTACAGAAATGAGAGAGAGAGAGAGACGCTACAGAAATGAGAGAGAGACGCTACAGAAATGAGAGAGAGACGCTACAGAAATGAGAGAGAGACGCTACAGAAATAAGAGAGAGACGCTACAGAAATGAGAGAGAGACGCTACAGAAATGAGAGAGAGAGACGCTACAGAAATGAGAGAGAGACGCTACAGAAATGAGAGAGAGAGACGCTACAGAAATGAGAGAGAGACGCTACAGAAATGAGAGAGAGAGACGCTACAGAAATGAGAGAGAGACACTACAGAAATGAGAGAGAGAGACGCTACAGAAATGAGAGAGAGACGCTACAGAAATGAGAGAGAGAGACGCTACAGAAATGAGAGAGAGAGACGCTACAGAAATGAGAGAGAGAGAGAGACGCTACAGAAATGAGAGAGAGAGACGCTACAGAAATAAGAGAGAGAGAGAGAGACGCTACAGAAATGAGAGAGAGAGACGCTACAGAAATGAGAGAGAGAGAGAGACGCTACAGAAATGAGAGAGAGAGACGCTACAGAAATGAGAGAGAGAGAGAGACGCTACAGAAATGAGAGAGAGACACTACAGAAATGAGAGAGAGACGCTACAGAAATGAGAGAGAGACGCTACAGAAATGAGAGAGAGACGCTACAGAAATGAGAGAGAGAGACGCTACAGAAATGAGAGAGAGAGACGATACAGAAATAAGAGAGAGAGAGACGCTACAGAAATAAGAGAGAGAGAGACGCTACAGAAATGTGAGAGAGACGCTACAGAAATGAGAGAGAGAGACGCTACAGAAATGAGAGAGAGAGAGACGCTACAGAAATGTGAGAGACGCTACAGAAATGAGAGAGAGAGACGCTACAGAAATGAGAGAGAGAGACGCTACAGAAATAAGAGAGAGAGACGCTACAGAAATGAGAGAGAGACGCTACAGAAATGAGAGAGAGAGACGCTACAGAAATGAGAGAGAGAGACGCTACAGAAATGAGAGAGAGACGCTACAGAAATGAGAGAGAGAGACGCTACAGAAATGAGAGAGAGAGAGAGACGCTACAGAAATGAGAGAGAGAGAGAGACGCTACAGAAATGAGAGAGAGACGCTACAGAAATGAGAGAGAGAGAGAGACGCTACAGAAATGAGAGAGAGACACTACAGAAATAAGAGAGAGAGACGCTACAGAAATGAGAGAGAGAGACGCTACAGAAATGAGAGAGAGACGCTACAGAAATGAGAGAGAGAGGGACGCTACAGAAATGAGAGAGAGACGCTACAGAAATGAGAGAGAGAGACGCTACAGAAATGAGAGAGAGACGCTACAGAAATGAGAGAGAGACGCTACAGAAATGAGAGAGAGACGCTACAGAAATGAGAGAGAGAGACGCTACAGAAATGAGAGAGAGAGACGCTACAGAAATGAGAGAGAGAGACGCTACAGAAATGAGAGAGAGACACTTCAGAAATGAGAGAGAGATAGAGAGACACTACAGAAACGAGAGGTGGAGAGAGACACTTCAGAAATGAGAGAGAGATAGAGAGACACTACAGAAATGAGAGGGGGAGAGAGAGACACTACAGAAATGAGAGGGGGAGAGAGACACTACAGAAATGAGAGAGACACTACAGAAATGAGAGAGAGACGCTACAGAAATGAGAGAGAGATAGACGCTACAGAAATGAGAGAGAGACGCTACAGAAATGAGAGAGAGACACTACAGAAATGAGAGAGAGAGAGAGACACTACAGAAATGAGAGAGAGACGCTACAGAAATGAGAGAGAGACGCTACAGAAATGAGAGAGAGACGCTACAGAAATGAGAGAGAGAGACGCTACAGAAATGAGAGAGAGAGACGCTACAGAAATGAGAGAGAGAGAGAGACACTACAGAAATGAGAGAGAGAGACGCTACAGAAATGAGAGAGAGAGAGAGACGCTACAGAAATGAGAGAGAGAGACGCTACAGAAATGAGAGAGAGAGACGCTACAGAAATGAGAGAGAGAGACGCTACAGAAATGAGAGAGAGAGAGAGACGCTACAGAAATGAGAGAGAGACGCTACAGAAATAAGAGAGAGACGCTACAGAAATGAGAGAGAGACGCTACAGAAATGAGAGAGAGAGACGCTACAGAAATGAGAGAGAGACGCTACAGAAATGAGAGAGAGAGACGCTACAGAAATGAGAGAGAGAGACGCTACAGAAATGTGAGAGAGACGCTACAGAAATGAGAGAGAGAGACGCTACAGAAATGAGAGAGAGAGACGCTACAGAAATGAGAGAGAGACGCTACAGAAATGAGAGAGAGAGACGCTACAGAAATGAGAGAGAGACACTACAGAAATGAGAGAGAGAGACGCTACAGAAATGAGAGAGAGACGCTACAGAAATGAGAGAGAGAGACGCTACAGAAATGAGAGAGAGAGACGCTACAGAAATGAGAGAGAGAGACGCTACAGAAATAAGAGAGAGAGAGACGCTACAGAAATAAGAGAGAGAGAGACGCTACAGAAATGTGAGAGAGACGCTACAGAAATGAGAGAGAGAGACGCTACAGAAATGAGAGAGAGAGAGACGCTACAGAAATGTGAGAGACGCTACAGAAATGAGAGAGAGAGACGCTACAGAAATGAGAGAGAGAGACGCTACAGAAATAAGAGAGAGAGACGCTACAGAAATGAGAGAGAGACGCTACAGAAATGAGAGAGAGAGACGCTACAGAAATGAGAGAGAGAGACGCTACAGAAATGAGAGAGAGACGCTACAGAAATGAGAGAGAGACGCTACAGAAATGAGAGAGAGAGAGAGACGCTACAGAAATGAGAGAGAGACACTACAGAAATAAGAGAGAGAGACGCTACAGAAATGAGAGAGAGACGCTACAGAAATGAGAGAGAGAGACACTACAGAAATGTGAGAGAGAGACGCTACAGAAATGAGAGAGAGAGACGCTACAGAAATGAGAGAGAGACGCTACAGAAATGAGAGAGAGAGACGCTACAGAAATGAGAGAGAGACGCTACAGAAATGAGAGAGAGACGCTACAGAAATGAGAGAGAGAGGGACGCTACAGAAATGAGAGAGAGACGCTACAGAAATGAGAGAGAGAGACGCTACAGAAATGAGAGAGAGACGCTACAGAAATGAGAGAGAGAGACGCTACAGAAATGAGAGAGAGAGACGCTACAGAAATGAGAGAGAGAAGCTACAGAAATGAGAGAGAGACGCTACAGAAATGAGAGAGACGCTACAGAAATGAGAGAGAGAGACACTACAGAAATGAGAGAGACGCTACAGAAATGAGAGAGACGCTACAGAAATGAGAGAGAGACGCTAAAGAAATGAGAGAGAGAGAGACGCTACAGAAATGAGAGAGAGAGACACTACAGAAATGAGAGAGAGAGACACTACAGAAATGAGAGAGAGAGACGCTACAGAAATGAGAGAGAGAGACGCTACAGAAATGAGAGAGAGACGCTACAGAAATAAGAGAGAGACGCTACAGAAATGAGAGAGAGACGCTACAGAAATGAGAGAGAGAGACGCTACAGAAATGAGAGAGAGAGAGAGAGAGAGAGACGCTACAGAAATGAGAGAGAGAGACGCTACAGAAATGAGAGAGAGACGCTACAGAAATAAGAGAGAGAGACGCTACAGAAATAAGAGAGAGACGCTACAGAAATGAGAGAGAGAGACGCTACAGAAATGTGAGAGAGACGCTACAGAAATGAGAGAGAGACACTACAGAAATGAGAGAGAGACGCTACAGAAATGAGAGAGAGAGACGCTACAGAAATGAGAGAGAGAGACACTACAGAAATGAGAGAGAGAGACACTACAGAAATGAGAGAGAGACGCTACAGAAATGAGAGAGAGAGACGCTACAGAAATGAGAGAGAGAGACGCTACAGAAATGAGAGAGAGAGACGCTACAGAAATGAGAGAGAGAGAGACGCTACAGAAATAAGAGAGAGAGACGCTACAGAAATAAGAGAGAGTCACTACAGAAATGAGAGAGAGACACTACAGAAATGAGGGAGAGACGCTACAGAAATGAGAGAGAGACGCTACAGAAATGAGAGAGACAGACGCTACAGAAATAAGAGAGAGAGACGCTACAGAAATGAGAGAGAGAGACACTACAGAAATGAGAGAGAGACGCTACAGAAATGAGAGAGACGCTACAGAAATGAGAGAGAGAGAGAGACGCTACAGAAATGAGAGAGAGAGACGCTACAGAAATGATAGAGAGACGCTACAGAAATGAGAGAGAGAGAGAGACGCTACAGAAATGAGAGAGAGAGACACTACAGAAATGAGAGAGAGAGACGCTACAGAAATGAGAGAGAGAGACGCTACAGAAATGAGAGAGAGAGACGCTACAGAAATGAGAGAGAGAGAGACGCTACAGAAATGAGAGAGAGAGAGAGACGCTACAGAAATGAGAGAGAGACACTACAGAAATGAGAGAGAGAGAGACGCTACAGAAATGAGAGAGAGAGAGAGACGCTACAGAAATGAGAGAGAGACGCTACAGAAATGAGAGAGAGACGCTACAGAAATGAGAGAGAGAGAGAGACGCTACAGAAATGAGAGAGAGACACTACAGAAATAAGAGAGAGAGACGCTACAGAAATGAGAGAGAGAGACGCTACAGAAATGAGAGAGAGACGCTACAGAAATGAGAGAGAGAGGGACGCTACAGAAATGAGAGAGAGACGCTACAGAAATGAGAGAGAGAGACGCTACAGAAATGAGAGAGAGACGCTACAGAAATGAGAGAGAGAGACGCTACAGAAATGAGAGAGAGAGACGCTACAGAAATGAGAGAGAGACGCTACAGAAATGAGAGAGAGACGCTACAGAAATAAGAGAGAGAGACGCTACAGAAATGAGAGAGAGAGACGCTACAGAAATGAGAGAGAGAGACGCTACAGAAATGTGAGAGAGACGCTACAGAAATGAGAGAGAGAGACGCTACAGAAATGAGAGAGAGAGACACTACAGAAATGAGAGAGAGAGACACTACAGAAATGAGAGAGAGAGACGCTACAGAAATGAGAGAGAGAGAGACGCTACAGAAATGAGAGAGAGACGCTACAGAAATAAGAGAGAGACGCTACAGAAATGAGAGAGAGAGACGCTACAGAAATGAGAGAGACAGACGCTACAGAAATAAGAGAGAGAGACGCTACAGAAATGAGAGAGAGAGACACTACAGAAATGAGAGAGAGAGACGCTACAGAAATGAGAGAGAGACGCTACAGAAATGAGAGAGAGACGCTACAGAAATGAGAGAGAGACGCTACAGAAATGAGAGAGAGAGACACTACAGAAATGAGAGAGAGAGACGCTACAGAAATGAGAGAGAGACGCTACAGAAATGAGAGAGAGACGCTACAGAAATGAGAGAGAGACGCTACAGAAATGAGAGAGAGACGCTACAGAAATGAGAGAGACGCTACAGAAATGAGAGAGAGAGAGAGACGCTACAGAAATGAGAGAGAGAGACGCTACAGAAATGATAGAGAGACGCTACAGAAATGAGAGAGAGAGAGAGACGCTACAGAAATGAGAGAGAGAGACACTACAGAAATGAGAGAGAGAGACGCTACAGAAATGAGAGAGAGAGACGCTACAGAAATGAGAGAGAGAGACGCTACAGAAATGAGAGAGAGAGAGACGCTACAGAAATGAGAGAGAGAGAGAGACGCTACAGAAATGAGAGAGAGACACTACAGAAATGAGAGAGAGAGAGACGCTACAGAAATGAGAGAGAGAGAGAGACGCTACAGAAATGAGAGAGAGACGCTACAGAAATGAGAGAGAGACGCTACAGAAATGAGAGAGAGAGAGAGACGCTACAGAAATGAGAGAGAGACACTACAGAAATAAGAGAGAGAGACGCTACAGAAATGAGAGAGAGAGACGCTACAGAAATGAGAGAGAGACGCTACAGAAATGAGAGAGAGAGGGACGCTACAGAAATGAGAGAGAGACGCTACAGAAATGAGAGAGAGAGACGCTACAGAAATGAGAGAGAGACGCTACAGAAATGAGAGAGAGAGACGCTACAGAAATGAGAGAGAGAGACGCTACAGAAATGAGAGAGAGACGCTACAGAAATGAGAGAGAGACGCTACAGAAATAAGAGAGAGAGAGAGACGCTACAGAACTGAGAGAGAGAGACACTACAGAAATGAGAGAGAGAGACGCTACAGAAATGAGAGAGAGAGACGCTACAGAAATGAGAGAGAGAGACGCTACAGAAATGTGAGAGAGACGCTACAGAAATGAGAGAGAGAGACGCTACAGAAATGAGAGAGAGAGACACTACAGAAATGAGAGAGAGAGACACTACAGAAATGAGAGAGAGAGAGACGCTACAGAAATGAGAGAGAGACGCTACAGAAATAAGAGAGAGACGCTACAGAAATGAGAGAGAGAGACGCTACAGAAATGAGAGAGAGAGACGCTACAGAAATGAGAGAGAGACGCTACAGGAATAAGAGAGAGAGACGCTACAGAAATAAGAGAGAGACGCTACAGAAATGAGAGAGAGAGACGCTACAGAAATGAGAGAGAGAGACGCTACAGAAATGTGAGAGAGACGCTACAGAAATGAGAGAGACACTACAGAAATGAGAGAGAGACGCTACAGAAATGAGAGAGAGAGACGCTACAGAAATGAGAGAGAGAGACACTACAGAAATGAGAGAGAGAGACACTACAGAAATGAGAGAGAGACGCTACAGAAATGAGAGAGAGAGACGCTACAGAAATGAGAGAGAGAGACGCTACAGAAATGAGAGAGAGAGACGCTACAGAAATGAGAGAGAGAGAGACGCTACAGAAATAAGAGAGAGAGACGCTACAGAAATAAGAGAGAGTCACTACAGAAATGAGAGAGAGACACTACAGAAATGAGGGAGAGACGCTACAGAAATGAGAGAGAGACGCTACAGAAATGAGAGAGACAGACGCTACAGAAATAAGAGAGAGAGACGCTACAGAAATGAGAGAGAGAGACACTACAGAAATGAGAGAGAGACGCTACAGAAATGAGAGAGACGCTACAGAAATGAGAGAGAGAGAGAGACGCTACAGAAATGAGAGAGAGAGACGCTACAGAAATGATAGAGAGACGCTACAGAAATGAGAGAGAGAGAGAGACGCTACAGAAATGAGAGAGAGAGACACTACAGAAATGAGAGAGAGAGACGCTACAGAAATGAGAGAGAGAGACGCTACAGAAATGAGAGAGAGAGAGACGCTACAGAAATGAGAGAGAGAGAGAGACGCTACAGAAATGAGAGAGAGACACTACAGAAATGAGAGAGAGAGAGACGCTACAGAAATGAGAGAGAGAGAGAGACGCTACAGAAATGAGAGAGAGACGCTACAGAAATGAGAGAGAGACGCTACAGAAATGAGAGAGAGACGCTACAGAAATGAGAGAGAGAGAGAGACGCTACAGAAATGAGAGAGAGAGAGACGCTACAGAAATGAGAGAGAGAGAGAGACGCTACAGAAATGAGAGAGAGAGAGACGCTACAGAAATGAGAGAGAGAGAGAGAGAGAGACGCTACAGAAAGGAGAGAGAGAGAGACACTGCAGAAATGAGAGAGAGACGCTACAGAAATGAGAGAGAGACGCTACAGAAATGAGAGAGAGAGACACTACAGAAATGAGAGAGACGCTACAGAAATGAGAGAGACGCTACAGAAATGAGAGAGAGAGACGCTACAGAAATGAGAGAGAGAGACGCTACAGAAATGAGAGAGAGAGACGCTACAGAAATGAGAGAGAGAGAGACGCTACAGAAATAAGAGAGAGAGACACTACAGAAATGAGAGAGAGACGCTACAGAAATGAGAGAGAGACGCTACAGAAATGAGAGAGAGAGACGCTACAGAAATGAGAGAGAGAGACACTACAGAAATGAGAGAGAGACGCTACAGAAATTAGAGAGAGAGACGCTACAGAAATGAGAGAGAGACACTACAGAAATGAGAGAGAGACGCTACAGAAATGAGAGAGAGACACTACAGAAATGAGAGAGAGACGCTACAGAAATGAGAGAGAGAGACGCTACAGAAATGAGAGAGACGCTACAGAAATGAGAGAGAGAGACGCTACAGAAATGAGAGAGAGAGACACTACAGAAATGAGAGAGAGACGCTACAGAAATGAGAGAGAGAGACGCTACAGAAATGAGAGAGAGAGACGCTACAGAAATGAGAGAGAGACGCTACAGAAATGAGAGAGAGACACTACAGAAATGAGAGAGAGACGCTACAGAAATGAGAGAGAGAGAGAGACGCTACAGAAATGAGAGAGAGAGAGACGCTACAGAAATGTGAGAGAGAGAGAGACGCTACAGAAATGAGAGAGAGAGACGCTACAGAAATGAGAGAGAGAGACGCTACAGAAATGAGAGAGAGAGACGCTACAGAAATAAGAGAGAGAGACGCTACAGAAATGTGAGAGAGAGAGAGACGCTACAGAAATGAGAGAGAGAGACGCTACAGAAATGAGAGAGAGAGACGCTACAGAAATGAGAGAGAGAGACGCTACAGAAATAAGAGAGAGAGACGCTACAGAAATGAGAGAGAGAGACGCTACAGAAATGAGAGAGAGACGCTACAGAAATGAGAGAGAGAGACGCTACAGAAATGAGAGAGACACTACAGAAATGAGAGAGAGAGACGCTACAGAAATGAGAGAGAGACGCTACAGAAATGAGAGAGACGCTACAGAAATGAGAGAGAGACGCTACAGAAATGAGAGAGAGAGACGCTACAGAAATGAGAGAGAGACACTACAGAAATGAGAGAGAGAGACGCTACAGAAATGAGAGAGAGAGAGACGCTACAGAAATAAGAGAGAGAGACACTACAGAAATGAGAGAGAGACGCTACAGAAATGAGAGAGAGACGCTACAGAAATGAGAGAGAGAGACGCTACAGAAATGAGAGAGAGAGACACTACAGAAATGAGAGAGAGACGCTACAGAAATGAGAGAGAGAGACGCTACAGAAATGAGAGAGAGAGACACTACAGAAATGAGAGAGAGACGCTACAGAAATTAGAGAGAGAGACACTACAGAAATGAGAGAGAGACACTACAGAAATGAGAGAGAGACGCTACAGAAATGAGAGAGAGACACTACAGAAATGAGAGAGAGACGCTACAGAAATGAGAGAGAGAGACGCTACAGAAATGAGAGAGACGATACAGAAATGAGAGAGAGAGACGCTACAGAAATGAGAGAGAGAGACACTACAGAAATGAGAGAGAGACGCTACAGAAATGAGAGAGAGAGACGCTACAGAAATGAGAGAGAGAGACGCTACAGAAATGAGAGAGAGACGCTACAGAAATGAGAGAGAGACACTACAGAAATGAGAGAGAGACGCTACAGAAATGTGAGAGAGAGAGAGACGCTACAGAAATGAGAGAGAGAGACGCTACAGAAATGAGAGAGAGAGACGCTACAGAAATGAGAGAGAGAGACGCTACAGAAATAAGAGAGAGAGACGCTACAGAAATGAGAGAGAGAGACGCTACAGAAATGAGAGAGAGACGCTACAGAAATGAGAGAGAGAGACGCTACAGAAATGAGAGAGACACTACAGAAATGAGAGAGAGAGACGCTACAGAAATGAGAGAGAGACGCTACAGAAATGAGAGAGACGCTACAGAAATGAGAGAGAGACGCTACAGAAATGAGAGAGAGAGACGCTACAGAAATGAGAGAGAGACACTACAGAAATGAGAGACACTACAGAAATGAGAGAGAGAGACGCTACAGAAATGAGAGAGAGAGACGCTACAGAAATGAGAGAGAGAGAGAGAGACGCTACAGAAATGAGAGAGACGCTACAGAAATGAGAGAGAGAGACGCTACAGAAATGAGAGAGAGAGAGAGAGACGCTACAGAAATGAGAGAGAGACGCTACAGAAATGAGAGAGAGACGCTACAGAAATGAGAGAGAGAGAGAGAGACGCTACAGAAATGAGAGAGAGACGCTACAGAAATGAGAGAGAGAGAGAGACGCTACAGAAATGAGAGAGAGACGCTACAGAAATGAGAGAGAGAGACGCTACAGAAATGAGAGAGAGAGACGCTACAGAAATGAGAGAGAGACGCTACAGAAATGAGAGAGAGACTACAGAAATGAGAGAGAGAGAGAGAGAGAGACGCTACAGAAATGAGAGAGAGAGACGCTACAGAAATGAGAGAGAGAGACGCTACAGAAATGAGAGAGAGAGACGCTACAGAAATGAGAGAGAGAGACGCTACAGAAATGAGAGAGAGACGCTAAAGAAATGAGAGAGAGACACTACAGAAATGAGAGAGAGACACTACAGAAATGAGAGAGAGAGACGCTACAGAAATGAGAGAGACGCTACAGAAATGAGAGAGAGACACTACAGAAATGAGAGAGAGAGACGCTACAGAAATGAGAGAGAGAGACGCTACAGAAATGAGAGAGAGACGCTACAGAAATGAGAGAGAGACGCTACAGAAATAAGAGAGAGACACTACAGAAATAAGAGAGAGACACTACAGAAATGAGAGAGAGACGCTACCGAAATGAGAGAGAGACACTACAGAAATGAGAGAGAGAGAGACACTACAGAAATAAGAGAGAGACACTACAGAAATGAGAGAGAGACACTACAGAAATAAGAGAGAGACACTACAGAAATGAGAGAGAGACACTACAGAAATGAGAGAGAGACGCTACCGAAATGAGAGAGAGACACTACAGAAATGAGAGAGAGAGACACTACAGAAATGAGAGAGAGACGCTACAGAAATAAGAGAGAGACGCTACAGAAATGAGAGAGAGACACTACAGAAATAAGAGAGAGACGCTACAGAAATGAGAGAGAGACACTACAGAAATGAGAGAGAGACGCTACAGAAATGAGAGAGAGACACTACAGAAATGAGAGAGAGATGCTACAGAAATGAGAGAGAGACACTACAGAAATAAGAGAGAGACACTACAGAAATGAGAGAGAGACACTACAGAAATAAGAGAGAGACACTACAGAAATGAGAGAGACGCTACAGAAATGAGAGAGAGACACTACAGAAATGAGAGAGAGACGCTACAGAAATGAGAGAGAGAGACTACAGAAATGAGAGAGAGAGACGCTACAGAAATGTGAGAGAAGCTGTAGAAATGAGAGAGAGACACTACAGAAATGAGAGAGAGAGAGACGCTACAGAAATGAGAGATAGAGAGAGACGCTACAGAAATGAGAGAGAGAGAGACGTTACAGAAATGAGAGAGAGACACTACAGAAATGAGAGAGAGAGACGCTACAGAAATGAGAGAGAGAGACGCTACATAAATGAGAGAGAGACGCTACAGAAATGAGAGAGAGAGACGCTACAGAAATGAGAGAGAGAGACACTACAGAAATGAGAGAGAGAGACGCTACAGAAATGAGAGAGAGACGCTACAGAAATGAGAGAGAGAGACGCTACAGAAATGAGAGAGAGAGACGCTACAGAAATGAGAGAGAGAGACGCTACAGAAATGAGAGAGAGAGACGCTACAGAAATGAGAGAGAGACGCTACAGAAATGAGAGAGAGAGAGAGAGAGAGACGCTACAGAAATGAGAGAGAGACGCTACAGAAATGAGAGAGAGACACTACAGAAATGAGAGAGAGACGCTACAGAAATGAGAGAGAGACGCTACAGAAATGAGAGAGAGACGCTACAGAAATGAGAGAGAGAGAGACTCTACAGAAATGTGAGAGACAGACGCTACAGAAATGAGAGAGAGAGAGAGAGAGACGCTACAGAAATGAGAGAGAGACGCTACAGAAATGAGAGAGAGAGAGAGAGACGCTACAGAAATGAGAGAGAGACACTACAGAAATGAGAGAGAGACACTACAGAAATGAGGGAGCGAGAGACACTACAGAAATGAGAGAGAGACGCTAACGAAATGTGAGAGAGACACTACAGAAATGTGAGAGAGACACTACAGAAATGAGGGAGAGAGACTACAGAAATGAGAGAGACGCTACAGAAATGAGAGAGAGACGCTACAGAAATGAGAGAGACACTACAGAAATGAGAGAGAGAGACACTACAGAAATGAGAGAGAGACACTACAGAAATAAGAGAGAGACACTACAGAAATAAGAGAGAGACACTACAGAAATGAGAGAGAGACACTACAGAAATGAGAGAGAGACGCTACCGAAATGAGACAGAGACACTACAGAAATGAGAGAGAGAGACACTACAGAAATGAGAGAGAGACACTACAGAAATGAGAGAGAGACGCTACAGAAATGAGAGAGAGACACTACAGAAATGAGAGAGAGATGCTACAGAAATAAGAGAGAGACACTACAGAAATGAGAGAGAGACACTACAGAAATAAGAGAGAGACACTACAGAAATGAGAGAGAGACGCTACAGAAATGAGAGAGAGACACTACAGAAATGAGAGAGAGACGCTACAGAAATGAGAGAGAGAGACTACAGAAATGAGAGAGAGAGACGCTACAGAAATGTGAGAGAGAAGCTGTAGAAATGAGAGAGAGACACTACAGAAATGAGAGATAGAGAGAGACGCTACAGAAATGAGAGAGAGAGAGACGTTACAGAAATGAGAGAGAGACGCTACAGAAATTAGAGAGAGACGCTACAGAAATGAGAGAGAGACGCTACAGAAATGAGAGAGAGAGACGCTACAGAAAGGAGAGGGGAGAGAGACACTGCAGAAATGAGAGAGAGATAGAGAGACACTACAGAAATGAGAGGGGGAGAGAGACACTACAGAAATGAGAGGGGGAGAGAGACACTACAGAAATGAGAGAGAGACGCTACAGAAATGTGAGAGAGAAGCTGTAGAAATGAGAGAGAGACACTACAGAAATGAGAGATAGAGAGAGACGCTACAGAAATGAGAGAGAGAGAGACGTTACAGAAATGAGACAGAGACACTACAGAAATGAGAGAGAGACACTACAGAAATGAGAGAGAGAGACGCTACAGAAAGGAGAGAGAGAGACGCTACAGAAATGAGAGAGAGAGACGCTACAGAAATGAGAGAGAGAGACGCTACAGAAATGAGAGAGAGAGAGACGCTACAGAAATGAGAGAGAGAGAGACGCTACAGAAATAAGAGAGAGACGCTACAGAAATGAGAGAGAGAGACGCTACAGAAATGAGAGAGAGAGACACTACAGAAATGAGAGAGAGAGACGCTACAGAAATGAGAGAGAGACGCTACAGAAATGAGAGAGAGAGACGCTACAGAAATGAGAGAGAGAGAGAGAGAGAGACGCTACAGAAATAAGAGAGAGAGACGCTACAGAAATGAGAGAGAGACGCTACAGAAATGAGAGAGACAGACGCTACAGAAATAAGAGAGAGAGACGCTACAGAAATGAGAGAGAGAGACACTACAGAAATGAGAGAGAGACGCTACAGAAATGAGAGAGACGCTACAGAAATGAGAGAGAGACACTACAGAAATGAGAGAGAGAGACGCTACAGAAATGAGAGAGAGAGACGCTACAGAAATGAGAGAGAGAGACGCTACAGAAAGGAGAGAGAGAGACGCTACAGAAATGAGAGAGAGAGACGCTACAGAAATGAGAGAGAGAGACGCTACAGAAATGAGAGAGAGAGAGACGCTACAGAAATGAGAGAGAGAGAGACGCTACAGAAATAAGAGAGAGACGCTACAGAAATTAGAGAGAGAGACGCTACAGAAATGAGAGAGAGAGACACTACAGAAATGAGAGAGAGAGACGCTACAGAAATGAGAGAGAGACGCTACAGAAATGAGAGAGAGAGACGCTACAGAAATGAGAGAGAGAGACGCTACAGAAATGAGAGAGAGAGACGCTACAGAAATGAGAGAGAGAGAGAGAGACGCTACAGAAATAAGAGAGAGAGACGCTACAGAAATGAGAGAGAGACGCTACAGAAATGAGAGAGACAGACGCTACAGAAATAAGAGAGAGAGACGCTACAGAAATGAGAGAGAGAGACACTACAGAAATGAGAGAGAGACGCTACAGAAATGAGAGAGACGCTACAGAAATGAGAGAGAGACACTACAGAAATGAGAGAGAGAGACGCTACAGAAATGAGAGAGAGAGACGCTACAGAAATGAGAGAGAGACACTACAGAAATGAGAGAGAGAGACGCTACAGAAATGAGAGAGAGACGCTACAGAAATGAGAGAGAGACGCTACAGAAATGAGAGAGAGACGCTACAGAAATGAGAGAGAGAGAGAGACGCTACAGAAATGAGAGAGAGAGACACTACAGAAATGAGAGAGAGAGAGACGCTACAGAAATGAGAGAGAGAGAGACGCTACAGAAATGAGAGAGAGAGACACTACAGAAATGTGAGAGAGACGCTACAGAAATGAGAGAGAGAGAGACGCTACAGAAATGAGAGAGAGAGATGCTACAGAAAGGAGAGGGGAGAGAGACACTGCAGAAATGAGAGAGAGACGCTACAGAAATGAGAGAGAGAGAGACGCTACAGAAATGAGAGAGACGCTACAGAAATGAGAGAGACGCTACAGAAATGAGAGAGAGAGACACTACAGAAATGAGAGAGACGCTACAGAAATGAGAGAGACGCTACAGAAATGAGAGAGAGAGACGCTACAGAAATGAGAGAGAGAGACACTACAGAAATGAGAGAGAGAGACACTACAGAAATGAGAGAGAGAGACGCTACAGAAATGAGAGAGAGACGCTACAGAAATGAGAGAGAGAGACGCTACAGAAATGAGAGAGAGAGACACTACAGAAATGAGAGAGAGACGCTACAGAAATGAGAGAGAGAGACGCTACAGAAATGAGAGAGAGAGACACTACAGAAATGAGAGAGACGCTACAGAAATGAGAGAGAGAGACGCTACAGAAATGAGAGAGACGCTACAGAAATGAGAGAGAGAGACGCTACAGAAATGAGAGAGAGAGACGCTACAGAAATGAGAGAGAGACGCTACAGAAATGAGAGAGAGACGCTACCGAAATGAGAGAGAGAGAGAGACGCTACAGAAATGAGAGAGAGAGAGACGCTACAGAAATGTGAGAGAGAGAGAGACGCTACAGAAATGAGAGAGAGAGACGCTACAGAAATGAGAGAGAGAGACGCTACAGAAATGAGAGAGAGAGACGCTACAGAAATAAGAGAGAGAGACGCTACAGAAATGAGAGAGAGAGACGCTACAGAAATGAGAGAGAGACGCTACAGAAATGAGAGAGAGAGACGCTACAGAAATGAGAGAGACACTACAGAAATGAGAGAGAGAGACGCTACAGAAATGAGAGAGAGACGCTACAGAAATGAGAGAGACGCTACAGAAATGAGAGAGAGACGCTACAGAAATGAGAGAGAGAGACGCTACAGAAATGAGAGAGAGACACTACAGAAATGAGAGAGAGAGACGCTACAGAAATGAGAGAGAGAGACGCTACAGAAATGAGAGAGAGAGACGCTACAGAAATGAGAGAGACGCTACAGAAATGAGAGAGAGAGACGCTACAGAAATGAGAGAGAGAGAGAAAGACGCTACAGAAATGAGAGAGAGACGCTACAGAAATGAGAGAGAGACGCTACAGAAATGAGAGAGAGAGACGCTACAGAAATGAGAGAGAGAGAGAGAGACGCTACAGAAATGAGAGAGAGACGCTACAGAAATGAGAGAGAGACGCTACAGAAATGAGAGAGAGAGAGAGAGAGACGCTACAGAAATGAGAGAGAGACGCTACAGAAATGAGAGAGAGAGAGAGAGAGACGCTACAGAAATGAGAGAGAGACGCTACAGAAATGAGAGAGAGAGACGCTACAGAAATGAGAGAGAGACGCTACAGAAATGAGAGAGAGACACTACAGAAATGAGAGAGAGACACTACAGAAATGAGAGAGAGAGACGCTACAGAAATGAGAGAGACGCTACAGAAATGAGAGAGAGACACTACAGAAATGAGAGAGAGAGACGCTACAGAAATGAGAGAGAGAGACGCTACAGAAATGAGAGAGAGAGACGCTACAGAAATGAGAGAGAGAGACGCTACAGAAATGAGAGAGAGACGCTACAGAAATAAGAGAGAGACACTACAGAAATAAGAGAGAGACACTACAGAAATGAGAGAGAGACGCTACAGAAATGAGAGAGAGACACTACAGAAATGAGAGAGAGACGCTACCGAAATGAGAGAGAGACACTACCGAAATGAGAGAGAGAGACACTACAGAAATAAGAGAGAGACACTACAGAAATGAGAGAGACGCTACAGAAATGAGAGAGAGAAGCTGTAGAAATGAGAGAGAGACACTACAGAAATGAGAGAGAGAGAGACGCTACAGAAATGAGAGATAGAGAGACGTTACAGAAATGAGAGAGAGACACTACAGAAATGAGAGAGAGAGACGCTACAGAAAGGAGAGAGAGAGACGCTACAGAAATGAGAGAGAGAGAGACGCTACAGAAATGAGAGAGAGAGACGCTACAGAAATGAGAGAGAGACGCTACAGAAATGAGAGAGAGAGACGCTACAGAAATGAGAGAGAGAGACACTACAGAAATGAGAGAGAGAGACGCTACAGAAATGAGAGAGAGACGCTACAGAAATGAGAGAGAGAGACGCTACAGAAATGAGAGAGAGAGACGCTACAGAAATGAGAGAGAGAGACGCTACAGAAATGAGAGAGAGAGACGCTACAGAAATGAGAGAGAGAGAGAGAGAGAGACGCTACAGAAATGAGAGAGAGAGAGACGCTACAGAAATAAGAGAGAGAGACACTACAGAAATGAGAGAGAGACGCTACAGAAATGAGAGAGAGACGCTACAGAAATGAGAGAGAGACGCTACAGAAATGAGAGAGAGAGAGACTCTACAGAAATGTGAGAGACAGACGCTACAGAAATGAGAGAGAGAGAGAGACGCTACAGAAATGAGAGAGAGACGCTACAGAAATGAGAGAGAGAGAGAGAGACGCTACAGAAATAAGAGAGAGAGACGCTACAGAAATGAGAGAGAGACGCTACAGAAATGAGAGAGACAGACGCTACAGAAATAAGAGAGAGAGACGCTACAGAAATGAGAGAGAGAGACACTACAGAAATGAGAGAGAGACGCTACAGAAATGAGAGAGACGCTACAGAAATGAGAGAGAGACACTACAGAAATGAGAGAGAGAGACGCTACAGAAATGAGAGAGAGAGACGCTACAGAAATGAGAGAGAGACACTACAGAAATGAGAGAGAGAGACGCTACAGAAATGAGAGAGAGACGCTACAGAAATGAGAGAGAGACGCTACAGAAATGAGAGAGAGACGCTACAGAAATGAGAGAGAGAGAGAGACGCTACAGAAATGAGAGAGAGAGAGACGCTACAGAAATGAGAGAGAGAGATGCTACAGAAAGGAGAGGGGAGAGAGACACTGCAGAAATGAGAGAGAGACGCTACAGAAATGAGAGAGAGAGACGCTACAGAAATGAGAGAGACGCTACAGAAATGAGAGAGACGCTACAGAAATGAGAGAGAGAGACACTACAGAAATGAGAGAGACGCTACAGAAATGAGAGAGACGCTACAGAAATGAGAGAGAGAGACGCTACAGAAATGAGAGAGAGAGACACTACAGAAATGAGAGAGAGAGACACTACAGAAATGAGAGAGAGAGACGCTACAGAAATGAGAGAGAGACGCTACAGAAATGAGAGAGAGAGACGCTACAGAAATGAGAGAGAGAGACACTACAGAAATGAGAGAGAGACGCTACAGAAATGAGAGAGAGAGACGCTACAGAAATGAGAGAGAGAGACACTACAGAAATGAGAGAGAGACGCTACAGAAATGAGAGAGAGAGACGCTACAGAAATGAGAGAGACGCTACAGAAATGAGAGAGAGAGACGCTACAGAAATGAGAGAGAGAGACGCTACAGAAATGAGAGAGAGACGCTACAGAAATGAGAGAGAGACGCTACCGAAATGAGAGAGAGAGAGAGACGCTACAGAAATGAGAGAGAGAGAGACGCTACAGAAATGTGAGAGAGAGAGAGACGCTACAGAAATGAGAGAGAGAGACGCTACAGAAATGAGAGAGAGAGACGCTACAGAAATGAGAGAGAGAGACGCTACAGAAATAAGAGAGAGAGACGCAACAGAAATGAGAGAGAGAGACGCTACAGAAATGAGAGAGAGACGCTACAGAAATGAGAGAGAGAGACGCTACAGAAATGAGAGAGACACTACAGAAATGAGAGAGAGAGACGCTACAGAAATGAGAGAGAGACGCTACAGAAATGAGAGAGACGCTACAGAAATGAGAGAGAGACGCTACAGAAATGAGAGAGAGAGACGCTACAGAAATGAGAGAGAGACACTACAGAAATGAGAGAGAGAGACGCTACAGAAATGAGAGAGAGAGACGCTACAGAAATGAGAGAGAGAGACGCTACAGAAATGAGAGAGACGCTACAGAAATGAGAGAGAGAGACGCTACAGAAATGAGAGAGAGAGAGAAAGACGCTACAGAAATGAGAGAGAGACGCTACAGAAATGAGAGAGAGACGCTACAGAAATGGGAGAGAGAGACGCTACAGAAATGAGAGAGAGAGAGAGAGACGCTACAGAAATGAGAGAGAGACGCTACAGAAATGAGAGAGAGACGCTACAGAAATGAGAGAGAGAGAGAGAGAGACGCTACAGAAATGAGAGAGAGACGCTACAGAAATGAGAGAGAGAGAGAGAGAGACGCTACAGAAATGAGAGAGAGACGCTACAGAAATGAGAGAGAGAGACGCTACAGAAATGAGAGAGAGAGACGCTACAGAAATGAGAGAGAGACGCTACAGAAATGAGAGAGAGACACTACAGAAATGAGAGAGAGACACTACAGAAATGAGAGAGAGAGACGCTACAGAAATGAGAGAGACGCTACAGAAATGAGAGAGAGACACTACAGAAATGAGAGAGAGAGACGCTACAGAAATGAGAGAGAGAGACGCTACAGAAATGAGAGAGAGAGACGCTACAGAAATGAGAGAGAGAGACGCTACAGAAATGAGAGAGAGACGCTACAGAAATAAGAGAGAGACACTACAGAAATAAGAGAGAGACACTACAGAAATGAGAGAGAGACGCTACAGAAATGAGAGAGAGACACTACAGAAATGAGAGAGAGACGCTACCGAAATGAGAGAGAGACACTACCGAAATGAGAGAGAGAGACACTACAGAAATAAGAGAGAGACACTACAGAAATGAGAGAGAGACACTACAGAAATAAGAGAGAGACACTACAGAAATGAGAGAGAGACACTACAGAAATGAGAGAGAGACGCTACCGAAATGAGAGAGAGACACTACAGAAATGAGAGAGAGAGACACTACAGAAATGAGAGAGAGACGCTACAGAAATAAGAGAGAGACGCTACAGAAATGAGAGAGAGACACTACAGAAATAAGAGAGAGACGCTACAGAAATGAGAGAGAGACACTACAGAAATGAGAGACGCTACAGAAATGAGAGAGAGACACTACAGAAATGAGAGAGAGATGCTACAGAAATGAGAGAGAGACACTACAGAAATAAGAGAGAGACACTACAGAAATGAGAGAGACGCTACAGAAATGAGAGAGAGACACTACAGAAATGAGAGAGAGACGCTACAGAAATGAGAGAGAGAGACTACAGAAATGAGAGAGAGAGACGCTACAGAAATGTGAGAGAGAAGCTGTAGAAATGAGAGAGAGACACTACAGAAATGAGAGAGAGAGAGACGCTACAGAAATGAGAGATAGAGAGACGTTACAGAAATGAGAGAGAGACACTACAGAAATGAGAGAGAGAGACGCTACAGAAAGGAGAGAGAGAGACGCTACAGAAATGAGAGAGAGAGAGACGCTACAGAAATGAGAGAGAGAGACGCTACAGAAATGAGAGAGAGACGCTACAGAAATGAGAGAGAGAGACGCTACAGAAATGAGAGAGAGAGACACTACAGAAATGAGAGAGAGAGACGCTACAGAAATGAGAGAGAGACGCTACAGAAATGAGAGAGAGAGACGCTACAGAAATGAGAGAGAGAGACGCTACAGAAATGAGAGAGAGAGACGCTACAGAAATGAGAGAGAGAGACGCTACAGAAATGAGAGAGAGAGAGAGAGAGAGACGCTACAGAAATGAGAGAGAGAGAGACGCTACAGAAATAAGAGAGAGAGACACTACAGAAATGAGAGAGAGACGCTACAGAAATGAGAGAGAGACGCTACAGAAATGAGAGAGAGACGCTACAGAAATGAGAGAGAGAGAGACTCTACAGAAATGTGAGAGACAGACGCTACAGAAATGAGAGAGAGAGAGAGACGCTACAGAAATGAGAGAGAGACGCTACAGAAATGAGAGAGAGAGAGAGAGACGCTACAGAAATGAGAGAGAGACACTACAGAAATGAGAGAGAGAGACACTACAGAAATGAGAGAGAGACACTACAGAAATGAGAGAGAGACGCTACAGAAATGAGAGAGAGAGAGAGAGAGACGCTACAGAAATGAGAGAGAGACACTACAGAAATGAGAGAGAGAGACACTACAGAAATGAGAGAGAGACACTACAGAAATGAGGGAGCGAGAGACACTACAGAAATGAGAGAGAGACGCTAACGAAATGTGAGAGAGACACTACAGAAATGTGAGAGAGACACTACAGAAATGAGGGAGAGAGACTACAGAAATGAGAGAGACGCTACAGAAATGAGAGAGAGACGCTACAGAAATGAGAGAGACACTACAGAAATGAGAGAGAGAGACACTACAGAAATGAGAGAGAGACACTACAGAAATAAGAGAGAGACACTACAGAAATAAGAGAGAGACACTACAGAAATGAGAGAGAGACACTACAGAAATGAGAGAGAGACGCTACCGAAATGAGAGAGAGACACTACAGAAATGAGAGAGAGAGACACTACAGAAATGAGAGAGAGACGCTACAGAAATAAGAGAGAGACGCTACAGAAATGAGAGAGAGACACTACAGAAATAAGAGAGAGACACTACAGAAATGAGAGAGAGACGCTACAGAAATGAGAGAGAGACACTACAGAAATGAGAGAGAGATGCTACAGAAATAAGAGAGAGACACTACAGAAATGAGAGAGAGACACTACAGAAATAAGAGAGAGACACTACAGAAATGAGAGAGAGACGCTACAGAAATGAGAGAGAGACACTACAGAAATGAGAGAGAGACGCTACAGAAATGAGAGAGAGAAGCTGTAGAAATGAGAGAGAGACACTACAGAAATGAGAGATAGAGAGAGACGCTACAGAAATGAGAGAGAGAGAGACGTTACAGAAATGAGAGAGAGAGACGCTACAGAAAGGAGAGGGGAGAGAGACACTGCAGAAATGAGAGAGAGATAGAGAGACACTACAGAAATGAGAGGGGGAGAGAGACACTACAGAAATGAGAGGGGGAGAGAGACACTACAGAAATGAGAGAGAGACGCTACAGAAATGAGAGAGAGACGCTACAGAAATGAGAGAGAGAGACGCTACAGAAATGTGAGAGAGAAGCTGTAGAAATGAGAGAGAGACACTACAGAAATGAGAGAGAGAGAGACGTTACAGAAATGAGAGAGAGACACTACAGAAATGAGAGAGAGACACTACAGAAATGAGAGAGAGAGACGCTACAGAAAGGAGAGAGAGAGACGCTACAGAAATGAGAGAGAGAGACGCTACAGAAATGAGAGAGAGACGCTACAGAAATGAGAGAGAGAGACGCTACAGAAATGAGAGAGAGAGACGCTACAGAAATGAGAGAGAGAGAGACGCTACAGAAATGAGAGAGAGAGAGACGCTACAGAAATAAGAGAGAGACGCTACAGAAATGAGAGAGAGAGACACTACAGAAATGAGAGAGAGAGACGCTACAGAAATGAGAGAGAGACGCTACAGAAATGAGAGAGAGAGACGCTAAAGAAATGAGAGAGAGAGACGCTACAGAAATGAGAGAGAGAGACGCTACAGAAATGAGAGAGAGAGAGACGCTACAGAAATGAGAGAGAGAGACGCTACAGAAATGAGAGAGAGAGAGAGAGAGAGACGCTACAGAAATGAGAGAGAGACGCTACAGAAATGAGAGAGAGACACTACAGAAATGAGAGAGAGAGACGCTACAGAAATGAGAGAGAGAGAGAGAGAGAGACGCTACAGAAATGAGAGAGAGACGCTACAGAAATGAGAGAGAGACACTACAGAAATGAGAGAGAGACGCTACAGAAATGAGAGTGAGACGCTACAGAAATGAGAGAGAGACGCTACAGAAATGAGAGAGAGAGAGACTCTACAGAAATGTGAGAGACAGACGCTAAAGAAATGAGAGAGAGAGAGAGACGCTACAGAAATGAGAGAGAGACGCTACAGAAATGAGAGAGAGAGAGAGAGAGACGCTACAGAAATGAGAGAGAGACACTACAGAAATGAGAGAGAGACACTACAGAAATGAGGGAGCGAGAGACACTACAGAAATGAGAGAGAGACGCTAACGAAATGTGAGAGAGACACTACAGAAATGTGAGAGAGACACTACAGAAATGAGGGAGAGAGACTACAGAAATGAGAGAGACGCTACAGAAATGAGAGAGAGACGCTACAGAAATGAGAGAGACACTACAGAAATGAGAGAGAGAGACACTACAGAAATGAGAGAGAGACACTACAGAAATAAGAGAGAGATACTACAGAAATGAGAGAGAGACACTACAGAAATGAGAGAGAGACGCTACCGAAATGAGAGAGAGACACTACAGAAATGAGAGAGACGCTACAGAAATGAGAGAGAGACACTACAGAAATGAGAGAGAGACGCTACAGAAATGAGAGAGAGAGACTACAGAAATGAGAGAGAGAGACGCTACAGAAATGTGAGAGAGAAGCTGTAGAAATGAGAGAGAGACACTACAGAAATGAGAGAGAGAGAGACGCTACAGAAATGAGAGATAGAGAGACGTTACAGAAATGAGAGAGAGACACTACAGAAATGAGAGAGAGAGACGCTACAGAAAGGAGAGAGAGAGACGCTACAGAAATGAGAGAGAGAGACGCTACAGAAATGAGAGAGAGAGACGCTACAGAAATGAGAGAGAGACGCTACAGAAATGAGAGAGAGAGACGCTACAGAAATGAGAGAGAGAGACACTACAGAAATGAGAGAGAGAGACGCTACAGAAATGAGAGAGAGACGCTACAGAAATGAGAGAGAGAGACGCTACAGAAATGAGAGAGAGAGACGCTACAGAAATGAGAGAGAGAGACGCTACAGAAATGAGAGAGAGACACTACAGAAATGAGAGAGAGACGCTACAGAAATGAGAGAGAGACACTACAGAAATGAGAGAGAGATGCTACAGAAATAAGAGAGAGACACTACAGAAATGAGAGAGAGACACTACAGAAATGAGAGAGAGACGCTACAGAAATGAGAGAGAGACACTACAGAAATGAGAGAGAGACGCTACAGAAATGAGAGAGAGAGACTACAGAAATGAGAGAGAGAGACGCTACAGAAATGTGAGAGAGAAGCTGTAGAAATGAGAGAGAGACACTACAGAAATGAGAGATAGAGAGAGACGCTACAGAAATGAGAGAGAGAGAGACGTTACAGAAATGAGAGAGAGACGCTACAGAAATTAGAGAGAGACGCTACAGAAATGAGAGAGAGACGCTACAGAAATGAGAGAGAGAGACGCTACAGAAAGGAGAGGGGAGAGAGACACTGCAGAAATGAGAGAGAGATAGAGAGACACTACAGAAATGAGAGGGGGAGAGAGACACTACAGAAATGAGAGGGGGAGAGAGACACTACAGAAATGAGAGAGAGACGCTACAGAAATGTGAGAGAGAAGCTGTAGAAATGAGAGAGAGACACTACAGAAATGAGAGATAGAGAGAGACGCTACAGAAATGAGAGAGAGAGAGACGTTACAGAAATGAGAGAGAGACACTACAGAAATGAGAGAGAGACACTACAGAAATGAGAGAGAGAGACGCTACAGAAAGGAGAGAGAGAGACGCTACAGAAATGAGAGAGAGAGACGCTACAGAAATGAGAGAGAGAGACGCTACAGAAATGAGAGAGAGAGAGACGCTACAGAAATGAGAGAGAGAGAGACGCTACAGAAATAAGAGAGAGACGCTACAGAAATGAGAGAGAGAGACGCTACAGAAATGAGAGAGAGAGACACTACAGAAATGAGAGAGAGAGACGCTACAGAAATGAGAGAGAGACGCTACAGAAATGAGAGAGAGAGACGCTACAGAAATGAGAGAGAGAGAGAGAGAGAGACGCTACAGAAATAAGAGAGAGAGACGCTACAGAAATGAGAGAGAGACGCTACAGAAATGAGAGAGACAGACGCTACAGAAATAAGAGAGAGAGACGCTACAGAAATGAGAGAGAGAGACACTACAGAAATGAGAGAGAGACGCTACAGAAATGAGAGAGACGCTACAGAAATGAGAGAGAGACACTACAGAAATGAGAGAGAGAGACGCTACAGAAATGAGAGAGAGAGACGCTACAGAAATGAGAGAGAGAGACGCTACAGAAAGGAGAGAGAGAGACGCTACAGAAATGAGAGAGAGAGACGCTACAGAAATGAGAGAGAGAGACGCTACAGAAATGAGAGAGAGAGAGACGCTACAGAAATGAGAGAGAGAGAGACGCTACAGAAATAAGAGAGAGACGCTACAGAAATGAGAGAGAGAGACGCTACAGAAATGAGAGAGAGAGACACTACAGAAATGAGAGAGAGAGACGCTACAGAAATGAGAGAGAGACGCTACAGAAATGAGAGAGAGAGACGCTACAGAAATGAGAGAGAGAGACGCTACAGAAATGAGAGAGAGAGACGCTACAGAAATGAGAGAGAGAGAGAGAGACGCTACAGAAATAAGAGAGAGAGACGCTACAGAAATGAGAGAGAGACGCTACAGAAATGAGAGAGACAGACGCTACAGAAATAAGAGAGAGAGACGCTACAGAAATGAGAGAGAGAGACACTACAGAAATGAGAGAGAGACGCTACAGAAATGAGAGAGACGCTACAGAAATGAGAGAGAGACACTACAGAAATGAGAGAGAGAGACGCTACAGAAATGAGAGAGAGAGACGCTACAGAAATGAGAGAGAGAGACGCTACAGAAATGAGAGAGAGAGAGACGCTACAGAAATGAGAGAGAGAGAGAGACGCTACAGAAATGAGAGAGAGACACTACAGAAATGAGAGAGAGAGACGCTACAGAAATGAGAGAGAGACGCTACAGAAATGAGAGAGAGACGCTACAGAAATGAGAGAGAGACGCTACAGAAATGAGAGAGAGAGAGAGACGCTACAGAAATGAGAGAGAGAGAGACGCTACAGAAATGAGAGAGAGAGATGCTACAGAAAGGAGAGGGGAGAGAGACGCTGCAGAAATGAGAGAGAGACGCTACAGAAATGAGAGAGAGAGACGCTACAGAAATGAGAGAGACGCTACAGAAATGAGAGAGACGCTACAGAAATGAGAGAGAGAGACACTACAGAAATGAGAGAGACGCTACAGAAATGAGAGAGACGCTACAGAAATGAGAGAGAGAGACGCTACAGAAATGAGAGAGAGAGACACTACAGAAATGAGAGAGAGAGACACTACAGAAATGAGAGAGAGAGACGCTACAGAAATGAGAGAGAGACGCTACAGAAATGAGAGAGAGAGACGCTACAGAAATGAGAGAGAGAGACACTACAGAAATGAGAGAGAGACGCTACAGAAATGAGAGAGAGAGACGCTACAGAAATGAGAGAGAGAGACACTACAGAAATGAGAGAGAGACGCTACAGAAATGAGAGAGAGAGACGCTACAGAAATGAGAGAGACGCTACAGAAATGAGAGAGAGAGACGCTACAGAAATGAGAGAGAGAGACGCTACAGAAATGAGAGAGAGACGCTACAGAAATGAGAGAGAGACGCTACCGAAATGAGAGAGAGAGAGAGACGCTACAGAAATGAGAGAGAGAGAGACGCTACAGAAATGTGAGAGAGAGAGAGACGCTACAGAAATGAGAGAGAGAGACGCTACAGAAATGAGAGAGAGAGACGCTACAGAAATGAGAGAGAGAGACGCTACAGAAATAAGAGAGAGAGACGCTACAGAAATGAGAGAGAGAGACGCTACAGAAATGAGAGAGAGAGACGCTACAGAAATGAGAGAGAGACGCTACAGAAATGAGAGAGAGAGACGCTACAGAAATGAGAGAGACACTACAGAAATGAGAGAGAGAGACGCTACAGAAATGAGAGAGAGACGCTACAGAAATGAGAGAGACGCTACAGAAATGAGAGAGAGACGCTACAGAAATGAGAGAGAGAGACGCTACAGAAATGAGAGAGAGACACTACAGAAATGAGAGAGAGAGACGCTACAGAAATGAGAGAGAGAGACGCTACAGAAATGAGAGAGAGAGACGCTACAGAAATGAGAGAGAGAGACGCTACAGAAATGAGAGAGAGACACTACAGAAATGAGAGAGAGAGACGCTACAGAAATGAGAGAGAGAGACGCTACAGAAATGAGAGAGAGAGAGAGAGACGCTACAGAAATGAGAGAGAGAAAGACGCTACAGAAATGAGAGAGAGACGCTACAGAAATGAGAGAGAGACGCTACAGAAATGAGAGAGAGAGACGCTACAGAAATGAGAGAGAGAGAGAGAGACGCTACAGAAATGAGAGAGAGACGCTACAGAAATGAGAGAGAGACGCTACAGAAATGAGAGAGAGAGAGAGAGACGCTACAGAAATGAGAGAGAGACGCTACAGAAATGAGAGAGAGAGAGAGACGCTACAGAAATGAGAGAGAGACGCTACAGAAATGAGAGAGAGAGACGCTACAGAAATGAGAGAGAGAGACGCTACAGAAATGAGAGAGAGACGCTACAGAAATGAGAGAGAGACACTACAGAAATGAGAGAGAGACACTACAGAAATGAGAGAGAGAGACGCTACAGAAATGAGAGAGACGCTACAGAAATGAGAGAGAGACACTACAGAAATGAGAGAGAGAGACGCTACAGAAATGAGAGAGAGAGACGCTACAGAAATGAGAGAGAGAGACGCTACAGAAATGAGAGAGACGCTACAGAAATGAGAGAGAGAGACGCTACAGAAATGAGAGAGAGACACTACAGAAATGAGAGAGAGACGCTACAGAAATGAGAGAGAGAGACGCTACAGAAATGAGAGAGAGACGCTACAGAAATGAGAGAGAGAGACGCTACAGAAATGAGAGAGAGAGAGAGACGCTACAGAAATGAGAGAGAGACGCTACAGAAATGAGAGAGAGACGCTACAGAAATAAGAGAGAGACGCTACAGAAATGAGAGAGAGACGCTACAGAAATGAGAGAGAGAGACGCTACAGAAATGAGAGAGAGACGCTACAGAAATGAGAGAGAGAGACGCTACAGAAATGAGAGAGAGAGACGCTACAGAAATGTGAGAGAGACGCTACAGAAATGAGAGAGAGAGACGCTACAGAAATGAGAGAGAGAGACGCTACAGAAATGAGAGAGAGACGCTACAGAAATGAGAGAGAGAGACGCTACAGAAATGAGAGAGAGACACTACAGAAATGAGAGAGAGAGACGCTACAGAAATGAGAGAGAGACGCTACAGAAATGAGAGAGAGAGACGCTACAGAAATGAGAGAGAGAGACGCTACAGAAATGAGAGAGAGAGACGCTACAGAAATAAGAGAGAGAGAGACGCTACAGAAATAAGAGAGAGAGAGACGCTACAGAAATGTGAGAGAGACGCTACAGAAATGAGAGAGAGAGACGCTACAGAAATGAGAGAGAGAGAGACGCTACAGAAATGTGAGAGACGCTACAGAAATGAGAGAGAGAGACGCTACAGAAATGAGAGAGAGAGACGCTACAGAAATAAGAGAGAGAGACGCTACAGAAATGAGAGAGAGACGCTACAGAAATGAGAGAGAGAGACGCTACAGAAATGAGAGAGAGACGCTACAGAAATGAGAGAGAGAGACGCTACAGAAATGAGAGAGAGAGACACTACAGAAATGAGAGAGAGACGCTACAGAAATGAGAGAGAGAGACGCTACAGAAATGAGAGAGAGAGACACTACAGAAATGAGAGAGAGACGCTACAGAAATGAGAGAGAGAGACGCTACAGAAATGAGAGAGACGCTACAGAAATGAGAGAGAGAGACGCTACAGAAATGAGAGAGAGAGACGCTACAGAAATGAGAGAGAGACGCTACAGAAATGAGAGAGAGACGCTACCGAAATGAGAGAGAGAGAGAGACGCTACAGAAATGAGAGAGAGAGAGACGCTACAGAAATGTGAGAGAGAGAGAGACGCTACAGAAATGAGAGAGAGAGACGCTACAGAAATGAGAGAGAGAGACGCTACAGAAATGAGAGAGAGAGACGCTACAGAAATAAGAGAGAGAGACGCTACAGAAATGAGAGAGAGAGACGCTACAGAAATGAGAGAGAGACGCTACAGAAATGAGAGAGAGAGACGCTACAGAAATGAGAGAGACACTACAGAAATGAGAGAGAGAGACGCTACAGAAATGAGAGAGAGACGCTACAGAAATGAGAGAGACGCTACAGAAATGAGAGAGAGACGCTACAGAAATGAGAGAGAGAGACGCTACAGAAATGAGAGAGAGACACTACAGAAATGAGAGAGAGAGACGCTACAGAAATGAGAGAGAGAGACGCTACAGAAATGAGAGAGAGAGACGCTACAGAAATGAGAGAGAGAGACGCTACAGAAATGAGAGAGAGACACTACAGAAATGAGAGAGAGAGACGCTACAGAAATGAGAGAGAGAGACGCTACAGAAATGAGAGAGAGAGAGAGAGACGCTACAGAAATGAGAGAGAGAGAGAAAGACGCTACAGAAATGAGAGAGAGACGCTACAGAAATGAGAGAGAGACGCTACAGAAATGAGAGAGAGAGACGCTACAGAAATGAGAGAGAGAGAGACGCTACAGAAATGAGAGAGAGACGCTACAGAAATGAGAGAGAGACGCTACAGAAATGAGAGAGAGAGAGAGAGACGCTACAGAAATGAGAGAGAGACGCTACAGAAATGAGAGAGAGAGAGAGACGCTACAGAAATGAGAGAGAGACGCTACAGAAATGAGAGAGAGAGACGCTACAGAAATGAGAGAGAGAGACGCTACAGAAATGAGAGAGAGACGCTACAGAAATGAGAGAGAGACACTACAGAAATGAGAGAGAGACACTACAGAAATGAGAGAGAGAGACGCTACAGAAATGAGAGAGACGCTACAGAAATGAGAGAGAGACACTACAGAAATGAGAGAGAGAGACGCTACAGAAATGAGAGAGAGAGACGCTACAGAAATGAGAGAGAGAGACGCTACAGAAATGAGAGAGACGCTACAGAAATGAGAGAGAGAGACGCTACAGAAATGAGAGAGAGACACTACAGAAATGAGAGAGAGACGCTACAGAAATGAGAGAGAGAGACGCTACAGAAATGAGAGAGAGACGCTACAGAAATGAGAGAGAGAGACGCTACAGAAATGAGAGAGAGAGAGAGACGCTACAGAAATGAGAGAGAGACGCTACAGAAATGAGAGAGAGACGCTACAGAAATAAGAGAGAGACGCTACAGAAATGAGAGAGAGACGCTACAGAAATGAGAGAGAGAGACGCTACAGAAATGAGAGAGAGACGCTACAGAAATGAGAGAGAGAGACGCTACAGAAATGAGAGAGAGAGACGCTACAGAAATGTGAGAGAGAGACGCTACAGAAATGAGAGAGAGACGCTACAGAAATGAGAGAGAGACGCTACAGAAATGAGAGAGACGCTACAGAAATGAGAGAGAGAGACGCTACAGAAATGAGAGAGAGACACTACAGAAATGAGAGAGAGAGACGCTACAGAAATGAGAGAGAGACGCTACAGAAATGAGAGAGAGAGACGCTACAGAAATGAGAGAGAGAGACGCTACAGAAATGAGAGAGAGAGACGCTACAGAAATAAGAGAGAGAGAGACGCTACAGAAATAAGAGAGAGAGAGACGCTACAGAAATGTGAGAGAGACGCTACAGAAATGAGAGAGAGAGACGCTACAGAAATGAGAGAGAGAGAGACGCTACAGAAATGTGAGAGACGCTACAGAAATGAGAGAGAGAGACGCTACAGAAATGAGAGAGAGAGACGCTACAGAAATAAGAGAGAGAGACGCTACAGAAATGAGAGAGAGACGCTACAGAAATGAGAGAGAGAGACGCTACAGAAATGAGAGAGAGAGACGCTACAGAAATGAGAGAGAGACGCTACAGAAATGAGAGAGAGACGCTACAGAAATGAGAGAGAGAGAGAGACGCTACAGAAATGAGAGAGAGACACTACAGAAATAAGAGAGAGAGACGCTACAGAAATGAGAGAGAGAGACGCTACAGAAATGAGAGAGAGACGCTACAGAAATGAGAGAGAGAGGGACGCTACAGAAATGAGAGAGAGACGCTACAGAAATGAGAGAGAGAGACGCTACAGAAATGAGAGAGAGACGCTACAGAAATGAGAGAGAGAGACGCTACAGAAATGAGAGAGAGAGACGCTACAGAAATGAGAGAGAGAAGCTACAGAAATGAGAGAGAGACGCTACAGAAATAAGAGAGAGAGACGCTACAGAAATGAGAGAGAGAGACGCTACAGAAATGAGAGAGAGAGACGCTACAGAAATGTGAGAGAGACGCTACAGAAATGAGAGAGAGAGACACTACAGAAATGAGAGAGAGAGACACTACAGAAATGAGAGAGAGAGACGCTACAGAAATGAGAGAGAGAGACGCTACAGAAATGAGAGAGAGACGCTACAGAAATAAGAGAGAGACGCTACAGAAATGAGAGAGAGAGACGCTACAGAAATGAGAGAGAGACGCTACAGAAATGAGAGAGAGAGACGCTACAGAAATGAGAGAGAGAGACGCTACAGAAATGAGAGAGAGAGAGAGACGCTACAGAAATGAGAGAGAGAGAGAGACGCTACAGAAATGAGAGAGAGACACTACAGAAATGAGAGAGAGAGACGCTACAGAAATGAGAGAGAGACGCTACAGAAATGAGAGAGAGACGCTACAGAAATGAGAGAGAGACGCTACAGAAATGAGAGAGAGAGAGAGACGCTACAGAAATGAGAGAGAGAGAGACGCTACAGAAATGAGAGAGAGAGATGCTACAGAAATGAGAGAGACGCTACAGAAATGAGAGAGACGCTACAGAAATGAGAGAGAGAGACACTACAGAAATGAGAGAGACGCTACAGAAATGAGAGAGACGCTACAGAAATGAGAGAGAGAGACGCTACAGAAATGAGAGAGAGAGACACTACAGAAATGAGAGAGAGAGACACTACAGAAATGAGAGAGAGAGACGCTACAGAAATGAGAGAGAGACGCTACAGAAATGAGAGAGAGAGACGCTACAGAAATGAGAGAGAGAGACACTACAGAAATGAGAGAGAGACGCTACAGAAATGAGAGAGAGACGCTACAGAAATGAGAGAGAGAGACACTACAGAAATGAGAGAGAGACGCTACAGAAATGAGAGAGAGAGACGCTACAGAAATGAGAGAGACGCTACAGAAATGAGAGAGAGAGACGCTACAGAAATGAGAGAGAGAGACGCTACAGAAATGAGAGAGAGACGCTACAGAAATGAGAGAGAGACGCTACCAAAATGAGAGAGAGAGAGAGACGCTACAGAAATGAGAGAGAGAGAGACGCTACAGAAATGTGAGAGAGAGAGAGACGCTACAGAAATGAGAGAGAGAGACGCTACAGAAATGAGAGAGAGAGACGCTACAGAAATGAGAGAGAGAGACGCTACAGAAATAAGAGAGAGAGACGCTACAGAAATGAGAGAGAGAGACGCTACAGAAATGAGAGAGAGACGCTACAGAAATGAGAGAGAGAGACGCTACAGAAATGAGAGAGACACTACAGAAATGAGAGAGACACTACAGAAATGAGAGAGAGAGACGCTACAGAAATGAGAGAGAGACGCTACAGAAATGAGAGAGACGCTACAGAAATGAGAGAGAGACACGCTACAGAAATGAGAGAGAGAGACGCTACAGAAATGAGAGAGAGACACTACAGAAATGAGAGAGAGAGACGCTACAGAAATGAGAGAGAGAGACGCTACAGAAATGAGAGAGAGAGACGCTACAGAAATGAGAGAGAGACACTACAGAAATGAGAGAGAGAGACGCTACAGAAATGAGAGAGAGAGACGCTACAGAAATGAGAGAGAGAGAGAGAGACGCTACAGAAATGAGAGAGAGAGAGAAAGACGCTACAGAAATGAGAGAGAGACGCTACAGAAATGAGAGAGAGACGCTACAGAAATGAGAGAGAGAGACGCTACAGAAATGAGAGAGAGAGAGACGCTACAGAAATGAGAGAGACGCTACAGAAATGAGAGAGAGACGCTACAGAAATGAGAGAGAGAGAGAGAGACGCTACAGAAATGAGAGAGAGACGCTACAGAAATGAGAGAGAGAGAGAGACGCTACAGAAATGAGAGAGAGACGCTACAGAAATGAGAGAGAGAGACGCTACAGAAATGAGAGAGAGAGACGCTACAGAAATGAGAGAGAGACGCTACAGAAATGAGAGAGAGACACTACAGAAATGAGAGAGAGACACTACAGAAATGAGAGAGAGAGACGCTACAGAAATGAGAGAGACGCTACAGAAATGAGAGAGAGACACTACAGAAATGAGAGAGAGAGAGACGCTACAGAAATGAGAGAGAGAGACGCTACAGAAATGAGAGAGAGAGACGCTACAGAAATGAGAGAGAGAGACGCTACAGAAATGAGAGAGAGACGCTACAGAAATAAGAGAGAGACACTACAGAAATAAGAGAGAGACACTACAGAAATGAGAGAGAGACGCTACAGAAATGAGAGAGAGACACTACAGAAATGAGAGAGAGACGCTACCGAAATGAGAGAGAGACACTACCGAAATGAGAGAGAGAGACACTACAGAAATAAGAGAGAGACACTACAGAAATGAGAGAGAGACACTACAGAAATAAGAGAGAGACACTACAGAAATGAGAGAGAGACACTACAGAAATGAGAGAGAGACGCTACCGAAATGAGAGAGAGACACTACAGAAATGAGAGAGAGAGACACTACAGAAATGAGAGAGAGACGCTACAGAAATAAGAGAGAGACGCTACAGAAATGAGAGAGAGACACTACAGAAATAAGAGAGAGACGCTACAGAAATGAGAGAGAGACACTACAGAAATGAGAGAGAGACGCTACAGAAATGAGAGAGAGACACTACAGAAATGAGAGAGAGATGCTACAGAAATGAGAGAGAGACACTACAGAAATAAGAGAGAGACACTACAGAAATGAGAGAGAGACACTACAGAAATAAGAGAGAGACACTACAGAAATGAGAGAGACGCTACAGAAATGAGAGAGAGACACTACAGAAATGAGAGAGAGACGCTACAGAAATGAGAGAGAGAGACTACAGAAATGAGAGAGAGAGACGCTACAGAAATGTGAGAGAGAAGCTGTAGAAATGAGAGAGAGACACTACAGAAATGAGAGAGAGAGAGACGCTACAGAAATGAGAGATAGAGAGACGTTACAGAAATGAGAGAGAGACACTACAGAAATGAGAGAGAGAGACGCTACAGAAAGGAGAGAGAGAGACGCTACAGAAATGAGAGAGAGAGAGACGCTACAGAAATGAGAGAGAGAGACGCTACAGAAATGAGAGAGAGACGCTACAGAAATGAGAGAGAGAGACGCTACAGAAATGAGAGAGAGAGACACTACAGAAATGAGAGAGAGAGACGCTACAGAAATGAGAGAGACGCTACAGAAATGAGAGAGAGAGACGCTACAGAAATGAGAGAGAGAGACGCTACAGAAATGAGAGAGAGAGACGCTACAGAAATGAGAGAGAGAGACGCTACAGAAATGAGAGAGAGAGAGAGAGAGAGACGCTACAGAAATGAGAGAGAGAGAGACGCTACAGAAATAAGAGAGAGAGACACTACAGAAATGAGAGAGAGACGCTACAGAAATGAGAGAGAGACGCTACAGAAATGAGAGAGAGACGCTACAGAAATGAGAGAGAGAGAGACTCTACAGAAATGTGAGAGACAGACGCTACAGAAATGAGAGAGAGAGAGAGACGCTACAGAAATGAGAGAGAGACGCTACAGAAATGAGAGAGAGAGAGAGAGACGCTACAGAAATGAGAGAGAGACACTACAGAAATGAGAGAGAGACACTACAGAAATGAGGGAGCGAGAGACACTACAGAAATGAGAGAGAGACGCTAACGAAATGTGAGAGAGACACTACAGAAATGTGAGAGAGACACTACAGAAATGAGGGAGAGAGACTACAGAAATGAGAGAGACGCTACAGAAATGAGAGAGAGACGCTACAGAAATGAGAGAGACACTACAGAAATGAGAGAGAGAGACACTACCGAAATGAGAGAGAGACACTACAGAAATAAGAGAGAGACACTACAGAAATAAGAGAGAGACACTACAGAAATGAGAGAGAGACACTACAGAAATGAGAGAGAGACGCTACCGAAATGAGAGAGAGACACTACAGAAATGAGAGAGAGAGACACTACAGAAATGAGAGAGAGACGCTACAGAAATAAGAGAGAGACGCTACAGAAATGAGAGAGAGACACTACAGAAATAAGAGAGAGACACTACAGAAATGAGAGAGAGACGCTACAGAAATGAGAGAGAGACACTACAGAAATGAGAGAGAGATGCTACAGAAATAAGAGAGAGACACTACAGAAATGAGAGAGAGACACTACAGAAATAAGAGAGAGACACTACAGAAATGAGAGAGAGACGCTACAGAAATGAGAGAGAGACACTACAGAAATGAGAGAGAGACGCTACAGAAATGAGAGAGAGAAGCTGTAGAAATGAGAGAGAGACACTACAGAAATGAGAGATAGAGAGAGACGCTACAGAAATGAGAGAGAGAGAGACGTTACAGAAATGAGAGAGAGAGACGCTACAGAAAGGAGAGGGGAGAGAGACACTGCAGAAATGAGAGAGAGATAGAGAGACACTACAGAAATGAGAGGGGGAGAGAGACACTACAGAAATGAGAGGGGGAGAGAGACACTACAGAAATGAGAGAGAGACGCTACAGAAATGAGAGAGAGACGCTACAGAAATGAGAGAGAGAGACGCTACAGAAATGTGAGAGAGAAGCTGTAGAAATGAGAGAGAGACACTACAGAAATGAGAGATAGAGAGAGACGCTACAGAAATGAGAGAGAGAGAGACGTTACAGAAATGAGAGAGAGACACTACAGAAATGAGAGAGAGACACTACAGAAATGAGAGAGAGACACTACAGAAATGAGAGAGAGAGACGCTACAGAAAGGAGAGAGAGAGACGCTACAGAAATGAGAGAGAGAGACACTACAGAAATGAGAGAGAGAGACGCTACAGAAATGAGAGAGAGACGCTACAGAAATGAGAGAGAGAGACGCTACAGAAATGAGAGAGAGAGACGCTACAGAAATGAGAGAGAGAGACGCTACAGAAATGAGAGAGAGAGACGCTACAGAAATGAGAGAGAGAGAGAGAGAGAGACGCTACAGAAATGAGAGAGAGAGAGACGCTACAGAAATAAGAGAGAGAGACACTACAGAAATGAGAGAGAGACGCTACAGAAATGAGAGAGAGACGCTACAGAAATGAGAGAGAGACGCTACAGAAATGAGAGAGAGAGAGACTCTACAGAAATGTGAGAGACAGACGCTACAGAAATGAGAGAGAGAGAGAGACGCTACAGAAATGAGAGAGAGACGCTACAGAAATGAGAGAGAGAGAGAGAGACGCTACAGAAATGAGAGAGAGACACTACAGAAATGAGAGAGAGACACTACAGAAATGAGGGAGCGAGAGACACTACAGAAATGAGAGAGAGACGCTAACGAAATGTGAGAGAGACACTACAGAAATGTGAGAGAGACACTACAGAAATGAGGGAGAGAGACTACAGAAATGAGAGAGACGCTACAGAAATGAGAGAGAGACGCTACAGAAATGAGAGAGACACTACAGAAATGAGAGAGAGAGACACTACCGAAATGAGAGAGAGACACTACAGAAATAAGAGAGAGACACTACAGAAATAAGAGAGAGACACTACAGAAATGAGAGAGAGACACTACTGAAATGAGAGAGAGACGCTACCGAAATGAGAGAGAGACACTACAGAAATGAGAGAGAGAGACACTACAGAAATGAGAGAGAGACGCTACAGAAATAAGAGAGAGACGCTACAGAAATGAGAGAGAGACACTACAGAAATAAGAGAGAGACACTACAGAAATGAGAGAGAGACGCTACAGAAATGAGAGAGAGACACTACAGAAATGAGAGAGAGATGCTACAGAAATAAGAGAGAGACACTACAGAAATGAGAGAGAGACACTACAGAAATAAGAGAGAGACACTACAGAAATGAGAGAGAGACGCTACAGAAATGAGAGAGAGACACTACAGAAATGAGAGAGAGACGCTACAGAAATGAGAGAGAGAAGCTGTAGAAATGAGAGAGAGACACTACAGAAATGAGAGATAGAGAGAGACGCTACAGAAATGAGAGAGAGAGAGACGTTACAGAAATGAGAGAGAGAGACGCTACAGAAAGGAGAGGGGAGAGAGACACTGCAGAAATGAGAGAGAGATAGAGAGACACTACAGAAATGAGAGGGGGAGAGAGACACTACAGAAATGAGAGAGAGACGCTACAGAAATGAGAGAGAGACGCTACAGAAATGAGAGAGAGAGACGCTACAGAAATGTGAGAGAGAAGCTGTAGAAATGAGAGAGAGACACTACAGAAATGAGAGATAGAGAGAGACGCTACAGAAATGAGAGAGAGAGAGACGTTACAGAAATGAGAGAGAGACACTACAGAAATGAGAGAGAGACACTACAGAAATGAGAGAGAGACACTACAGAAATGAGAGAGAGAGACGCTACAGAAAGGAGAGAGAGAGACGCTACAGAAATGAGAGAGAGAGACGCTACAGAAATGAGAGAGAGACGCTACAGAAATGAGAGAGAGAGACGCTACAGAAATGAGAGAGAGAGACGCTACAGAAATGAGAGAGAGAGAGACGCTACAGAAATGAGAGAGAGAGAGACGCTACAGAAATAAGAGAGAGACGCTACAGAAATGAGAGAGAGAGACACTACAGAAATGAGAGAGAGAGACGCTACAGAAATGAGAGAGAGACGCTACAGAAATGAGAGAGAGAGACGCTAAAGAAATGAGAGAGAGAGACGCTACAGAAATGAGAGAGAGAGACGCTACAGAAATGAGAGAGAGAGAGACGCTACAGAAATGAGAGAGAGAGACGCTACAGAAATGAGAGAGAGAGAGAGACGCTACAGAAATGAGAGAGAGACGCTACAGAAATGAGAGAGAGACACTACAGAAATGAGAGAGAGAGACGCTACAGAAATGAGAGAGAGAGAGAGAGAGAGACGCTACAGAAATGAGAGAGAGACGCTACAGAAATGAGAGAGAGACACTACAGAAATGAGAGAGAGACGCTACAGAAATGAGAGTGAGACGCTACAGAAATGAGAGAGAGACGCTACAGAAATGAGAGAGAGAGAGACTCTACAGAAATGTGAGAGACAGACGCTACAGAAATGAGAGAGAGAGAGAGACGCTACAGAAATGAGAGAGAGACGCTACAGAAATGAGAGAGAGAGAGAGAGAGACGCTACAGAAATGAGAGAGAGACACTACAGAAATGAGAGAGAGACACTACAGAAATGAGGGAGCGAGAGACACTACAGAAATGAGAGAGAGACGCTAACGAAATGTGAGAGAGACACTACAGAAATGTGAGAGAGACACTACAGAAATGAGGGAGAGAGACTACAGAAATGAGAGAGACGCTACAGAAATGAGAGAGAGACGCTACAGAAATGAGAGAGACACTACAGAAATGAGAGAGAGAGACACTACAGAAATGAGAGAGAGACGCTACCGAAATGAGAGAGAGACACTACAGAAATGAGAGAGACGCTACAGAAATGAGAGAGAGACACTACAGAAATGAGAGAGAGACGCTACAGAAATGAGAGAGAGAGACTACAGAAATGAGAGAGAGAGACGCTACAGAAATGTGAGAGAGAAGCTGTAGAAATGAGAGAGAGAGACTACAGAAATGAGAGAGAGAGACGCTACAGAAATGTGAGAGAGAAGCTGTAGAAATGAGAGAGAGACACTACAGAAATGAGAGAGAGAGAGACGCTACAGAAATGAGAGATAGAGAGACGTTACAGAAATGAGAGAGAGACACTACAGAAATGAGAGAGAGAGACGCTACAGAAAGGAGAGAGAGAGACGCTACAGAAATGAGAGAGAGAGACGCTACAGAAATGAGAGAGAGAGACGCTACAGAAATGAGAGAGAGACGCTACAGAAATGAGAGAGAGAGACGCTACAGAAATGAGAGAGAGAGACACTACAGAAATGAGAGAGAGAGACGCTACAGAAATGAGAGAGAGACGCTACAGAAATGAGAGAGAGAGACGCTACAGAAATGAGAGAGAGAGACGCTACAGAAATGAGAGAGAGAGACGCTACAGAAATGAGAGAGAGAGACGCTACAGAAATGAGAGAGAGAGAGAGAGAGAGACGCTACAGAAATGAGAGAGAGAGAGACGCTACAGAAATAAGAGAGAGAGACACTACAGAAATGAGAGAGAGACGCTACAGAAATGAGAGAGAGACGCTACAGAAATGAGAGAGAGAGACGCTACAGAAATGAGAGAGAGAGACACTACAGAAATGAGAGAGAGACGCTACAGAAATGAGAGAGAGAGACGCTACAGAAATGAGAGAGAGAGACACTACAGAAATGAGAGAGAGACGCTACAGAAATTAGAGAGAGAGAGACGCTACAGAAATGTGAGAGAGACGCTACAGAAATGAGAGAGAGACACTATAGAAATGAGAGAGAGACACTACAGAAATGAGAGAGAGAGACGCTACAGAAATGAGAGAGAGACACTACAGAAATGAGAGAGAGAGACGCTACAGAAAGGAGAGAGAGAGACGCTACAGAAATGAGAGAGAGAGACGCTACAGAAATGAGAGAGAGAGACGCTACAGAAATGAGAGAGAGAGAGAGACACTACAGAAATGAGAGAGAGAGACACTACAGAAATAAGAGAGAGACACTACAGAAATGAGAGAGAGACGCTACAGAAATGAGAGAGAGACGCTACAGAAATGAGAGAGAGAGATAGAGAGACGCTACAGAAATGAGAGAGAGACGCTACAGAAATGTGAGAGAGACACTACAGAAATGAGAGAGAGACGCTACAGAAATGAGAGAGAGACGCTACAGAAATGAGAGAGAGAGAGACACTACAGAAATGAGAGAGAGATAGAGAGACACTACCGAAATGAGAAAGAGAGAGACACTTCAGAAATGAGAGAGAGATAGAGAGACACTACAGAAACGAGAGGTGGAGAGAGACACTTCAGAAATGAGAGAGAGATAGAGAGACACTACAGAAATGAGAGGGGGAGAGAGAGACACTACAGAAATGAGAGGGGGAGAGAGACACTACAGAAATGAGAGAGACACTACAGAAATGAGAGAGAGACGCTACAGAAATGAGAGAGAGATAGACGCTACAGAAATGAGAGAGAGACGCTACAGAAATGAGAGAGAGACACTACAGAAATGAGAGAGAGAGAGACACTACAGAAATGAGAGAGAGAGAGAGAGAGAGAGACACTACAGAAACGAGAGGGGGAGAGAGACGCTACAGAAAGGACAGAGAGAGAGAGACGCTACAGAATTGTAACAGAAACACTTCAGTAATGGAGACAGACGCTACAGAAATGAGAGGAGAGAGACACTGATGTGGAGGTACTGTGGGTGGAGATTAGCTTAGACACTAAAAAGAATCACACATTACTTGTAGGTGTATGCTACAAGCCACCAAATATTAGCATTGATGGAGAAGATCAGCTTTTATTACAAATTGAATGAAGTTCTAATCATGGGAGATTTTAATTACCCAGATATAGATTGGAATTGTGGCACAACTAGTTCCGCTAGGGGCAGCAAGTTTCTGAACCTGCTTAATAACAAATTTATGGCACAATTAGTAGACACCCCAACTAGAATGGATGCCTGTCTGGATTTAGTAATAACAAACAATGAGGAGCTTATCTCAAACATCCAAATAAGAGAACACTTGGGCAATAGTGACCATAATATGGTTTTGTGAAAGACAGGTCTTGTCAAACAAACTTAATAACATTCTATGAAGAGGTCAGTAAAAATATAGATCTAGGTGTGGCAGCTGATGTGATCTATTTGGATTTTGCTAAAGCATTTGATACAGTTCCACACAAAAGGTTACTCTACAAATTGAGAGAAATAGGTTTGGAGGCAAATGTATGTATTTGGACTTAAAATTGGGTAAAAGATAAAATGCAGAGGGTTGTTGTAAATGGAAAATCCTCAAATTGGACCAGGGTAGTGAGCGGAGTACCTCAGGGGTCTGTTTTGGGCCCTCTTTTTTTTAATGATCTCCCACGTTGTGCTGAGTGCCATGTCTCACAAAATTAGGTAAGGCAATAAAGACTAATCTTGATGTTTTTTCTTTACAGGAAGATTTGGACAGAGTGGGGGACTGGGCAGGAAAGTGGCAAATGAATTTCAATATAGACAAATGTAAAGTTATGCATTATGGGGAAAAATAATAACAAAGCAACATATACGTTAAATGGTATTTCCCTGGGAAAAACTACTAACGAAAAGGATTTAGGAATCATTGTAGATAACAAACTTGGCAACAGTGCCCAATGCCAGTCAGCAGCTGCAAGGGCCAATAAGATATTAGCATGTATAAAACGAGGTATAGATTCACGGTAAGAGGATATCATCTTGCCTCTTTACAAATCAATGGTAAGACCTCACCTTGAATATGCAGTACAATTCTGGGCACAGTCCTTAAAAAGGATATTAAGGAACTAGAAATAGTGCAAAGGAGAGCTACAGAATTAATAAGGGGATTGGAGGATCTTAGTTATGAAGAGAGACTTACAAAGCTGCATTTATATACGGTAGAAAAAAGGCGTCTCAGAGGGGATATGATAACATTATATAAATATGTGCAGGGCCAATATAAAGAGCTCTCCAGGGACCTGTTCATTAATAGAAATGTACAAAGAACAAGAGGTCACCCCCTAAGACTGGAAGAGCAAAGATTTCATAGACAGCAAAGGAAGGGATTCTTTACGGTTAGGACAATAAAGTTATGGAACTCACTGCCAAGAGAGGTAGTGCTAGCAACCACAATAGATGCATTTACACATGGAAAAGCAGAACATACAGGGGTATTAATAATATAATACGCATTAATAAGAGCTTATTGATCCAAGTAGAAATATGATTGCCTCTTGGAGTCAAGAAGGATTTTTTCCCCCTAGGAGTCAAAATTCGAAATAGCTTCCTTAGGGGTTTCGGCTTCTTTTGGATCAAAAGCTGTAATGATGGATAGAAAGGTTGGACTTGATGGACTTGTGTCTTTTTTCAACCTAAATTACTATGTTACTATTACTATGTTACTTTGTTACTATTACTATGTTACTATGTTACTATTACTATGTTACTATTACTATGTTACTATGTTACTATTACTATGTTACTATTACTATGTTACTATGTTACACTCCAGAAATATGAGAGAGAAACACGCTACAGAAATTAGAGGAGAGAGAGATACTGCAGAAATGTGAGAGACAGACGTAGAGAAATGTGAGAGACAGACGTAGAGAAATGAGAGAGAGCAAGAAAGACAATACAGAAAGGAAAGGGGGAGAGACACTGCAGAAATTTGAGACACAGACACTACAAAAATGAGAGACAGAGACAGAGACAGAGACGCTACAGAAATGTGAGAAAGACACTGCAGAAATGAGAGGTGAGAGAAATTTGAGAGAGACACTATACAAATGTGAGAGACTACAGAAATTAGAGGGGAGAGACACACTACAGAAATATAAGAGGGACACTGCAGAAATGGCTGGTATAATGATGGGATGTTATGGGGCTGGTATAATGATGGGATGTTATGGGGCTGGTATAATGATGTGATGTTATGGGGCTGGTATAATGATGTGATGTTATGGGGCTGGTATAATGATGGGATGTTATGGGGCTGGTATAATGATGGGATGTTATGGGGCTGGTATAATGATGGGATGTTATGGGGCTGGTATAATGATGTGATGTTATGGAGCTGGTATAATGATGGGATGGTATGGGGTTGGTATAATGATGGGATGGTATGGGGCTGGTATAATGATGGGATGTTATGGGGCTGGTATAATGATGGGATGGTATGGGGCTGGTATAATGATGTGATGTTATGGGGCTGGTATAATGATGTGATGTTATGGGGCCGGTATAATGATGGGATGTTATGGGGCTGGTATAATGATGGGATGTTATGGGGTTAGTATAATGATGGGATGTTATGGGGTTGGTATAATGATGGGATGTTATGGGGCTGGTATAATGATGGGATGTTATGGGGTTAGTATAATGATGGGATGTTATGGGGCTGGTATAATTATGGGATGTTATGGGCCTGGTATAATGATGTGATGCTATGGGGCTGGTATAATGATGTGATGTTATGGGGCTGATATAATGATGTGATGTTATGGGGCTGGTATAATGATGTGATGTTATGGGGCTGGTATAATGATGGGATGTTATAGGGCTGGTATAATGATGGGATGTTATGGGGTTAGTATAATGATGTGATGTTATGGGGCTGGTATAATGATGGGATGTTATGGGGTTAGTATAATGATGGGATGTTATGGGGCTGGTATAATGATGTGATGTTATGGGGCTGGTATAATGATGTGATGTTATGGGGTTGGTATAATGATGGGATGTTATGGGGCTGGTATAATGATGTGATGTTATGGGGCTGGTATAATGATGTGATGTTATGGGGCTGGTATAATGATGGGATGTTATGGGGCTGGTATAATGATGGGATGTTATGGGGCTGGTATAATGATGGGATGTTATGGGGCTGGTATAATGATGGGATGTTATGGGGCTGGTATAATGATGGGATGTTATGGGGCTGCATGTTATGGGGCTGGTATGATGATGGGATGTTATGGGGCTGGTATGATGATGGGATGTTATAGGGCTGGTATAATGATGGGATGTTATGGGGCTGGTATAATGATGTGATGTTATGGGGTTGGTATAATGATGTGATGTTATGGGTCTGGTATAATGATGGGATGTTATGGGGCTGGTATAATGATGTGATGTTATGGGGCTGGTATAATGATGGGATGTTATGGGGTTGGTATAATGATGTGATGTTATGGGGCTGGTATAATGATGTGATGTTATGGGGCTGGTATAATGATGTGATGTTATGGGGTTGGTATAATGATGGGATGTTATGGGGCTGGTATAATGATGGGATGTTATGCGGTTGGTATAATGATGGGATGTTATGGGTCTGGTATAATGATGGGATGTTATGGGACTGGTATAATGATGGGATGTTATAGGGCTGGTATAATGATGGGATGTTATGGGGCTGGTATAATGATGGGATGTTATGGGGCTGGTATAATGATGGGATGGTATGGGGCTGGTATAATGATGTGATGTTATGGGGCTGGTATAATGATGGGATGTTATGGGGTTGGTATAATGATGGGATGGTATGGGGCTGGTATAATGATGGGATGTTATGGGGCTGGTATAATGATGGGATGTTATGGGGCTGGTATAATGATGTGATGTTATGGGGCTGGTATAATGATGTGATGTTATGGGGCTGATATAATGATGGGATGTTATGGGGTTGGTATAATGATGTGATGTTATGGGGCTGGTATAATGATGGGATGTTATGGGGCTGGTATAATGATGTGATGTTATGGGGCTGGTATAATGATGTGATGTTATGGGGCTGGTATAATGATGTGATGTTATGGGGCTGGTATAATGATGGGATGTTATGGGCCTGGTATAATGATGTGATGTTATGGGGCTGGTATAATGATGTGATGTTATGGGGCTGATATAATGATGTGATGTTATGGGGCTGGTATAATGATGGGATGTTATGGGGCTGGTATAATGATGGGATGTTATGGGGCTGGTATAATGATGGGATGTTATGGGGTTAGTATAATGATGTGATGTTATGGGGCTGGTATAATGATGGGATGTTATGGGGCTGGTATAATGATGGGATGTTATGGGGCTGGTATAATGATGTGATGTTATGGGGCTGGTATAATGATGTGATGTTATGGGGCTGGTATAATGATGGGATGTTATGGGGCTGGTATATTGATGGGATGTTATGGGGCTGGTATAATGATGGGATGTTATGGGGCTGGTATAATGATGGGATGTTATGGGGTTAGTATAATGATGTGATGTTATGGGGCTGGTATAATGATGGGATGTTATGGGGCTGGTATAATGATGGGATGTTATGGGGCTGGTATAATGATGTGATGTTATGGGGCTGGTATAATGATGTGATGTTATGGGGCTGGTATAATGATGGGATGTTATGGGGTTAGTATAATGATGGGATGTTATGGGGTTAGTATAATGATGGGATGTTATGGGGCTGGTATAATGATGTGATGTTATGGGGCTGGTATAATGATGTGATGTTATGGGGTTGGTATAATGATGGGATGTTATGGGGTTGGTATAATGATGGGATGTTATGGGGCTGGTATAATGATGTGATGTTATGGGGCTGGTATAATGATGTGATGTTATGGGGCTGGTATAATGATGTGATGTTATGGGGCTGGTATAATGATGGGATGTTATGGGGCTGGGATAATGATGTGATGTTATGGGGCTGGTATAGTGATGGGATGTTATGGGGCTGGTATAATGATGGGATGTTATGGGGCTGGGATAATGATGTGATGTTATGGGGCTGGTATAGTGATGGGATGTTATGGGGCTGGTATAATCATGAGATGTTATGGGGCTGGTAGAATGATGGGATGTTATGGGGCTGGTATAATGATGGGATGTTATGGGGCTGGTATAATGATGGGATGTTATGGGGTTGGTATAATGATGGGATGTTATGGGGCTGGTATAATGATGAGATGTTATGGGGCTGGTATAATGATGGGATGTTATGAGGCTGGTATAATGATGGGATGTTATGGGGCTGGTATAATGATGGGATGTTATGGGACTGGTATAATGATGTAATGCTATGGGGCTGGTATAATGATGGGATGTTATGGGGCTGGTATAATGATGGGATGTTATGGGGCTGGTATAATGATGTGATGTTATGGGGCTGGTATAATGATGTGATGTTATGGGGTTAGTATAATGATGGGATGTTATGGGGCTGGTATAATGATGGGATGTTATGGGGCTGGTATAATCATGAGATGTTATGGGGCTGGTATAATGATGGGATGTTATGGGCTGGTATAATGATGGGATGTTATGGGGTTGGTATAATGATGGGATGTTATGGGGCTGGTATAATGATGGGATGTTATGGGCTGGTATAATGATGTGATGTTATGGTGTTGGTATAATGATGTGATGTTATGATTTTGGTATAATGATGTTATGCTATGGGGCTGGTATAATGATGTGATGTCATGGGGCTGGTATAATGATGTGATGTTATGGGGTTGGTATAATGATGTGATGTTATGGGGCTGGTATAATGATGGATGTTATGGGGCTGGTTTAAGGATGAGATGTTATGGGGCTGGTATAATGATGAGATGTTATGGGGCTGGTATAATGATGGGATGTTATGGGGTTGGTATAATGATGGGATGTTATGGGGCTGGTATAATGATGGGATGTTATGCGGTTGGTATAATGATGGGATGTTATGGGGCTGGTATAATGATGGGATGTTATGGGGCTGGTATATTGATGGGATGTTATGGGGCTGGTATAATGATGGGATGTTATGGGGCTGGTATAATGATGGGATGTTATGGGGCTGGTATAATGATGGGATGTTATGGGGCTGGTATAATGATGGGATGTTATGGGGCTGGTATAATGATGGGATGTTATGGGGCTGGTATAATGATGGGATGTTATGGGGCTGGTATAATGATGTGATGTTATGGGGCTGGTATAATGATGTGATGTTATGGGGTTAGTATAATGATGGGATGTTATGGGGCTGGTATAATGATGGGATGTTATGGGGCTGGTATAATCATGAGATGTTATGGGGCTGGTATAATGATGGGATGTTATGGGCTGGTATAATGATGGGATGTTATGGGGTTGGTATAATGATGGGATGTTATGGGGCTGGTATAATGATGGGATGTTATGGGCTGGTATAATGATGTGATGTTATGGTGTTGGTATAATGATGTGATGTTATGATTTTGGTATAATGATGTTATGCTATGGGGCTGGTATAATGATGTGATGTCATGGGGCTGGTATAATGATGTGATGTTATGGGGTTGGTATAATGATGTGATGTTATGGGGCTGGTATAATGATGGATGTTATGGGGCTGGTTTAAGGATGAGATGTTATGGGGCTGGTATAATGATGAGATGTTATGGGGCTGGTATAATGATGGGATGTTATGGGGTTGGTATAATGATGGGATGTTATGGGGCTGGTATAATGATGGGATGTTATGCGGTTGGTATAATGATGGGATGTTATGGGGCTGGTATAATGATGGGATGTTATGGGGCTGGTATATTGATGGGATGTTATGGGGCTGGTATAATGATGGGATGTTATGGGGCTGGTATAATGATGGGATGTTATGGGGCTGGTATAATGATGGGATGTTATGGGGCTGGTATAATGATGGGATGTTATGGGGCTGGTATAATGATGGGATGTTATGGGGCTGGTATAATGATGGGATGTTATGGGGCTGGTATAATGATGGGATGTTATGGGGCTGGTATAATGATGGGATGTTATGGGGCTGGTATAATGATGTGATGCTATGGGGCTGGTATAATGATGGGATGTTATGGGGCTGGTATAATGATGGGATGTTATGGGGCTGGTATAATGATGGGATGTTATGGGGCTGGTATAATGATGGGATGTTATGGGGCTGGTATAATGATGGGATGTTATGGGGCTGGTATAATGATGTGATGCTATGGGGCTGGTATAATGATGGGATGTTATGGGGCTGGTATAATGATGGGATGTTATGGGGCTGGTATAATGATGGGATGTTATAGGGCTGGTATAATGATGGGATGTTATGGGGCTGGTATAATGATGGGATGTTATGGGCTGGTATAATGATGTGATGTTATGGGGCTGGTATAATGATGGGATGTTATGGGGCTGGTATAATGATGTGATGCTATGGGGCTGGTATAATGATGGGATGTTATGGGGCTGGTATAATGATGGGATGTTATGGGGCTGGTATAATGATGGGATGTTATGGGGCTGGTATACAATTTTGTTCCATGGTTGGTTTTTGTTCCCAGTCCGGCTCTGTATAAGCAGGATAGACCATGTAAGGAGAACCTGACAGTATTATATACATCAATCCAATTGCCCCCCAAAACAGGGACAGAAGTTACCTGTAGTCAGTGTGCTGAAAAATGATAAGCTTAGGGTCATGTCTACAAATGCTCGCAGTTTAGGGAATAAGATCCATGAACTTGTGGCAATATTGGCAACTGAGAATGTAGATTTAGTGGCTGTTACTGAGACATGGTATAATGAAAAACATGACTGGGACATTTCAATACCAGGGTACTCTTTATATATATCAATACCAGGGTACTCTTTATATATATCAATACCTGGGTACTCTTTATATAGAAAAGACAGAGAAGGTAAAAAAGGGGGAGGGGTGGCCCTGTATGTGAGGGATAGCTTAAAATGTAACGTAATACAAGTTAGTGAGGCGAACATAGAGTCAGTTTGGGTTACATTAGAATTTGGTAATCATATGGTAACTCGGGTAGGTGTGATTTATAGGCCCCCTGGACAAATAGAGGAGTTAGATAATCTACTAGTTGAGGAAATAGCTAAAATGACAATGAAGGGAGAAGTGATCATCATGGGTGACTTTAATCTTCCTGATGTGAACTGGAAATACAAAACAGCTACTTGTGCCAGGAGTACGCATATCCTAAACTCGCACTTGCACTCACTAAATGGAGTCCAGGAGAAATGGGATTATCTAAAAGTTGCACTACTGAAGGCAACAGAAAATTGCATAAGGCTTGTCAGTAAGAGCAAGAAATTGAAGAAACCACTGTGGTACTCTGCAGAGGTGGCTAAAATAGTAACAAATAAAAAGCTAGCATTTAGTAATTATAAAAATACTCAGAGTGAGGAAGATAGAAAGACCTATAAGAGTAGGCAGAAAGAGGCAAAGCAAGCTATAAGAGCTTCCAAAGCACACACAGAAGAGACTATAGCCCAGTCAGTGAAAAAGGGGGATAAAACATTTTTTAGATACATAAATGAGAAAAGGAAAGTAAAACAAGGATTAGTTAGATTAAAAACAAAAGAAGTATGCTATGTAGAAGAGGATAAAGGCTTAGCAGACTGCCTTAATGAATATTTTTGTTCAGTTTTTACAAATGAAAATGAGGGTAAGGGACCTCATTTAGGGAAAAAGACTAATGAGTCTTTTGATGCATGTAAGTTTACAGAGGAAGAGGTTTTACTTCAGCTGTCTAAAGTAAAGACAAATAAGTCGATGGGACCTGATGGGATACATCCAAAGTTATTAAAAGAACTTAGTGGTGTACTAGCAAAACCATTAACAGATTTATTTAACCAATCATTGTTAACGGGAGTAGTTCCAGAAGATTGGAAATTAGCTAATGTTGTGCCCATTCACAAGAAAGGTAGTAGGGAGGAGGCGGGCAACTATAGACCAGTAAGTCTTACTTCAGTAGTGGGGAAAATAATGGAAACCTTGTTAAAGAATAGGATTGTTGAACATCTAAAGTCGCTTGGATTTCAAGATCAGAGACAGCATGGGTTTACTTCAGGGAGATCATGCCAAACTAATCTTATTGATTTTTTTGATTGGGTGACTAAAATAATAGATCAGGGTGGTGCAGTAGACATTGCTTACCTAGATTTCAGTAAGGCTTTTGACACTGTCGCACATAGAAGGCTTATTAATAAACTGAAATCTTTGAATTTGGATTTCAATATTGTCGAATGGATTAGACAATGGCTGAGTGACAGACAACAGAGGGTTGTAGTCAATGGGGTATATTCGATGCAAGGTCTTGTTACTAGTGGGGTACTTCAGGGATCTGTACTTGGACCCATTCTCTTTAATATGTTTATTAGCGATATTGCAGAAGGTCTTGTTGGCAAAGTATGTCTTTTTGCTGATGATACAAAGATTTGCAGCAGGGTTGATATTCATGGAGGGATAAGCCAAATGGCAAATGATTTAGCTAAACTAGAAAAATGGTCAGAGCAGTGGCAACTGGCATTTAATGTGGACAAGTGCAAGATTATGCACCTTGGGCGTAAAAACCCAAAAGCAGAATATAGACTATTTGGTACAGTCCTAACCTCAACATCTGAGGAAAGGGATTTAGGAGTAATAATTTCAGAGGACTTGAAGGTAGGTAGGCAATGCAATAGAGCAGCAGGAAATGCTAGCAGAATGCTTGGTTGCATAGGGAGAGGTATTAGCAGTAGGAAGAGGGAAGTGCTCATGCCATTGTACAGAGCACTGGTGAGACCTCGCTTGGAGTATTGTACAGAGCACTGGTGAGACCGCACTTGGAGTATTGTACAGAGCGCTGTTGAGACCTCACTTGGAGTATTGTACAGAGCGCTGGTGAGACCTCACTTGGAGTATTGTACAGAGCGCTGGTGAGACCTCACTTGGAGTATTGTATAGAGCACTGGTGAGACCTCACTTGGAGTATTGTACAGAGCGCTGGTGAAACCTCACTTGGAGTATTGTACAGAGCACTGGTGAGACCTCACTTGTAGTATTGTACAGAGCACTGGTGAGACCTCACTTGGAGTATTGTACAGAGCACTGGTGAGACCTCACTTGGAGTATTGTACAGAGCGCTGGTGAGACCTCACTTGGAGTATAGTACAGAGCGCTGGTGAGACCTCACTTGGAGTATTGTACAGAGTACTGGTGAGACCTCACTTGGAGTATTGTACAGAGCACTGGTGAGACCTCACTTGGAGTATTGTACAGAGCGCTGGTGAGACCTCACTTGGAGTATTGTACAGAGCGCTGGTGAGACCTCACTTGGAGTATTGTACAGAGCGCTGGTGAGACCTCACTTGGAGTATTGTACAGAGCACTGGTGAGACCTCACTTGGAGTATTGTACAGAGCGCTGGTGAGACCTCACTTGGAGTATTGTACAGAGCACTGGTGAGACCTCACTTGGAGTATTGTACAGAGCACTAGTGAGACCTCACTTGGAGTATTGTACGCAGTACTGGAGACCGTATCTCCAGAAGGATATTGATACTTTGGAGAGAGTTCAGAGAAGGGCTACTAAACTGGTTCATGGGTTGAAGGATAAAACTTACCAGGAAAGGTTAAAGCATCTTAACATGTATAGCTTGGAGGAAAGACGTAACAGGGGGGATATGATAGAAACATTTATATACATAAAGGGAATCATCACAGTAACGGAAGAGAGTATATTTAAAGGAAGAAAAACTACCACAACTAGAGGACATAGTCTTAAATTAGAGGGGCAACGATTTAAAAGTAATATCAGGAAGTATTACTTTACTGAGAGGGTAGTGGATGTATGGAATAGCCTGCCAGCAGAAGGGGTAGAGGTAAACACAGTCAAGGAGTTTAACCCCTTCCCGACCTTATGACGTTAACTCGTCATGCAGTCTAGCCGGTGGTGCGCTCCGTGGGCACCGCCAGCTAGTCTGCAACGGGTCCAGGACTAAGCCTCGCACCCGAGGCAAAGCTCCTGGACCCGATCGGTCAGTTTCCGGGCATGTGATTGCGGTGATTGAGTGATCACCGCGATAACATGCAAATTAGATGGCAAAGTCAGTGTGTTCACACACTGCCTCTAATTCACTCTCTGTGCTTCACATTCTTATAGTGACAGAGAGAGAGACCTGTAAGTAAAAATAAATTAATTACATACAGAGGTTAAAAAAAAAAATTAACCCTTTCATTGCTGATCACAGTTTTTAACTGTGATCAGTTTCCTTCCACTTTATGGCCCTCTTTTAGTTTTTTTTAACAGATTTTTTTATTTTTACAATTTATAAAGTTTTTTTCAATAAATAAAGGTAATTTTATTATATTTATTTAATAAAATTTAACCCCTGCATGCCTGTTGCATGATTTTTACTGATCTGACATCGCACTCTTCAGAGTTTTTTTCTGTCTTTTTTGTTTAGGGGGGTTTGGGAACCAATATTTTTCTTTTTTATTAGTTAGTTAATTAGGGGGGATAAGTGGGTTAGTGTTGCACTAATTATGTAGCTTATTATTCGGAAAATAATGGGGAAAAACTTTTTTTTCCTCAAAAATTTCCTCTTTTATATGTATTTTTTAATACTAAAATGTAAATCATTTTTATGTATAGGGTATCAAAAGAAAGCTCTAACTGTCCTCTAAAAAACAACATATAACTTGTATGGGTGCGTTAAATGAGAGAGAGGAAATTTATGTTTCAAAAACCGCGTATTAAAAATTGAAAAACGCTCTGGTCCTTAAAGGATTTAAGCATGCGTGGGATAGACACAAGGCTATCCTAGCTATAAGACCGGGAACGGGGGACTAATAAAAGCACTCCAAAACAATTGTGCAGACTAGATGGACCGAATGGTTGTTATCTGTGACACATTCTATGTTTCGATGTTTCACTTAGTGTTTTCCTCCTCTCTGGACATCACGCTGAGACACTGTAGGAGGTGTGAGATATTTTATTTGCTTAAACCCTGAGTGACTGCTGAAAGTTTACTGTAAGAAATAAGACCCACACTAATCTGAAATTAAAACATCCCCCATTCTCCCCCACCCCAACAGGCATTGATCAGTTAACCCTATCTCCCCTCTGTACAGAATCTTCCTTCAAAGAAGCTGAGCCAACAACCAAAACTATAATGGCCAACAGGATTAGAGGAAAATCAATGGGATTAGAGGAAAAACAATGGGATTAGAGGAAAAACAATGGGATTAGAGGAAAAACAATGGGATTAGAGGAAAAACAATGGGGTTTGGATGAATAGAGTCAGATTAGAGCAATTCCCAGCTCACAATCTCAGGTTGTATAATTAGATTGCAAGCTCTTGCAGCAGAGATTATGCTTGAGATATGGGTAACCACATTGTGACCAGTGCCCCATTAATTAACTAATTTCACACGTTTTATAAGCCCCAGATTTATTATAATTTATCTATAAGGCACAGTTATACTCTGCCCCAGTGTCCTGTATCCTTGGTGACTATTATATATCTGGCCCCCAAAACCAGACAATATCTGTGATTTAATGTTACTAGAATAACGATTAAAACAAATCCCAGCATGCTCAGTATACAAATCAGCCTTTTCTTAAGTCAGTGTATTTATTGCCCCCAAGGAGAGCAAACTGTGCTCTGCGGGGGCATCCCTGCCAAAGATTAAACGAAGGGATCCTGCCTCCAAAACATAGACAGGGGATAAGTGGATGCTAAGAGGGGAGAGGTGGCTGGGTCACAGGCTAAAACTAATGAGAACTAGATCTAATGTGTTGTGGGTGCAAGGAATAGCCTGCCAGCAGAAGTGGCAGAGGTTGAGAAATAACTACTTTTACTGAGAGGGTAGTGAGTGCAAGGAATAGCCTTCCAGCAGAAGTGGCAGAGGTTAGTACAGTGAAGATGAGAAATAACTACTTTTACTGAGAAGGTAGTGGGTGCATGGAATAGCCTGCCAGCAGAAGTGGTAGAGGTTAATACAGTGAAGATGAGAAATAACTACTTTTACTGAGAGGGTAGTGAGTGCAAGGAATAGCCTTCCAGCAGAAGTGGTAGAGGTTAGTACAGTGAAGATGAGAAATAACTACTTTTACTGAGGGTAGTGAGTGCAAGGAATAGCCTTCCAGAAGAAGTGGTAGAGGTTAATGTAAGAGGTTAAGTATGCATGGGATCAGAATATGGCTAACATGAAGATAAGATAAGGCCAGGAGTCAGAGAGATGGGCAGGCTAGATAAAGTCTGCTAACTGAGGATTTATATCATCAATAAATGACAAGTAATAAGTTCAGCTTCAGGGTAAAAACAGAAATCTGCATTCTGTGCTATTGGTTACAAACATTAAACATGTCTCCCAGCGGGGGGCTGGTCTCCCAGCGGGGGGCTGGTCTCCCAGCGGGGGGCTGGTCTCCCAGCGGGGGGCTGGTCCCCCGGGACAGGCGGAGGGTTAAACCATTGGTTATATTCGTTATAGTGGAGATTTACCGCCTGTGGCATTATAACGAATTATTGGATCCTTAGTAACAGGCTTTGATAATATAAAAATAATAATGTCATATATAATGTGTATTTAAATATCCTTAACAGTAATAAAACAAATCAAATGACTTTCCATTGAGGGATCAGCCGGATATAATTGTGATCTAACAAGGCCATTGATCTTATCTTGTTGTATTTTTGTTACATCTGAATCAATCAAAAGTCAGGGTTTTTCATAAACGGATCGTTATTATCACATTTTGAGTGAAATAAATTATAATATTATTTGTTACCTGAACAATTCAAGTGTTTTCACAAATAGTGTGTGTGGGGGGAGTTAAGTCAATTTTTATCCCAGCAGAATTTAAAGACTGGACATTTTACCAAAGGCTGATCACTCCCGGTGGTCCCCAGGCTGGTCACTCCCCGTGGCCCCCAGGCCGGTCACTCCCCGTGGCCCCCAGGCCGGTCACTCCCCGTGGCCCCTAGGCCGGTCACTCCCCGTGGCCCCCAGGCCGGTCACTCCCCGTGGCCCCCAGGCTCGTCACTCCCTGTGGCCCCCTGGCTGGTCACTCCCTGTGGCCCCCAGGCTCGTCACTCCCTGTGGCCCCCAGGCTGGTCACTCCCCGTGGCCCCCAGGCTGGTCACTCCCCGTGGCCCCCTGGCCGGTCACTCCCCGTGGCCCCCAGGCCGGTCACTCCCCGTGGCCCCCTGGCCGGTCACTCCCCGTGGCCCCCAGGCTGGTCACTCCCCGTGGCCCCCAGGCTGGTCACATGGTACAGATTACCTGGGACAGTTTAAGTTTCTTCTGGGGTGAGTTCTGGATAACCAGGGCGATGAGGGCCAGGTAGGTGTAGGGAGGTTTTGCATAGCGATTATAATTCCTCTTCTTGGTTTTCCTCTGCTCAATGAATTCACCTTCTCCTTCCTCGGGAGAGTCCTGAGTCCCCGTCATATCTCCAGGATGACCCTCTCTGTGTGAGGACAAGTCACCAATTATCCACCTGACTGGGGAGAAGTTAGGAAACTTACAAACCAAGGAGGTCTATCCAATGGTCATTCCACCTCCAAGCTTTGTTATGTTAATCAGCCTCCAGCAAATGAGGCCATTGGCTCCAGGGGAGGGAACAGGGATCTTCTTCTGAGGAGACCAAGAGGTCGTGACCTGGTCAAAGTGTGAAAGTTACAGGAACCTTATTACATCAACAGTCAACATCAATACAACGATCCCTCCTCCAAACAACTGTACCAATGACATATTTATGGGTCAGTCCTTCCTCCAGCCCCCCACATACCTGTCAACAAGTCTACTTTATCCACATGGGCACCACTCCCAACGCAACAGTCTCAAAGATCATACAATGGGACACCAAGCAACCGATGTGTCAGGAACTATGGACTAAGGAGCTCGTAAGACTGATGCTGGAGCACTCTGACATGATGTGAAGAGCATCTCATAGCACAATCCATTAATCAGGGTGGAGATCTCATATACCATGATTAAAGAACGGCTACTGACAAAAAATATAAATGAAGATAAAGACCACAGTGTTGTTGGCTGAGACCCAATTTATTGTATATGTCTCAGCATATTGGCACAGTGTAACAGACTCCCAGGGGGCAGAAAAAAGCTACGCGTTTCGTGCCACTCCCTCTGCGTTTCGTGCCTTGATACAAAGTGCCGAGCGCCAGACGAGCGCTAGGAGGATGGTCTTATCGAGCCAGGATACCAGTGCATATTGATTACTTGCTGTAATGATTAATGAACCGACATACCTCCCAACATTGCAAATGTCCAAAGAGGGACTCTTATTTTTGTGGGAGGAGCTGAAGGTGTGAATACGGGTGGGGATTTATCGAAACATTTTCAGAAACTTTAATGCCAAATGGAAACTCTTTAGGTTATTTGATAAGTGTTTTACAATAAGAATAAAGTATTTTATTTAACATAAAAACACATTTACTGCAGAGTCTGTGATACAGTTATACAACCAATCATTATGAGCTCACAGAAAATAGGGGCAATCGATTAGGAAAGAGGGGCAATCGATTAGGAAAGAGGGGCAATCGATTAGGAAAGAGGGGCAGTCGATTAGGAAAGAGGGGCAATAGAATAGTAAAGAGGGGCAATACATTAGGAAAGAGAGGCAGTCGATTAGGAAAGAGGGGCATTAGAATAGGAAAGAGGGGCAATCGATTAGGAAAGAGGGGCAATAGAATAGGAAAGAGGGGCAATAGATTAGGAAAGAGAGGCAGTCGATTAGGAAAGAGGGGCAATCGATTAGGAAAGAGGGGCAATCGATTAGGAAAGAGGGGCAATCGAATAGGAAAGAGGGGCAATAGATTAGGAAAGAGAGGCAATAGATTAGGAAAGAGGGGCAATAGATTAGGAAAGAGGGGCAATAGATTAGGAAAGAGGGGCAGTCGATTAGGAAAGAGGGGCAGTCGATTACAGGGGGATTTGGGTGCAAAATAGAGAAACATGAGAGGTTTGTATCTGTCACTTGAAGGAGCAATAGAAATGTAGAATGTGTGGTCAGATAAGATCTGAATAGTCTCAGTAGTTACTGGATTAGTCCTTGTTACACAGAGGGCACAGAATACAATCCTTTCCAGTAATCATTTCATGCACTTCTCCTATAAGGGAAACTGGCTACAGATTCCTTAATCTGTGATGATAAACTAACTGGGATCAATCAGTGGTTATTAATCTCCTATTAGTGAAGGGATAGAGCTCACAGCATGGTCTTCATTCATGATAGAGAACTGCGGGGCATTGACAAGAGAAATGCAAACTTACGGCCCAAGTCAGCTAAATTCCCTCTGGGTTACTAACTGCCGATATATAAACCCCTGAACAAGTATTAATAATAACCACACATTAGTCAATCACTTTCCACTGAATAATACAAGATTCATATGACTAGAAAATCACCTTGTCTGATGCAAATGAACATTTAGTAATGATAAAGACTGTCAGTATTCATTAAAACATGAATATCTGTATTCAAAACACATCTACTGTCAGGTTTGCAGCTTCTACTAATCCTGACGAAAAAGCAACACAGTCTCCCAAATGATAACTATACTTGCAGTGTGTGCATACATATATTACACAGGAGTCTGTACAGAGCAGACATATAATAATACCAGGTGAATGATAACTATTCTTGCAGTGTGTGTATACATATATTACACAGGAGTCTGTACAGAGCAGACATATAATGATACCAGGTGAATGATAACTATAATTGCAATGTGTGCATACATATATTACACAGGAGCATGTACAGTGCAGACATATAATAATACCAGGTGAATGATAGCTATACTTGCAGTGTGTGCATACATATATTACACAGGAGCCTGTACAGAGCACACATATAATAATACCAGGTGAATGATAACTATACTTGCAGTGTGTGCATACATATATTACACAGGAGTCTGTACAGAGCAGACATATAATAATACCAGGTGAATGATAACTATACTTGCAATGTGTGCATACATATATTACACAGGAGCCTGTACAGAGCAGACATATAATAATACCAGGTGAATGATAACTATACTTGCAGTGTGTGCATACATATATTACACAGGAGCCTGTACAGAGCACACATATAATAATACCAGGTGAATGATAGCTATACTTGCAGTGTGTGCATACAGATATTACACAGGAGCCTGTACAGAGCACACATATAATAATACCAGGTGAATGATAGCTATACTTGCAGTGTGTGCATACAGATATTACACAGGAGCCTGTACAGAGCAGACATATAATAATACCAGGTGAATGATAGCTATACTTGCAGTGTGTGCATACAGATATTACACAGGAGCCTGTACAGAGCACACATATAATACCAGGTGAATGATAACTATACTTGCAATGTGTGCATACATATATTACACAGGAGCCTGTACAGAGCACACATATAATAATACCAGGTGAATGATAGCTATACTTGCAGTGTGTGCATACAGATATTACACAGGAGCCTGTACAGAGCACACATATAATACCAGGTGAATGATAACTATACTTGCAATGTGTGCATACATATATTACACAGGAGCCTGTACAGAGCACACATATAATAATACCAGGTGAATGATAGCTATACTTGCTGTGTGTGCATACAGATATTACACAGGAGCCTGTACAGAGCACACATATAATAATACCAGGTGAATGATAGCTATACTTGCAGTGTGTGCATACATATATTACACAGGAGTCTGTACAGAGCACACATATAATAATACCAGGTGAATGATAGCTATACTTGCAGTGTGTGCATACAGATATTACACAGGAGCCTGTACAGAGCACACATATAATACCAGGTGAATGATAACTATACTTGCAATGTGTGCATACATATATTACACAGGAGCCTGTACAGAGCACACATATAATAATACCAGGTGAATGATAGCTATACTTGCTGTGTGTGCATACAGATATTACACAGGAGCCTGTACAGAGCACACATATAATAATACCAGGTGAATGATAGCTATACTTGCAGTGTGTGCATACATATATTACACAGGAGTCTGTACAGAGCACACATATAATAATACCAGGTGAATGATAGCTATACTTGCAGTGTGTGCATACATATATTACACAGGAGCCTGTACAGAGCACACATATAATAATACCAGGTGAATGATAACTATACTTGCAATGTGTGCATACATATATTACACAGGAGCCTGTACAGAGCACACATATAATAATACCAGGTGAATGATAACTATACTTGCAGTGTGTGCATTCATATATTACACAGGAGTCTGTACAGAGCAGACATATAATAATACCAGGTGAATGATAACTATACTTGCAGTGTGTGCATACATATATTACACAGGAGTCTGTACAGAGCAGACATATAATAATACGAGGTGAATGATAACTATACTTGCAGTGTGTGCATACATATATTACACAGGATCCTGTACAGAGCAGACATATAATAATACCAGGTGAATGATCACTATACTTGCAGTGTGTGCATTCATATATTACACAGGAGTCTGTACAGAGCAGACATATAATAATACCAGGTGAATGATCACTATACTTGCAATGTGTACATACATATATTACACAGGAGTCTGTACAGAGCAAACATATAATAATACCAGGTGAATGATAACTATACTTGCAGTGTGTGCATACATATATTACACAGGAGTCTGTACAGAGCAGACATATAATAATACCAGGTGAATGATAACTATACTTGCAGTGTGTGCATACATATATTACACAGGAGTCTGTACAGAGCAGACATATAATAATACCAGGTGAATGATAACTATACTTGCAATGTGTGCATACATATAATACACAGGAGTCTGTACAGAGTAGACATATAATAATACCAGGTGAATGATAACTATACTTGCAATGTGTGCATACATATATTACACAGGAGTCTGTACAGAGCAGACATATAATAATACCAGGTGAATGATAACTATACTTGCAGTGTGTGCATACATATATTACACAGGAGTCTGTACAGAGCAGACATATAATAATACCAGGTGAATGATAACTATACTTGCAGTGTGTGCATACATATATTACACAGGAGCCTGTACAGAGCACACATATAATAATACCAGGTGAATGATAGCTATACTTGCAGTGTGTGCATACAGATATTACACAGGAGCCTGTACAGAGCACACATATAATAATACCAGGTGAATGATAGCTATACTTGCAGTGTGTGCATACATATATTACACAGGAGTCTGTACAGAGCACACATATAATAATACCAGGTGAATGATAACTATACTTGCAGTGTGTGCATACATATATTACACAGGAGCCTGTACAGAGCACACATATAATAATACCAGGTGAATGATAGCTATACTTTCAATGTGTGCATACATATATTACACAGGAGCCTGTACAGAGCACACATATAATAATACCAGGTGAATGATAACTATACTTGCAGTGTGTGCATTCATATATTACACAGGAGTCTGTACAGAGCAGACATATAATAATACCAGGTGAATGATAACTATACTTGTAGTGTGTGTATACATATATTACACAGGAGTCTGTACAGAGCAGACATATAATAATACCAGGTGAATGATAACTATACTTGCAGTGTGTGCATTCATATATTACACTGGAGTCTGTACAGAGCACACATATAATAATACCAGGTGAATGATAACTATACTTGCAGTGTGTGCATACATATATTACACAGGAGTCTGTACAGAGCAGACATATAATAATACGAGGTGAATGATAACTATACTTGCAGTGTGTGCATACATATATTACACAGGATCCTGTACAGAGCAGACATATAATAATACCAGGTGAATGATAACTATACTTGCAGTGTGTGCATTCATATATTACACAGGAGTCTGTACAGAGCAGACATATAATAATACCAGGTGAATGATCACTATACTTGCAATGTGTACATACATATATTACACAGGAGCCTGTACAGAGCACACATATAATAATACCAGGTGAATGATAGCTATACTTGCAGTGTGTGCATACATATATTACACAGGAGTTTGTACAGAGCACACATATAATAATACCAGGTGAATGATAACTATACTTGCAGTGTGTGCATACATATATTACACAGGAGCCTGTACAGAGCACACATATAATAATACCAGGTGAATGATAGCTATACTTGCAATGTGTGCATACATATATTACACAGGAGCCTGTACAGAGCACACATATAATAATACCAGGTGAATGATAACTATACTTGCAGTGTGTGCATTCATATATTACACAGGAGTCTGTACAGAGCAGACATATAATAATACCAGGTGAATGATAACTATACTTGTAGTGTGTGTATACATATATTACACAGGAGTCTGTACAGAGCAGACATATAATAATACCAGGTGAATGATAACTATACTTGCAGTGTGTGCATTCATATATTACACTGGAGTCTGTACAGAGCAGACATATAATAATACCAGGTGAATGATAACTATACTTGCAGTGTGTGCATACATATATTACACAGGAGTCTGTACAGAGCAGACATATAATAATACCAGGTGAATGATAACTATACTTGCAGTGTGTGCATACATATATTACACAGGAGTCTGTACAGAGCAGACATATAATAATACCAGGTGAATGATAACTCTACTTGCAGTGTGTGTATACATATATTACACAGGAGTCTGTACAGAGCAGACATATAATAATACCAGGTGAATGATCACTATACTTGCAATGTGTACATACATATATTACACAGGAGTCTGTACATAGCACACATATAATAATACCAGGTGAATGATAACTATACTTGCAGTGTGTGCATACATATATTACACAGGAGTCTGTACAGAGCAGACATATAATAATACGAGGTGAATGATAACTATACTTGCAGTGTGTGCATACATATATTACACAGGATCCTGTACAGAGCAGACATATAATAATACCAGGTGAATGATAACTATACTTGCAGTGTGTGCATTCATATATTACACAGGAGTCTGTACAGAGCAGACATATAATAATACCAGGTGAATGATCACTATACTTGCAATGTGTACATACATATATTACACAGGAGCCTGTACAGAGCACACATATAATAATACCAGGTGAATGATAGCTATACTTGCAGTGTGTGCATACATATATTACACAGGAGTTTGTACAGAGCACACATATAATAATACCAGGTGAATGATAACTATACTTGCAGTGTGTGCATACATATATTACACAGGAGCCTGTACAGAGCACACATATAATAATACCAGGTGAATGATAGCTATACTTGCAATGTGTGCATACATATATTACACAGGAGCCTGTACAGAGCACACATATAATAATACCAGGTGAATGATAACTATACTTGCAGTGTGTGCATTCATATATTACACAGGAGTCTGTACAGAGCAGACATATAATAATACCAGGTGAATGATAACTATACTTGTAGTGTGTGTATACATATATTACACAGGAGTCTGTACAGAGCAGACATATAATAATACCAGGTGAATGATAACTATACTTGCAGTGTGTGCATTCATATATTACACTGGAGTCTGTACAGAGCAGACATATAATAATACCAGGTGAATGATAACTATACTTGCAGTGTGTGTATACATATATTACACAGGAGTCTGTACAGAGCAGACATATAATAATACCAGGTGAATGATCACTATACTTGCAATGTGTACATACATATATTACACAGGAGTCTGTACAGAGCAGACATATAATAATACCAGGTGAATGATAACTATACTTGCAGTGTGTGCATACATATATTACACAGGAGTCTGTACATAGCAGACATATAATAATACCAGGTGAATGATAACTATACTTGCAGTGTGTGCATACATATATTACACAGGAGTCTGTACAGAGCAGACATATAATAATACCAGGTGAATTATAACTATACTTGCAATGTGTGCATTCATATAATACACAGGAGTCTGTACAGAGTAGACATATAATAATACCAGGTGAATGATAACTATACTTGCAATGTGTGCATACATATATTACACAGGAGTCTGTACAGAGCAGACATATAATAATACCAGGTGAATGATAACTATACTTGCAGTGTGTGCATACATGTATTACACAGGAGTCTGTACAGAGCAGACATATAATAATACCAGGTGAATGATAACTATACTTGCAGTGTGTGCATACATATATTACACAGGAGTCTGTACAGAGCAGACATATAACAATACCAGGTGAATGATAACTATACTTGCAATGTGTGCATACATATATTACACAGGAGTCTGTACAGAGCAGACATATAATAATACCAGGTGTACTGTACAGACTCATGTGTAATATATGTATACACACACTGCAAGTATAGTTATCATTCATCTGATATTATTATATGTCTGCTCTGTACTGGCTCCTGTGTAATATATGTATGCACACACTGCAAGTATAGTTATCATTCACCTGGTATTATTATATGTCTGCTCTGTACAGACTCCTGTGTAATATATGTATGCACACACTGCAAGTATAGTTATCATTCACCTGGTATTATTATATGTCTGCTCTGTACAGACTCCTGTGTAATATATGTATGCATACATTGCATGTATAGTTATCATTCACCCGGTATTATTATATGTCTGCTCTGTACAGACTCTTGTGAAATATATTATACACACACTGAAAATATAGTTATCATTCACCTGGTATTATTATATGTCTGCTCTGTACAGACTCCTGTGTAATATATGTATGCACACATTGCAAGTATAGTTATCCTTCACCTGGTATTTTTATATTACACAGGAGTCTGTACAGAGCAGACATATAATAATACCAGGTGAATGATAACTATATTTGCAGTGTGTGTATAATATATTACACAGGAGCATGTACAGCGCAGACATATAATAATACCAGGTGAATGATAACTATACTTGCAGTGTGTGCATACATATATTACACAGGAGTCTGTACAGAGCAGACATATAATAATACCAGGTGAATTATAACTATACTTGCAATGTGTGCATTCATATAATACACAGGAGTCTGTACAGAGTAGACATATAATAATACCAGGTGAATGATAACTATACTTGCAATGTGTGCATACATATATTACACAGGAGTCTGTACAGAGCAGACATATAATAATACCAGGTGAATGATAACTATACTTGCAGTGTGTGCATACATGTATTACACAGGAGTCTGTACAGAGCAGACATATAATAATACCAGGTGAATGATAACTATACTTGCAGTGTGTGCATACATATATTACACAGGAGTCTGTACAGAGCAGACATATAACAATACCAGGTGAATGATAACTATACTTGCAATGTGTGCATACATATATTACACAGGAGTCTGTACAGAGCAGACATATAATAATACCAGGTGTACTGTACAGACTCATGTGTAATATATGTATACACACACTGCAAGTATAGTTATCATTCATCTGATATTATTATATGTCTGCTCTGTACTGGCTCCTGTGTAATATATGTATGCACACACTGCAAGTATAGTTATCATTCACCTGGTATTATTATATGTCTGCTCTGTACAGACTCCTGTGTAATATATGTATGCACACACTGCAAGTATAGTTATCATTCACCTGGTATTATTATATGTCTGCTCTGTACAGACTCCTGTGTAATATATGTATGCATACATTGCATGTATAGTTATCATTCACCCGGTATTATTATATGTCTGCTCTGTACAGACTCTTGTGAAATATATTATACACACACTGAAAATATAGTTATCATTCACCTGGTATTATTATATGTCTGCTCTGTACAGACTCCTGTGTAATATATGTATGCACACATTGCAAGTATAGTTATCCTTCACCTGGTATTTTTATATTACACAGGAGTCTGTACAGAGCAGACATATAATAATACCAGGTGAATGATAACTATATTTGCAGTGTGTGTATAATATATTACACAGGAGCATGTACAGCGCAGACATATAATAATACCAGGTGAATGATAACTATACTTGCAGTGTGTGCATACATATATTACACAGGAGCCTGTACAGAGCAGACATATAATAATACCAGGTGAATGATAACTATACTTGCAGTGTGTGCATACAGATATTACACAGGAGTCTGTACAGAGCAGACATATAATAATACCAGGTGAATGATAACTATACTTGCAGTGTGTGTATACATATATTACACAGGAGTCTGTACAGAGCAGACATATAATAATACCAGGTGAATGATAACTATACTTGCAATGTGTGCATACATATATTACACAGGAGTCTGTACAGAGCAGACATATAATACCAGGTGAATGATAACTATACTTGCAGTGTGTGTATACATATATTACACAGGAGTCTGTACAGAGCAGACATATAATAATACCAGGTGAAGGATAATACTTGCAGTGTGTGCATACATATATTACACAGGAGCCTGTACAGAGCAGTCATATAATAATACCAGGTGAATTATAACTATACTTGCAATGTGTACATACATACATTACACAGGAGTCTGTACAGAGCAGACATATAATAATACCAGGTGAATGATAACTATACTTGCAATGTCTGCATACATATATTACACAGGAGTCTGTACAGAGCAGACATATAATAATACTAGGTGAATGATAACTATACTTGCAATGTGTGCATACATATATTACACAGGAGTCTGTACAGAGCAGACATATAATAATACCAGGTGAATGATAACAATACTTGCAGTGTGTGCATACATATATTACACAGGAGCCTGTACAGAGCAGACATATAATAATACCAGGTGAATGATAACTATACTTGCAATGTGTGCATACATATATTACACAGGAGCCTGTACAGAGCACACATATAATAATACCAGGTGAATGATAACTATACTTGCAGTGTGTGCATACATATATTACACAGGAGTCTGTACAGAGCAGACATATAATAGTACCAGGTGAATGATCACTATACTTGCAGTGTGTGCATACATATATTACACAGGAGTCTGTACAGAGCAGACATATAATAATACCAGGTGAATGATAACTATACTTGCAGTGTGTGCATACATATATTACACAGGAGCCTATATAGAGCAGATATATAATAATACCAGGTGAATGCTAACTATACTTGCAATGTGTGCATACATATATTACACAGGAGCCTGTACAGAGCAGACATATAATAATACCAGGTGAATGATAACTATACTTGCAGTGTGTGCATACATATATTACACAGGAGTCTGTACAGAGCAGACATACAATAATACCGGGTGAATGATAACTATACTTGCAGTGTGTGCATACATATATTACACAGGAGCCTGTACAGAGCAGACATATAATAATACCAGGTGAATGATAACTATACTTTCAGTGTGTGCATACATATATTACACAGGAGCCTGTACAGAGCAGACATATAATAATACCAGGTGAATGATAACTATACTTGCAGTGTGTGCATACATATATTACACAGGAGTCTGTACAATGCAGACATATAATAATACCAGGTGAATGATAACTATACTTGCAGTGTGTGCATACATATATTACACAGGAGTCTGTACAGAGCACACATATAATAATACCAGGTGAATGATAACTATACTTGCAGTGTGTGCATACATATATTACACAGGAGTCTGTACAGAGCACACATATAATAATACCAGGTGAATGATAACTATACTTGCAGTGTGTGCATATATATATTACACAGGAACCTGTACAGAGCAGACATATAATAATACCAGGTGAATGATAACTATACTTTCAGTGTGTGCATACATATATTACACAGGAGTCTGTACAAAGCAGACATATAATAATACCAGGTGAATGATAACTATACTTTCAGTGTGTGCATACATATATTACACAGGAGCATGTACAGAGCAGACATATAATAATACCAGGTGAATGATAACCATACATGCAATGTGTGCATACATATATTACACAGGAGTCTGTACAGAGCAGACATATAATAATACCAGGTGAATGATAACTATACTTTCAGTGTGTGCATACATATATTACACAGGAGTCTGTACAGAGCAGACATATAATAATACCAGGTGAATGATAACTATACTTGTAGTGTGTGCATGCATATATTACACAGGAGTCTGTACAGAGCAGACATATAATAATACCAGGTGAATGATAACCATACATGCAATGTGTGCATACATATATTACACAGGAGTCTGTACAGAGCAGACATATAATAATACCAGGTGAATGATAACTATACTTTTAGTGTGTGCATACATATATTACACAGGAGCATGTACAGAGCAGACATATAATAATACCAGGTGAATGATAACAACTCTTATAATCCCCAGCACTAGGCTGACGCCCTCCTTAATCACTAGATTCAGCCTGATAATTTACAGTCAAATACAAACCCAGCACTGCCTGAACCTGTCCTGATAATGTGCAGTCAAATACAAACCCAGAAATTCCTGAGCCTGTCCTGATAATGTGCTACTAGATCCCTCTCCAGTACATCAAAACCCAGCAATGTCTAAACCTGTCCTGATAATATTCAGTCAGATATTTCTCTCCATTACATCCAAAGCCAGCATTGTCTGAGCCTGTCCTGATAATCCACAGTCAGATATCTCTCCATTACATCCACACTCAGCACTGTCTGAGCCTGTCCTGATAATGTGCAGTCAGATTCCCTCTACATTACATCCAAACCCAGCACTGTCTGAGCCTGTCCTGATAATGCACAGTCAGATATCTCTCCATTACATCCTAACCCAGCACTGTCTGAGCCTGTCCTGATAATGCACTGTCAGGAGATCCCTCTACATTACATCCAAACCCAGCACTGTCTGAGCCTGTCCTGGTAATGCACAGTCAGATATCTCTCCATTACATCCTAACCCAGCACTGTCTGAGCCTGTCCTGATAATGCACTGTCAGGAGATCCCACTACATTACATCCAGACACAGCACTGTCTGAGCCTGTCCTGATAATGTGCAGTCAGATCATCGTTCTACATTACATCCAAACCCTGCATTGTCTGAGCCTGTCCTGATAATGTGCAGTCAGATATCTCTCCATTATATCCAAACTCAGCACTGTCTGAGCCTGTCCTGATAATGCACAGTCAGATCATTCCTCTACATTACATCCAAACCCAGCACTGTCTGAGCCTGTCCTGGTAATGTGCAGTCATATATCTCTCCATTACATCCAATCCCAGCCCTGTCTGAGCCTGTCCTGATAATGCACCGTCAGATCATCGTTCTACATTACATCCAAACCCTGCACTGTTTGAGCCTGTCCTGATAATGTGCAGTCAGATATCTCTCCATTATATCCAAACCCAGCACTGTCTGAGCCTGTCCTGATAATGCACAGTCAGATCATTCCTCTACATTACATCCAAACCCAGCACTGTCTGAGCCTGTCCTGATAATGCACAGTCAGGAGATCCCTCTCCATTACATAGAAACCCAGCACTTTCTGTGCCTGTCCTGATAATGCACAGTCAGGAGATCCCTCTCCATTACATCCAAACCCAGCACTGTCTGTGCCTGTCCTGATAATGCACAGTCAGGAGATTCCTCTCCATTACATCCAAACCCAGCACTGTCTGAGCCTGTCCTGATAATGCGCAGTCATAAATCTCTCCATTACATCCAAACCCAGCACTGTCTCAGCCTGTCCTGATAATGCATCGTCAGATATCTCTCTATACATCCAAAACCAGCACTGTATGAGCCTGTCCTGATATAATGTGCAGTCAGGAGATCACCCTACATTACATCCAGACCCAACACTGTCTCAGCCTGTCCTGATATAATGTGCAGTCAGGAAATCACCCTACATTACATCCAGACCCAGCACTGTCTGAGCCTGTCCTGATAATGCACAGTCAAATCATTCCTCTACATTACATCCAAACCCAAAACTGCCTGATCCTGTCCTGATAATGTGCAGTCATATAGCTCTCCATTATATCCAAACCCAGCACTATATGAGCCTGTCCTGATAATGTGCAGTCATATAGCTCTCCATTACATCCAACCCCAGCACTGTCTGAGCCTGTCCTGATAATGCGCAGTCAGGAGATCACCCTACATTACATCCAGACACAGCACTGTCTGAGCCTGTCCTGATAATGCACCGTCAGAAATCTCTCTATACATTCAAAACCAGCACTGTCTGAGCCTGTCCTGATAATGCACAGTCAGGAGATTCCTCTCCATTACATCCAAACCCAGCACTGTTTGAGCCTGTCCTGATAATGCACCGTCAGATATCTCTCCATTATATCCAAACCCAGCATTATATGAGCCTGTCCTGATAATGTGCAGTCAGGAGATAACCCTACATTACATCCAAACCCAGCACTGTCTGTGCCTGTCCTGATAATGCACAGTCAGGAGATCCCTCTCCATTACATACAAACCCAGCACTGTCTGTGCCTGTCCTGATAATGCACAGTCAGGAGATCCCTCTCCATTACATAGAAACCCAGCACTTTCTGTGCCTGTCCTGATAATGCACAGTCAGGAGATCCCTCTCCATTACATCCAAACCCAGCACTGTCTGTGCCTGTCCTGATAATGCACAGTCAGGAGATTCCTCTCCATTACATCCAAACCCAGCACTGTCTGAGCCTGTCCTGATAATGCACAGTCAGGAGATTCCTCTCCATTACATCCAAACCCAGCACTGTCTGAGCCTGTCCTGATAATGCACAGTCAGATCATTCCTCTACATTACATCCAAACCCAGCACTGTCTGAGCCTGTCCTGATAATGCACAGTCAGGAGATCCCTCTCCATTACATAGAAACCCAGCACTTTCTGTGCCTGTCCTGATAATGCACAGTCAGGAGATCCCTCTCCATTACATCCAAACCCAGCACTGTCTGTGCCTGTCCTGATAATGCACAGTCAGGAGATTCCTCTCCATTACATCCAAACCCAGCACTGTCTGAGCCTGTCCTGATAATGCGCAGTCATAAATCTCTCCATTACATCCAAACCCAGCACTGTCTCAGCCTGTCCTGATAATGCATCGTCAGATATCTCTCTATACATCCAAAACCAGCACTGTATGAGCCTGTCCTGATATAATGTGCAGTCAGGAGATCACCCTACATTACATCCAGACCCAACACTGTCTCAGCCTGTCCTGATATAATGTGCAGTCAGGAAATCACCCTACATTACATCCAGACCCAGCACTGTCTGAGCCTGTCCTGATAATGCACAGTCAAATCATTCCTCTACATTACATCCAAACCCAAAACTGCCTGATCCTGTCCTGATAATGTGCAGTCATATAGCTCTCCATTATATCCAAACCCAGCACTATATGAGCCTGTCCTGATAATGTGCAGTCATATAGCTCTCCATTACATCCAACCCCAGCACTGTCTGAGCCTGTCCTGATAATGCGCAGTCAGGAGATCACCCTACATTACATCCAGACACAGCACTGTCTGAGCCTGTCCTGATAATGCACCGTCAGAAATCTCTCTATACATTCAAAACCAGCACTGTCTGAGCCTGTCCTGATAATGCACAGTCAGGAGATTCCTCTCCATTACATCCAAACCCAGCACTGTTTGAGCCTGTCCTGATAATGCACCGTCAGATATCTCTCCATTATATCCAAACCCAGCATTATATGAGCCTGTCCTGATAATGTGCAGTCAGGAGATAACCCTACATTACATCCAAACCCAGCACTGTCTGTGCCTGTCCTGATAATGCACAGTCAGGAGATCCCTCTCCATTACATACAAACCCAGCACTGTCTGTGCCTGTCCTGATAATGCACAGTCAGGAGATCCCTCTCCATTACATAGAAACCCAGCACTTTCTGTGCCTGTCCTGATAATGCACAGTCAGGAGATCCCTCTCCATTACATCCAAACCCAGCACTGTCTGTGCCTGTCCTGATAATGCACAGTCAGGAGATTCCTCTCCATTACATCCAAACCCAGCACTGTCTGTGCCTGTCCTGATAATGCACAGTCAGGAGATCCCTCTCCATTACATCCAAACCCAGCACTGTCTGTGCCTGTCCTGATAATGCACAGTCAGGAGATTCCTCTCCATTACATCCAAACCCAGCACTGTCTGAGCCTGTCCTGATAATGCGCAGTCATAAATCTCTCCATTACATCCAAACCCAGCACTGTCTCAGCCTGTCCTGATAATGCATCGTCAGATATCTCTCTATACATCCAAAACCAGCACTGTATGAGCCTGTCCTGATATAATGTGCAGTCAGGAGATCACCCTACATTACATCCAGACGCAGCACTGTCTCAGCCTGTCCTGATATAATGTGCAGTCAGGAGATCACCCTACATTACATCCAGACCCAGCACAGTCTGAGCCTGTCCTGATAATGCACAGTCAAATCATTCCTCTACATTACATCCAAACCCAAAACTGCCTGATCCTGTCCTGATAATGTGCAGTCATATAGCTCTCCATTATATCCAAACCCAGCACTATATGAGCCTGTCCTGATAATGTGCAGTCATATAGCTCTCCATTACATCCAACCCCAGCACTGTCTGAGCCTGTCCTGATAATGCGCAGTCAGGAGATCACCCTACATTACATCCAGACACAGCACTGTCTGAGCCTGTCCTGATAATGCACCGTCAGAAATCTCTCTATACATCCAAAACCAGCACTGTCTGAGCCTGTCCTGATAATGCACAGTCAGGAGATTCCTCTCCATTACATCCAAAACCAGCACTGTATGAGCCTGCCCTGATATAATGTGCAGTCAGGAGATCACCCTCCATTACATCCAAACCCAGTACTGTCTCAGCCTGTCCTGATATCTAACTGTGCATTATCAGGACAGGCTCAGACAGTGCTTGGTTTGGATGTAATGGAGAGATAGCTGATAATGTGCGTTATCTCTCCATTACATCCAGACACAGCACTGTCTGAGCCTGTCCTGATAATGTGCAGTCATATATATCTCCATTACATCCAAATCCAGCATTGTATGAGCCTGTCCTGATAATGTGCAGTCAGGAGATCCCTCTCCATTACATCCTAAGCCAGCACTGTCTGAGCCTGTCCTGATAATGCACAGTCGGATATGACTCCATTACATCCTAACCCAGCAGTGTCTGAGCCTGTCCTGATAATGTGCAGCCAGGAGATTCCTCTCCATTACATCCAGACCCAGCACTGTCTGTGCCTGTCCTGATAATGTGCAGTCAGATTCCCTATCCATTACATCCTAACCCAGCACTGTCTGAGCCGGTCCTGATAATGTGCAGTCAGGAGATCCCTCTCCATTACATCCAGACCCAGCACTGTCTGAGCCTGTCCTGATAATGCACAGTAAGGAGATCCCTCTCCATTACATCCAGACCCAGCACTGTCTGAGCCTGTCCTGATAATGCACAGTAAGGAGATCCCTCTCCATTACATCCAAAACCAGCACTGTATGAGCCTGTCCTGATATAATGTGCAGTCAGGAGATCACCCTCCATTACATCCAGACCCAGTACTGTCTGAGCCGGTCCTGATAATGCACAGTCAGGAGATCCCTCTCCATTACATCCAGATCCAGCACTGTCTGAGCCGGTCCTGATATCACAGGTTACTGGCTTCTCATACACAGAGAGTAAGACTTCTTTATCCCCTGTGCTGTAATGCCTTGATGGGGTGAGACAGTGAGCAGCTGGGGCATTAGAGGAAGACTTTGGTTTAGAGACAGGATGATTTTATCTATGACAAGGAGGGGGTCTCTCCTGACAGGGGGAAGGACAATGTGCTGAGAATTAGCTGCCTCCATATGGGGTATATTGAGTGTTATCAGATAGACTCAGCAGGGAAGATGGAGTCGTCTACAGGGGATAAGATCCAGATCACCATGTGACACTGGATCACAAACCTGAACCTAGTAATGCTAAGACAACCAACTCCTCCTGTAACCCCCACTCCCCCCACACCTCCTATAACCCCCACACCTCCTATAACCCCCACTCCCCCCACACCTTCTGTAACCCCCACTCCCCCCACACCTCCTATAACCCCCACTCCCCCCACACCTCCTATAACCCCCACAGCTCCTGTAACCCCCACTCCCCCCACACCTCCTATAACCCCCACTCCCCCCACACCTCCTGTAACCCCCACTCCCCCCACACCTCCTGTAACCCCCACTCCCCCCACACCTCCTATAATCCCCACTCCCCCCACACCTCCTATAACCCCCACTCCCCCCACACCTCCTATAACCCCCACACCTCCTATAACCCCCACACCTCCTATAACCCCCACTCCCCCCACACCTCCTATAACCCCCACACCTCCTATAACCCCCACTCCCCCCACACCTCCTATAACCCCCACTCCCCCCACACCTCCTATAACCCCCACTCCCCCCACACCTCCTATAACCCCCACTCCCCCCACACCTCCTGTAACCCCCACTCCCCCCACACCTCCTATAACCCACACTCCATGAGCAGCACACTCACTCCTCCCACACCACCTATAACACACACTCCCTGAGCAACACACTCACTCCCCCTATAACCCACACTCCCTCCCTCACACCTCCTATAACCCACACTCACTCCCCCAACACCTCCTATAACCCACACTCCCTGAGCGGCACACTCACTCCCCCCACACCTCCTATAACCCACACTCCCTGAGTAGCACACTCACTCCCCCCACACCACCTATAACCCACACTCCATGAGCAGCACACTCACTCCCCCCACACCACCTATAACCCACACTCCATGAGCAGCACACTCACTCCCCCCACACCACCTATAACCCACACTCAATGAGCAGCACACTCACTCCCCCCACACCACCTATAACCCACACTCAATGAGCAGCACACTCACTCCCCCCACACCACCTATAACACACACCACCTATAACCCACACTCCCTGAGCAGCACACTCACTCCCCCACACCACCTATAACCCACACTCCATGAGCAGCACACTCACTCCTCCCACACCACCTATAACCCACACTACATGAGCAGCACACTCACTCCTCCCACACCCCCTATAACCCACACTCCCTCCCCACACCTCCTATAACACACTCACTCCCCACATCTCCTATAACACACACTCACTCCCCACACCTCCTATAACACACACTCACTCCCCACACTTAGCTCACACTTACTTTCTGTATAAATATGATACAGATTTTTCCTGGAAAAACACTTTGAAATGATTTAATTAATAAAGTGTATTTTTAGAAGAAAGAATCATTAAAGGGACAGTCACACCTAAACAGATCATCTAATTATTACGTTTTAAAATGAATCACTTTTCTTATTTGGACTTTCATTCAAAGTCATTTTGCTGAAGACTGGGAATTCAGTCACTGTGCTATTAGTGCACCCTTGTGCCATCACCGAAAGGGCGTCCACTCCTGTGAAATGACCGAGAGGGTGTGCGTAATTGTGACATCACCAAGAGAGCATGCACACTGTGACATCACCGAGAATGCGTGCACCCTTGTGACATCACCGAGAATGCGTGCACCCTTGTGACATCACCGAGAATGCGTGCGTAATTGTGACATCACCAAGAGAGCATGCACACTGTGACATCACCGAGAAGGCGTGCACCCTTGTGACATCACCGAGAAGGTGTGGACCCTTGTGACATCACCGAGAATGCGTGCACCCTTGTGACATCACCGAGAATGCGTGCACCCTTGTGACATCACCGAGAATGCGTGCACCCTTGTGACATCACCGAGAAGGCGTGCGTAATTGTGACATCACCAAGAGAGCATGCACACTGTGACATCACCGAGAATGCGTGCACCCTTGTGACATCACCGAGAATGCGTGCACCCTTGTGACATCACCGAGAATGCGTGCACCCTTGTGACATCACCGAGAATGCGTGCGTAATTGTGACATCACCAAGAGAGCATGCACACTGTGACATCACCGAGAAGGCGTGCACCCTTGTGACATCACCGAAAAGGCGTGGACCCTTGTGACATCACCGAGAAGGCGTGCACCCTTGTGACATCAGGAGAGGGCATGCACAGGGCGTGATGTAATGGGGATTTGGGATGGTGCTCAGTAGTCTGCATAGGATCTTGGGAGGAAAAAGTATCGGTGATTCTCCTGCTTTAGTGACCCAGTAAGAGAAGAGGGAGCAGTGGGATCCAGGATGGACGTGAATGGACAAAGTGAGATCTTCTTCAGAGGCAAGTTAACAAACGGTATGATCCCAGCGTTCAGGGACTGTGAGATCCCAGGGAGGAAACCACCTGAAAGTGGAGAGGCAGAGCATTAGGGAGGAAACCATCTGAGAGAGGGAGCACGAGCATTAGGGAGGAAACCATCTGAGAGAGGGAGGCAGAGCATTAGGGAGGAAACCATCTGAGAGAGGGAGGCAGAGCATTAGGGAGGAAACCATCTGAGAGAGGGAGGCAGAGCATTAGGGAGGAAACCATCTGAGAGAGGAGAGGGAGGAAGAGCATTAGGGAGGAAACCATCTGAGAGAGGGAGGCAGAGCATTAGGGAGGAAACCATCTGAGAGAGGGAGGCAGAGCATTAGGGAGGAAACCATCTGAGAGAGGGAGGCAGAGCATTAGGGAGGAAACCATCTGAGAGAGGAGAGGGAGGCAGAGCATTAGGGAGGAAACCATCTGAGAGAGGGAGGCAGAGCATTAGGGAGGAAACCATCTGAGAGAGGGAGGCAGAGCATTAGGGAGGAAACCATCTGAGAGAGGAGAGGGAGGAAGAGCATTAGGGAGGAAACCATCTGAGAGAGGGAGGCAGAGCATTAGGGAGGAAACCATCTGAGAGAGGGAGGCAGAGCATTAGGGAGGAAACCATCTGAGAGAGGAGAGGGAGGCAGAGCATTAGGGAGGAAACCATCTGAGAGAGGAGAGGGAGGCAGAGCATTAGGGAGGAAACCATCTGAGAGAGGGAGGCAGAGCATTAGGGAGGAAACCATCTGAGAGAGGGAGGCAGAGCATTAGGGAGGAAACCATCTGAGAGAGGGAGGCAGAGCATTAGGGAGGAAACCATCTGAGAGAGGAGAGGGAGGAAGAGCATTAGGGAGGAAACCATCTGAGAGAGGGAGGCAGAGCATTAGGGAGGAAACCATCTGAGAGAGGGAGGCAGAGCATTAGGGAGGAAACCATCTGAGAGAGGGAGGCAGAGCATTAGGGAGGAAACCATCTGAGAGAGGAGAGGGAGGCAGAGCATTAGGGAGGAAACCATCTGAGAGAGGGAGGCAGAGCATTAGGGAGGAAACCATCTGAGAGAGGGAGGCAGAGCATTAGGGAGGAAACCATCTGAGAGAGGAGAGGGAGGAAGAGCATTAGGGAGGAAACCATCTGAGAGAGGGAGGCAGAGCATTAGGGAGGAAACCATCTGAGAGAGGGAGGCAGAGCATTAGGGAGGAAACCATCTGAGAGAGGAGAGGGAGGCAGAGCATTAGGGAGGAAACCATCTGAGAGAGGAGAGGGAGGCAGAGCATTAGGGAGGAAACCACCTGAGAGAGGAGAGGGAGGCAGAGCATTAGGGAGGAAACCATCTGAGAGAGGGAGGCAGAGCATTAGGGAGGAAACCATCTGAGAGAGGAGAGGGAGGCAGAGCATTAGGGAGGAAACCATCTGAGAGAGGAGAGGGAGGCAGAGCATTAGGGAGGAAACCATCTGAGAGAGGAGAGGGAGGCAGAGCATTAGGGAGGAAACCATCTGAGAGAGGAGAGGGAGGCAGAGCATTAGGGAGGAAACCATCTGAGAGAGGAGAGGGAGGCAGAGCATTAGGGAGGAAACCATCTGAGAGAGGGAGGCAGAGCATTAGGGAGGAAACCATCTGAGAGAGGGAGGCAGAGCATTAGGGAGGAAACCATCTGAGAGAGGAGAGGGAGGCAGAGCATTAGGGAGGAAACCATCTGAGAGAGGAGAGGGAGGCAGAGCATTAGGGAGGAAACCATCTGAGAGAGGAGAGGGAGGCAGAGCATTAGGGAGGAAACCACCTGAGAGAGGAGAGGCAGAGCATTAGGGAGGAAACCATCTGAGAGAGGAGAGGGAGGCAGAGCATTAGGGAGGAAACCATCTGAGAGAGGAGAGGGAGGCAGAGCATTAGGGAGGAAACCATCTGAGTGAGGAGAGGGAGGCAGAGCATTAGGGAGGAAACCATCTGAGAGAGGGAGGCAGAGCATTAGGGAGGAAACCATCTGAGAGAGGAGAGGGAGGCAGAGCATTAGGGAGGAAACCATCTGAGAGAGGAGAGGCAGAGCATTAGGGAGGAAACCATCTGAGAGAGGAGAGGGAGGCAGAGCATTAGGGAGGAAACCATCTGAGAGAGGAGAGGGAGGCAGAGCATTAGGGAGGAAACCATCTGAGTGAGGAGAGGGAGGCAGAGCATTAGGGAGGAAACCATCTGAGAGAGGGAGGCAGAGCATTAGGGAGGAAACCATCTGAGAGAGGAGAGGGAGGCAGAGCATTAGGGAGGAAACCATCTGAGAGAGGAGAGGGAGGCAGAGCATTAGGGAGGAAACCATCTGAGAGAGGAGAGGGAGGCAGAGCATTAGGGAGGAAACCACCTGAGAGAGGAGAGGGAGGCAGAGCATTAGGGAGGAAACCATCTGAGAGAGGGAGGCAGAGCATTAGGGAGGAAACCATCTGAGAGAGGGAGGCAGAGCATTAGGGAGGAAACCATCTGAGAGAGGAGAGGGAGGCAGAGCATTAGGGAGGAAACCATCTGAGAGAGGAGAGGGAGGCAGAGCATTAGGGAGGAAACCACCTGAGAGAGGAGAGGCAGAGCATTAGGGAGGAAACCATCTGAGAGAGGAGAGGGAGGCAGAGCATTAGGGAGGAAACCATCTGAGAGAGGAGAGGGAGGCAGAGCATTAGGGAGGAAACCATCTGAGAGAGGAGAGGGAGGCAGAGCATTAGGGAGGAAACCATCTGAGTGAGGAGAGGGAGGCAGAGCATTAGGGAGGAAACCATCTGAGAGAGGGAGGCAGAGCATTAGGGAGGAAACCATCTGAGAGAGGGAGGCAGAGCATTAGGGAGGAAACCATCTGAGAGAGGAGAGGGAGGCAGAGCATTAGGGAGGAAACCATCTGAGAGAGGAGAGGGAGGCAGAGCATTAGGGAGGAAACCATCTGAGAGAGGAGAGGGAGGCAGAGCATTAGGGAGGAAACCATCTGAGAGAGGGAGGCAGAGCATTAGGGAGGAAACCATCTGAGAGAGGGAGGCAGAGCATTAGGGAGGAAACCATCTGAGAGAGGAGAGGGAGGCAGAGCATTAGGGAGGAAACCATCTGAGAGAGGGAGGCAGAGCATTAGGGAGGAAACCATCTGAGAGAGGAGAGGGAGGCAGAGCATTAGGGAGGAAACCATCTGAGAGAGGAGAGGGAGGCAGAGCATTAGGGAGGAAACCATCTGAGAGAGGGAGGCAGAGCATTAGGGAGGAAACCATCTGAGAGAGGAGAGGGAGGCAGAGCATTAGGGAGGAAACCATCTGAGAGAGGGAGGCAGAGCATTAGGGAGGAAACCATCTGAGAGAGGAGAGGGAGGCAGAGCATTAGGGAGGAAACCATCTGAGAGAGGAGAGGGAGGCAGAGCATTAGGGAGGAAACCATCTGAGTGAGGAGAGGGAGGCAGAGCATTAGGGAGGAAACCATCTGAGAGAGGGAGGCAGAGCATTAGGGAGGAAACCATCTGAGAGAGGAGAGGGAGGCAGAGCATTAGGGAGGAAACCATCTGAGAGAGGAGAGGGAGGCAGAGCATTAGGGAGGAAACCATCTGAGAGAGGAGAGGGAGGCAGAGCATTAGGGAGGAAACCATCTGAGAGAGGGAGGCAGAGCATTAGGGAGGAAACCATCTGAGAGAGGAGAGGGAGGCAGAGCATTAGGGAGGAAACCATCTGAGAGAGGGAGGCAGAGCATTATGGAGGAAACCATCTGAGAGAGGAGAGGGAGGCAGAGCATTAGGGAGGAAACCATCTGAGAGAGGAGAGGGAGGCAGAGCATTAGGGAGGAAACCATCTGAGAGAGGAGAGGCAGAGCATTAGGGAGGAAACCATCTGAGAGAGGGAGGCAGAGCATTAGGGAGGAAACCATCTGAGAGAGGAGAGGGAGGCAGAGCATTAGGGAGGAAACCATCTGAGAGAGGGAGGCAGAGCATTAGGGAGGGAACCATCTGAGAGAGGGAGGCAGAGCATTAGGGAGGAAACCATCTGAGAGAGGAGAGGGAGGCAGAGCATTAGGGAGGAAACCATCTGAGAGAGGGAGGCAGAGCATTAGGGAGGAAACCATCTGAGAGAGGGAGGCAGAGCATTAGGGAGGAAACCATCTGAGAGAGGGAGGCAGAGCATTAGGGAGGAAACCATCTGAGAGAGGGAGGCAGGGCATTAGGGAGGAAACCATCTGAGTGAGGAGAGGGAGGCAGAGCATTAGGGAGGAAACCATCTGAGAGAGGGAGGCAGAGCATTAGGGAGGAAACCATCTGAGAGAGGAGAGGGAGGCAGAGCATTAGGGAGGAAACCATCTGAGAGAGGAGAGGGAGGCAGAGCATTAGGGAGGAAACCATCTGAGAGAGGGAGGCAGAGCATTAGGGAGGGAACCATCTGAGAGAGGGAGGCAGAGCATTAGGGAGGAAACCATCTGAGAGAGGAGAGGGAGGCAGAGCATTAGGGAGGAAACCATCTGAGAGAGGGAGGCAGAGCATTAGGGAGGAAACCATCTGAGAGAGGGAGGCAGAGCATTAGGGAGGAAACCATCTGAGAGAGGGAGGCAGAGCATTAGGGAGGAAACCATCTGAGAGAGGGAGGCAGGGCATTAGGGAGGAAACCATCTGAGTGAGGAGAGGGAGGCAGAGCATTAGGGAGGAAACCATCTGAGAGAGGAGAGGGAGGCAGAGCATTAGGGAGGAAACCATCTGAGAGAGGAGAGGGAGGCAGAGCATTAGGGAGGAAACCATCTGAGTGAGGAGAGGGAGGCAGAGCATTAGGGAGGAAACCATCTGAGAGAGGGAGGCAGAGCATTAGGGAGGAAACCATCTGAGTGAGGAGAGGGAGGCAGAGCATTAGGGAGGAAACCATCTGAGAGAGGGAGGCAGGGCATTAGGGAGGAAACCATCTGAGTGAGGAGAGGGAGGCAGAGCATTAGGGAGGAAACCATCTGAGAGAGGAGAGGGAGGCAGAGCATTAGGGAGGAAACCATCTGAGAGAGGGAGGCAGAGCATTAGGGAGGAAACCATCTGAGAGAGGAGAGGGAGGCAGAGCATTAGGGAGGAAACCATCTGAGAGAGGGAGGCAGAGCATTAGGGAGGAAACCATCTGAGAGAGGGAGGCAGAGCATTAGGGAGGAAACCATCTGAGAGAGGAGAGGCAGAGCATTGGGGAGGAAACCATCTGAGAGAGGAGAGGGAGGCAGAGCATTAGGGAGGAAACCATCTGAGAGAGGAGAGGGAGGCAGAGCATTAGGGAGGAAACCATCTGAGAGAGGAGAGGGAGGCAGAGCATTAGGGAGGAAACCATCTGAGAGAGGGAGGCAGAGCATTAGGGAGGAAACCATCTGAGAGAGGAGAGGGAGGCAGAGCATTGGGGAGGAAACCATCTGAGAGAGGGAGGCAGAGCATTAGGGAGGAAACCATCTGAGAGAGGGAGGCAGAGCATTAGGGAGGAAACCATCTGAGAGAGGAGAGGGAGGCAGAGCATTAGGGAGGAAACCATCTGAGAGAGGAGAGGGAGGCAGAGCATTAGGGAGGAAACCATCTGAGAGAGGGAGGCAGAGCATTAGGGAGGAAACCATCTGAGAGAGGGAGGCAGAGCATTAGGGAGGAAACCATCTGAGAGAGGAGAGGGAGGCAGAGCATTAGGGAGGAAACCATCTGAGAGAGGAGAGGCAGAGCATTAGGGAGGAAACCATCTGAGAGAGGGAGGCAGAGCATTAGGGAGGAAACCATCTGAGAGAGGGAGGCAGAGCATTAGGGAGGAAACCATCTGAGAGAGGGAGGCAGAGCATTAGGGAGGAAACCATCTGAGAGAGGAGAGGCTGAGCATTAGGGAGGAAACCATCTGAGAGAGGAGAGGGAGGCAGAGCATTAGGGAGGAAACCATCTGAGAGAGGAGAGGGAGGCAGAGCATTAGGGAGGAAACCATCTGAGAGAGGAGAGGGAGGCAGAGCATTAGGGAGGAAACCATCTGAGTGAGGAGAGGGAGGCAGAGCATTAGGGAGGAAACCATCTGAGAGAGGGAGGCAGAGCATTAGGGAGGAAACCATCTGAGTGAGGAGAGGGAGGCAGAGCATTAGGGAGGAAACCATCTGAGAGAGGGAGGCAGAGCATTAGGGAGGAAACCATCTGAGAGAGGAGAGGGAGGCAGAGCATTAGGGAGGAAACCACCTGAGAGAGGAGAGGGAGGCAGAGCATTAGGGAGGAAACCATCTGAGAGAGGGAGGCAGAGCATTAGGGAGGAAACCATCTGAGAGAGGAGAGGGAGGCAGAGCATTAGGGAGGAAACCACCTGAGAGAGGGAGGCAGAGCATTAGGGAGGAAACCATCTGAGAGAGGAGAGGCTGAGCATTAGGGAGGAAACCATCTGAGAGAGGGAGGCAGAGCATTAGGGAGGAAACCATCTGAGAGAGGAGAGGGAGGCAGAGCATTAGGGAGGAAACCATCTGAGAGAGGGAGGCAGAGCATTAGGGAGGAAACCATCTGAGAGAGGGAGGCAGAGCATTAGGGAGGAAACCATCTGAGAGAGGGAGGCAGAGCATTAGGGAGGAAACCATCTGAGAGAGGAGAGGGAGGCAGAGCATTAGGGAGGAAACCATCTGAGAGAGGAGAGGGAGGCAGAGCATTAGGGAGGAAACCATCTGAGAGAGGGAGGCAGAGCATTAGGGAGGAAACCATCTGAGAGAGGAGAGGGAGGCAGAGCATTAGGGAGGAAACCATCTGAGAGAGGGAGGCAGAGCATTAGGGAGGAAACCATCTGAGAGAGGGAGGCAGAGCATTAGGGAGGAAACCATCTGAGTGAGGAGAGGGAGGCAGAGCATTAGGGAGGAAACCATCTGAGAGAGGGAGGCAGAGCATTAGGGAGGAAACCACCTGAGAGAGGAGAGGGAGGCAGAGCATTAGGGAGGAAACCACCTGAGAGAGGAGAGGGAGGCAGAGCATTAGGGAGGAAACCATCTGAGAGAGGGAGGCAGAGCATTAGGGAGGAAACCATCTGAGAGAGGAGAGGGAGGCAGAGCATTAGGGAGGAAACCATCTGAGAGAGGGAGGCAGAGCATTAGGGAGGAAACCATCTGAGAGAGGGAGGCAGAGCATTAGGGAGGAAACCATCTGAGTGAGGAGAGGGAGGCAGAGCATTAGGGAGGAAACCATCTGAGAGAGGGAGGCAGAGCATTAGGGAGGAAACCACCTGAGAGAGGAGAGGGAGGCAGAGCATTAGGGAGGAAACCACCTGAGAGAGGAGAGGGAGGCAGAGCATTAGGGAGGAAACCATCTGAGAGAGGGAGGCAGAGCATTAGGGAGGAAACCATCTGAGAGAGGGAGGCAGAGCATTAGGGAGGAAACCATCTGAGTGAGGAGAGGGAGGCAGAGCATTAGGGAGGAAACCATCTGAGAGAGGGAGGCAGAGCATTAGGGAGGAAACCATCTGAGAGAGGGAGGCAGAGCATTAGGGAGGAAACCATCTGAGTGAGGAGAGGGAGGCAGAGCATTAGGGAGGAAACCATCTGAGAGAGGGAGGCAGAGCATTAGGGAGGAAACCACCTGAGAGAGGAGAGGGAGGCAGAGCATTAGGGAGGAAACCACCTGAGAGAGGAGAGGGAGGCAGAGCATTAGGGAGGAAACCATCTGAGAGAGGGAGGCAGAGCATTAGGGAGGAAACCATCTGAGAGAGGGAGGCAGAGCATTAGGGAGGAAACCATCTGAGAGAGGGAGGCAGAGCATTAGGGAGGAAACCATCTGAGTGAGGAAAGGGAGGCAGAGCATTAGGGAGGAAACCATCTGAGAGAGGAGAGGGAGGCAGAGCATTAGGGAGGAAACCATCTGAGAGAGGAGAGGGAGGCAGAGCATTAGGGAGGAAACCATCTGAGAGAGGAGAGGGAGGCAGAGCATTAGGGAGGAAACCATCTGAGAGAGGAGAGGGAGGCAGAGCATTAGGGAGGAAACCATCTGAGAGAGGGAGGCAGAGCATTAGGGAGGAAACCATCTGAGAGAGGGAGGCAGAGCATTAGGGAGGAAACCATCTGAGAGAGGAGAGGCAGAGCATTAGGGAGGAAACCATCTGAGAGAGGAGAGGGAGGCAGAGCATTAGGGAGGAAACCATCTGAGAGAGGGAGGCAGAGCATTAGGGAAGAAACCATCTGAGAGAGGAGAGGGAGGCAGAGCATTAGGGAGGAAACCATCTGAGAGAGGAGAGGGAGGCAGAGCATTAGGGAGGAAACCATCTGAGAGAGGGAGGCAGAGCATTAGGGAGGAAACCATCTGAGAGAGGAGAGGCAGAGCATTAGGGAGGAAACCATCTGAGAGAGGGAGGCAGAGCATTAGGGAGGAAACCATCTGAGAGAGGAGAGGGAGGCAGAGCATTAGGGAGGAAACCATCTGAGAGAGGAGAGGGAGGCAGAGCATTAGGGAGGAAACCACCTGAGAGAGGAGAGGGAGGCAGAGCATTAGGGAGGAAACCACCTGAGAGAGGAGAGGGAGGCAGAGCATTAGGGAGGAAACCATCTGAGAGAGGGAGGCAGAGCATTAGTGAGGAAACCATCTGAGAGAGGGAGGCAGAGCATTAGGGAGGAAACCATCTGAGAGAGGGAGGCAGAGCATTAGGGAGGAAACCATCTGAGAGAGGGAGGCAGAGCATTAGGGAGGAAACCATCTGAGTGAGGAGAGGCAGAGCATTAGGGAGGAAACCATCTGAGAGAGGAGAGGGAGGCAGAGCATTAGGGAGGAAACCATCTGAGAGAGGAGAGGGAGGCAGAGCATTAGGGAGGAAACCATCTGAGAGAGGGAGGCAGAGCATTAGGGAGGAAACCATCTGAGAGAGGGAGGCAGAGCATTAGGGAGGAAACCATCTGAGAGAGGGAGGCAGAGCATTAGGGAGGAAACCATCTGAGAGAGGAGAGGCAGAGCATTATGGAGGAAACCATCTGAGAGAGGGAGGCAGAGCATTAGGGAAGAAACCATCTGAGAGAGGAGAGGGAGGCAGAGCATTAGGGAGGAAACCATCTGAGAGAGGAGAGGGAGGCAGAGCATTAGGGAGGAAACCATCTGAGAGAGGGAGGCAGAGCATTAGGGAGGAAACCATCTGAGAGAGGAGAGGCAGAGCATTAGGGAGGAAACCATCTGAGAGAGGGAGGCAGAGCATTAGGGAGGAAACCATCTGAGAGAGGGAGGCAGAGCATTAGGGAGGAAACCATCTGAGTGAGGAGAGGGAGGCAGAGCATTAGGGAGGAAACCATCTGAGAGAGGGAGGCAGAGCATTATGGAGGAAACCATCTGAGAGAGGGAGGCAGAGCATTAGGGAAGAAACCATCTGAGAGAGGAGAGGGAGGCAGAGCATTAGGGAGGAAACCATCTGAGAGAGGAGAGGGAGGCAGAGCATTAGGGAGGAAACCATCTGAGAGAGGGAGGCAGAGCATTAGGGAGGAAACCATCTGAGAGAGGAGAGGCAGAGCATTAGGGAGGAAACCATCTGAGAGAGGGAGGCAGAGCATTAGGGAGGAAACCATCTGAGAGAGGGAGACAGAGCATTAGGGAGGAAACCATCTGAGTGAGGAGAGGGAGGCAGAGCATTAGGGAGGAAACCATCTGAGAGAGGGAGGCAGAGCATTAGGGAGGAAACCATCTGAGAGAGGGAGGCAGAGCATTAGGGAGGAAACCATCTGAGAGAGGAGAGGGAGGCAGAGCATTAGGGAGGAAACCATCTGAGAGAGGAGAGGGAGGCAGAGCATTAGGGAGGAAACCATGATATTTACACACACTCCGGCGACTTTTCTCTAAAAGGAGAGTTGCAGATAAGTTGAGCATTTCATCTCCCCAGTTTAGCTGTACATTGTGCAAACCTTGTGAGTTTCTGCTACTGAGCAAATATACTAGGTTTGTCCCCGCACAATGTATAGCTAAACTCTCCTTTAGTGAATAGCACCAACAGTGAGTCATGCGGTCTGAAGCACAAGGGGTGCTGGCGGGGGGATAGGCCCAGGTCTGCTGCATGGAGAGGACATTTACCAGTTTACCCTTTTCCAGTTACCCCACAGCTCAAACCTATAAAACTAGTAACGACACAATCAGGTCACTGACTGTTCAGTCCACAGCCGCATTCATGCCTAGTGATGGAGCTGGCTGGCTGTGATGAGAATGGAGGTAAAGGAACCTCTGGGTTATATTTCACACCCACAATGTGTAGGGACTGGATGCATCAAATGGACAGAATAATGGAAATATCACATGTCCCGAGACCAGACAAAGCACACGGGATCGCTGACTAAGGACATTGCACAGCCTGTCATGTGTATGTCTTTCAGGGGCTGGGATGCTGTTAATGAAGCATTCCTCTCATTATCATTACCACCATTAATCTTCAAACATTCCAGGATATCTGAGGTTTGGCTGTACCTCATCCTGCGCAGGGTGGTCTCAGGGCATGGTGGGGTTGGAGGGAGAGAGGGTCTTGTGATGCCACTCACCTTCATACTGTCTGCATTTGGTGTCTGTCTCCCCCAATCTTAACAGCGCCCGCCGGCTGAAAGTAGAGAAAAAAAAGTCATATCACTCGGAAAGGGACCAGAGCCAATACGCACTGACTATATAATATATATATATATATCCTGTGTATAGAGGGCAGAGCCAATACGCACTGACTATATAATATATATATATTACCTGTGTATAGGGGGCAGAGCCAATACACACTGACTATATAATATATATATATTACCTGTGTATAGGGGGCAGAGCCAATACGCACTGACTATATAATATATATATATATTACCTGTGTATAGGGGGCAGAGCCAATACGCACTGACTATATAATATATATATATATTACCTGTGTATAGGGGGCAGAGCCAATACGCACTGACTATATAATATATATATGTTACCTGTGTATAGGGGGCAGAGCCAATACGCACTGACTATATAATATATATATGTTACCTGTGTATAGGGGGCAGAGCCAATACGCACTGACTATATAATATATATATGTTACCTGTGTATAGGGGGCAGAGCCAATACGCACTGACTATATAATATATATATATGTTACCTGTGTATAGGGGGCAGAGCCAATACGCACTGACTATATAATATATATATATTACCTGTGTATAGGGGGCAGAGACAATACGCACTGACTATATAATATATATATATGTTACCTGTGTATAGGGGGCAGAGCCAATACGCACTGACTATATAATATATATATATATTACCTGTGTATAGGGGGCAGAGCCAATACGCACTGACTATATAATATATATATATATGTTACCTGTGTAAAGGGGGCAGAGCCAATACGCACTGACTATATAATATATATATATGTTACCTGTGTATAGGGGGCAGAGCCAATACGCACTGACTATATAATATATATATATATATATTACCTGTGTATAGGGGGCAGAGCCAATACGCACTGACTATATAATATATATATATGTTACCTGTGTATAGGGGGCAGAGCCAATACGCACTGACTATATAATATATATATATATATTACCTGTGTATAGGGGGCAGAGCCAATACGCACTGACTATATAATATATATATATATATTACCTGTGTATAGGGGGCAGAGCCAATACGCACTGACTATATAATATATATATATGTTACCTGTGTATAGGGGGCAGAGCCAATACGCACTGACTATATAATATATATATATATTACCTGTGTATAGGGGGCAGAGCCAATACGCACTGACTATATAATATATATATATGTTACCTGTGTATAGGGGGCAGAGCCAATACGCACTGACTATATAATATATATATATTACCTGTGTATAGGGGGCAGAGCCAATACGCACTGACTATATAATATATATATATGTTACCTGTGTATAGGGGGCAGAGCCAATACGCACTGACTATATAATATATATATATTACCTGTGTATAGGGGACAGAGCCAATACGCATTGACTATATAATATATATATATTACCTGTGTATAGGGGGCAGAGCCAATACGCACTGACTATATAATATATATATATATGTTACCTGTGTAAAGGGGGCAGAGCCAATACGCACTGACTATATAATATATATATATGTTACCTGTGTATAGGGGGCAGAGCCAATACGCACTGACTATATAATATATATATATATATTACCTGTGTATAGGGGGCAGAGCCAATACGCACTGACTATATAATATATATATATATATTACCTGTGTATAGGGGGCAGAGCCAATACGCACTGACTATATAATATATATATATGTTACCTGTGTATAGGGGGCAGAGCCAATACGCACTGACTATATAATATATATATATATTACCTGTGTATAGGGGGCAGAGCCAATACGCACTGACTATATAATATATATATATGTTACCTGTGTATAGGGGGCAGAGCCAATACGCACTGACTATATAATATATATATATTACCTGTGTAAAGGGGGCAGAGCCAATACGCACTGACTATATAATATATATATATTACCTGTGTATAGGGGGCAGAGCCAATACGCACTGACTATATAATATATATATATTACCTGTGTATAGGGGGCAGAGCCAATACGCACTGACTATATAATATATATATATGTTACCTGTGTATAGGGGGCAGAGCCAATACGCACTGACTATATAATATATATATATTACCTGTGTATAGGGGACAGAGCCAATACGCATTGACTATATAATATATATATATATTACCTGTGTATAGGGGGCAGAGCCAATACGCACTGACTATATAATATATATATATATGTTACCTGTGTATAGGGGGCAGAGCCAATACGCACTGACTATATAATATATATATGTTACCTGTGTATAGGGGGCAGAGCCAATACGCACTGACTATATAATATATATATATATATTACCTGTGTATAGGGGGCAGAGCCAATACGCACTGACTATATAATATATATATATGTTACCTGTGTATAGGGGGCAGAGCCAATACGCACTGACTATATAATATATATATATATATATTACCTGTGTATAGGGGGCAGAGCCAATACGCACTGACTATATAATATATATATATGTTACCTGTGTATAGGGGGCAGAGCCAATACGCACTGACTATATAATATATATATATATATTACCTGTGTATAGGGGGCAGAGCCAATACGCACTGACTATATAATATATATATGTTACCTGTGTATAGGGGGCAGAGCCAATACGCACTGACTATATAATATATATATATATTACCTGTGTATAGGGGGCAGAGCCAATACGCACTGACTATATAATATATATGTTACCTGTGTATAGGGGGCAAAGCCAATACGCACTGACTATATAATATATATATGTTACCTGTGTATAGGGGGCAGAGCCAATACGCACTGACTATATAATATATATATGTTACCTGTGTATAGGGGGCAGAGCCAATACGCACTGAATATATAATATATTTATATATTAACTGTGTATAGGTGGCAGAGCCAATACGCACTGACTATATAATATATATATATATTACCTGTGTATAGGGGGCAGAGCCAATACGCACTGACTATATAATATATATGTTACCTGTGTATAGGGGGCAAAGCCAATACGCACTGACTATATAATATATATATGTTACCTGTGTATAGGGGGCAGAGCCAATACGCACTGACTATATAATATATATATGTTACCTGTGTATAGGGGGCAGAGCCAATACGCACTGACTATATAATATATATATATATATTAACTGTGTATAGGGGGCATAGCCAATACGCACTGACTATATAATATATATATATATTAACTGTGTATAGGGGGCAGAGACAATACGCACTGACTATATAATATATATATGTTACCTGTGTATAGGGGGCAGAGCCAATACGCACTGACTATATAATATATATATATATTACCTGTGTATAGGGGGCAGAGCCAATACGCACTGACTATATAATATATATATATGTTACCTGTGTATAGGGGGCATAGCCAATACGCACTGACTATATAATATATATATGTTACCTGTGTATAGGGGGCAGAGCCAATACGCACTGACTATATAATATATATATATGTTACCTGTGTATAGGGGGCAGAGCCAATACGCACTGACTATATAATATATATATATATATATATTACCTGTGTATAGGGGCAGAGTCAATACGCACTGATTATATAATATATATATATGTTACCTGTGTATAGGGACCAGAGCCAATACGCACTGACTATATAATATATATATATATATATATATATTACCTGTGTATAGGGGCAGAGCCAATACGCACTGACTATATAATATATATATGTTACCTGTGTATAGGGACCAGAGCCAATACGCACTGACTATATAATATATATATGTTACCTGTGTATAGGGGGCAGAGCCAATACGCACTGACTATATAATATATATATATGTTACCTGTGTATAGGGACCAGAGCCAATACGCACTGACTATATAATATATATATATTACCTGTGTATAGGGGGCAGAGCCAATACGCACTGACTATATAATATATATATATATATATTACCTGTGTATAGGGACCAGAGCCAATACGCACTGACTATTTAATATATATATATATTACCTGTGTATAGGGGGCAGAGCCAATACGCACTGACTATATAATATATATATATATTACCTGTGTATAGGGGGCAGAGCCAATACGCACTGACTATATAATATATATATGTTACCTGTGTATAGGGGGCAGAGCCAATACGCACTGACTATATAATATATATATGTTACCTGTGTATAGGGGGCAGAGCCAATACGCACTGACTATATAATATATATATGTTACCTGTGTATAGGGGGCAGAGCCAATACGCACTGACTATATAATATATAGGTTACCTGTGTATAGGGGGCAGGGCCAATACGCACTGACTATATAATATATATATATATTACCTGTGTATAGGGGGCAGAGCCAATACGCACTGACTATATAATATATATATGTTACCTGTGTATAGGGGGCAGAGCCAATACGCACTGACTATATAATATATATATATTACCTATGTATAGGGGCAGAGCCAATACGCACTGACTATATAATATATATATATTACCTGTGTATAGGGGGCAGAGCCAATACGCACTGACTATATAATATATATATATTACCTGTGTATAGGGGGCAGAGCCAATACGCACTGACTATATAATATATATATGTTACCTGTGTATAGGGGGCAGAGCCAATACGCACTGACTATATAATATATATATATATTACCTGTGTATAGGGGGCAGAGCCAATACGCACTGATTATATAATATATATATATTACCTGTGTATAGGGGGCAGAGCCAATACGCACTGACTATATAATATATATATATATATAACCTGTGTATAGGGACCAGAGCCAATACGCACTGACTATATAATATATATATATTACCTGTGTATAGGGGGCAGAGCCAATACGCACTGACTATATAATATATATATGTTACCTGTGTATAGGGGGCAGAGCCAATACGCACTGACTATAATATATATATATGTTACCTGTGTATAGGGGGCAGAGCCAATACGCACTGACTATATAATATATAGGTTACCTGTGTATAGGGGGCAGAGCCAATACGCACTGACTATATAATATATATATGTTACCTGTGTATAGGGACCAGAGCCAATACGCACTGACTATATAATATATAAGTTACCTGTGTATAGGGGGCAGAGCCAATACGCACTGACTATATAATATATATATATATATTACCTGTGTATAGGGGGCAGAGCCAATACGCACTGACTATATAATATATATATGTTACCTGTGTATAGGGGGCAGAGCCAATACGCACTGACTATATAATATATATATGTTACCTGTGTATAGGGGGCAGAGCCAATACGCACTGACTATATAATATATATATATTACCTGTGTATAGGGGGCAGAGCCAATACGCACTGACTATATAATATATATATGTTACCTGTGTATAGGGGGCAGAGCCAATACGCACTGACTATATAATATATATATATATGTTACCTGTGTATAGGGGGCAGAGCCAATACGCACTGACTATATAATATATATATATATTACCTGTGTATAGGGGGCAGAGCCAATACGCACTGACTATATAATATATATATATGTTACCTGTGTATAGGGGGCAGAGCCAATACGCACTGACTATATAATATATATATATTACCTGTGTATAGGGGGCAGAGCCAATACGCACTGACTATATAATACATATATATTACCTGTGTATAGGGGGCAGAGCCAATACGCACTGACTATATAATATATATATATTACCTGTGTATAGGGGGCAGAGCCAATACGCACTGACTATATAATATATATATATGTTACCTGTGTATAGGGGGCAGAGCCAATACGCACTGACTATATAATATATATATATTACCTGTGTATAGGGGGCAGAGCCAATACGCACTGACTATATAATATATATATGTTACCTGTGTATAGGGGGCAGAGCCAATACGCACTGACTATATAATATATATATGTTACCTGTGTATAGGGGGCAGAGCCAATACGCACTGACTATATAATATATATATGTTACCTGTGTATAGGGGGCAGAGCCAATACGCACTGACTATATAATATATATATATTACCTATGTATAGGGGGCAGAGCCAATACGCACTGACTATATAATATATATATATTACCTGTGTATAGGGGGCAGAGCCAATACGCACTGACTATATAATATATATATATTACCTGTGTATAGGGGGCAGAGCCAATACGCACTGACTATATAATATATATATGTTACCTGTGTATAGGGGGCAGAGCCAATACGCACTGACTATATAATATATATATATATTACCTGTGTATAGGGGGCAGAGCCAATACGCACTGACTATATAATATATATATATTACCTGTGTATAGGGGGCAGAGCCAATACGCACTGACTATATAATATATATATATAACCTGTGTATAGGGACCAGAGCCAATACGCACTGACTATATAATATATATATGTTACCTGTGTATAGGGGGCAGAGCCAATACGCACTGACTATATAATATATATATATATTACCTGTGTATAGGGGGCAGAGCCAATACGCACTGACTATATAATATATATATAACACCTGTGTATAGGGGGCAGAGCCAATACGCACTGACTATATAATATATATATGTTACCTGTGTATAGGGGGCAGAGCCAATACGCACTGACTATAATATATATATATGTTACCTGTGTATAGGGGGCAGAGCCAATACGCACTGACTATATAATATATAGGTTACCTGTGTATAGGGGGCAGAGCCAATACGCACTGACTATATAATATATATATGTTACCTGTGTATAGGGACCAGAGCCAATACGCACTGACTATATAATATATAAGTTACCTGTGTATAGGGGGCAGAGCCAATACGCACTGACTATATAATATATATATATATATTACCTGTGTATAGGGGGCAGAGCCAATACGCACTGACTATATAATATATATATGTTACCTGTGTATAGGGGGCAGAGCCAATACGCACTGACTATATAATATATATATGTTACCTGTGTATAGGGGGCAGAGCCAATACGCACTGACTATATAATATATATATATTACCTGTGTATAGGGGGCAGAGCCAATACGCACTGACTATATAATATATATATGTTACCTGTGTATAGGGGGCAGAGCCAATACGCACTGACTATATAATATATATATATATTACCTGTGTATAGGGGGCAGAGCCAATACGCACTGACTATATAATATATATATGTTACCTGTGTATAGGGGGCAGAGCCAATACGCACTGACTATATAATATATATATGTTACCTGTGTATAGGGGGCAGAGCCAATATGCACTGACTATATAATATATATATGTTACCTGTGTATAGGGGGCAGAGCCAATACGCACTGACTATATAATATATATATATATATATGTTACCTGTGTATAGGGGGCAGAGCCAATACGCACTGACTATATAATATATATATGTTACCTGTGTATAGGGACCAGAGCCAATACGCACTTACTATATAATATATATATATATATATTACCTGTGTATAGGGGGCAGAGCCAATACGCACTGACTATATAATATATATATGTTACCTGTGTATAGGGGGCAGAGCCAATACGCACTGACTATATAATATATATATATATATTACCTGTGTATAGGGGGCAGAGCCAATACGCACTGACTATATAATATATATATGTTACCTGTGTATAGGGGGCAGAGCCAATACGCACTGACTATATAATATATATATGTTACCTGTGTATAGGGTGCAGAGCCAATACGCACTGACTATATAATATATATATATTACCTGTGTATAGGGGGCAGAGCCAATACGCACTGACTATATAATATATATATGTTACCTGTGTATAGGGGGCAGAGCCAATACGCACTGACTATATAATATATATATATTACCTGTGTATAGGGGGCAGAGCCAATACGCACTGACTATATAATATATATATGTTACCTGTGTATAGGGGGCAGAGCCAATACGCACTGACTATATAATATATATATATTACCTGTGTATAGGGGGCAGAGCCAATACGCACTGACTTTATAATATATATATGTTACCTGTGTATAGGGGGCAGAGCCAATACGCACTGACTATATAATATATATATGTTACCTGTGTATAGGGACCAGAGCCAATACGCACTGACTATATAATATATAGGTTACCTGTGTATAGGGGGCAGAGCCAATACGCACTGACTATATAATATATATATGTTACCTGTGTATAGGGACCAGAGCCAATACGCACTGACTATATAATATATAGGTTACCTGTGTATAGGGGGCAGAGCCAATACGCACTGACTATATAATATATATATGTTACCTGTGTATAGGGGGCAGAGCCAATACGCACTGGCTATATAATATATATATGTTAACTGTGTATAGGGGGCAGAGTCAATACGCACTGACTATATAATATATATATGTTACCTGTGTATAGGGACCAGAGCCAATACGCACTGACTATATAATATATATAGGTTACCTGTGTATAGGGGGCAGAGCCAGCACAGTGCTCCCCTCCTGGTGGTGTATTATATAGGTTACCTGTGTATAGGGGGCAGAGCCAATACGCACTGACTATATAATATATAGGTTACCTGTGTATAGGGGGCAGAGCCAATACGCACTGACTATATAATATATATATGTTACCTGTGTATAGGGGGCAGAGCCAGCACAGTGCTCCCCTCCTGGTGGTGTATTATATAGGTTACCTGTGTATAGGGGCAGAGCCAGCACAGTGCTCCCCTCCTAGTGGTGTATTATATAGGTTACCTGTGTATAGGGGGAGGAGCCAATACGCACTGACTATATAATATATATATGTTACCTGTGTATAGGGGGCAGAGCCAGCACAGTGCTCCCCTCCTAGTGGTGTATTATATAGGTTACCTGTGTATAGGGGTCAGAGCCAGCACAGTGCTCCCCTCCTGGTGGTGTATTATATAGGTTACCTGTGTATAGGGGGCAGAGCCAATACGCACTGACTATATAATATATAGGTTACCTGTGTATAGGGGGCAGAGCCAATATGCACTGACTATATAATATACATATGTTACCTGTGTATAGGGGGCAGAGCCAGCACAGTGCTCCCCTCCTGGTGGTGTATTATATAGGTTACCTGTGTATAGGGGCAGAGCCAGCACAGTGCTCCCCTTCTAGTGGTGTATTATATAGGTTACCTGTGTATAGGGGCAGAGCCAGCACAGTGCTCCCCTCCTGGTGGTGTATTATATATATTACCTGTGTATAGGGGCAGAGCCAGCACAGTGCTCCCCTCCTGGTGGTGTATTTTATATATTACCTGTGTATAGGGGCAGAGCCAGCACAGTGCTCCCCTCCTGGTGGTGTATTATATATGTTACCTGTGTAGAGGGGCAGAGCCAGCACAGTGCTCCCCTCCTAGTGGTGTATTATATAGGTTACCTGTGTATAGGGGGAGGAGCCAGCACAGTGCTCCCCTCCTAGTGGTGTATTATATAGGTTACCTGTGTATAGGGGCAGAGCCAGCACAGTGCTCCCCTCCTAGTGGTGTTTTATATAGGTTACCTGTGTATAGGGGCAGAGCCAGCACAGTGCTCCCCTCCTAGTGGTGTATTATATATATTACCTGTGTATAGGGGCAGAGCCAGCACAGTGGTCCCCTCCTGGTGGTGTATTATATATATTACCTGTGTATAGGGGCAGAGCCAGCACAGTGCTCCCCTCCTAGTGGTGTATTATATATATTACCTGTGTATAGGGGGCAGAGCCAGCACAGTGCCCCCTCCTAGTGGTGTATTATATATATTACCTGTGTATAGGGGCAGAGCCAGCACAGTGCTCCCCTCCTAGTGATGTAATATATAGGTTACCTGTGTATAGGGGGCAGAGCCAGCACAGTGCCCCCTCCTAGTGGTGTATTATATATGTTACCTGTGTATAGGGGGCAGAGCCAGCACAGTGCTCCCCTCCTAGTGGTGTATTATATATATTACCTGTGTATAGGGGGCAGAGCCAGCACAGTGCCCCCTCCTAGTGCTGTAATATATAAGTTACCTGTGTATAGGGGGCAGAGCCAATACGCACTGACTATATAATATATATATATATATTACCTGTGTATAGGGGGCAGAGCCAATACGCACTGACTATATAATATATATATGTTACCTGTGTATAGGGGGCAGAGCCAATACGCACTGACTATATAATATATATATGTTACCTGTGTATAGGGGGCAGAGCCAATACGCACTGACTATATAATATATATATATTACCTGTGTATAGGGGGCAGAGCCAATACGCACTGACTATATAATATATATATGTTACCTGTGTATAGGGGGCAGAGCCAATACGCACTGACTATATAATATATATATATATTACCTGTGTATAGGGGGCAGAGCCAATACGCACTGACTATATAATATATATATGTTACCTGTGTATAGGGGGCAGAGCCAATACGCACTGACTATATAATATATATATGTTACCTGTGTATAGGGGGCAGAGCCAATATGCACTGACTATATAATATATATATGTTACCTGTGTATAGGGGGCAGAGCCAATACGCACTGACTATATAATATATATATATATATATATGTTACCTGTGTATAGGGGGCAGAGCCAATACGCACTGACTATATAATATATATATGTTACCTGTGTATAGGGACCAGAGCCAATACGCACTTACTATATAATATATATATATATATTACCTGTGTATAGGGGGCAGAGCCAATACGCACTGACTATATAATATATATATGTTACCTGTGTATAGGGGGCAGAGCCAATACGCACTGACTATATAATATATATATATATATTACCTGTGTATAGGGGGCAGAGCCAATACGCACTGACTATATAATATATATATGTTACCTGTGTATAGGGGGCAGAGCCAATACGCACTGACTATATAATATATATATGTTACCTGTGTATAGGGTGCAGAGCCAATACGCACTGACTATATAATATATATATATTACCTGTGTATAGGGGGCAGAGCCAATACGCACTGACTATATAATATATATATGTTACCTGTGTATAGGGGGCAGAGCCAATACGCACTGACTATATAATATATATATATTACCTGTGTATAGGGGGCAGAGCCAATACGCACTGACTATATAATATATATATGTTACCTGTGTATAGGGGGCAGAGCCAATACGCACTGACTATATAATATATATATATTACCTGTGTATAGGGGGCAGAGCCAATACGCACTGACTTTATAATATATATATGTTACCTGTGTATAGGGGGCAGAGCCAATACGCACTGACTATATAATATATATATGTTACCTGTGTATAGGGACCAGAGCCAATACGCACTGACTATATAATATATAGGTTACCTGTGTATAGGGGGCAGAGCCAATACGCACTGACTATATAATATATATATGTTATCTGTGTATAGGGACCAGAGCCAATACGCACTGACTATATAATATATAGGTTACCTGTGTATAGGGGGCAGAGCCAATACGCACTGACTATATAATATATATATGTTACCTGTGTATAGGGACCAGAGCCAATACGCACTGACTATATAATATATAGGTTACCTGTGTATAGGGGGCAGAGCCAATACGCACTGACTATATAATATATATATGTTACCTGTGTATAGGGGGCAGAGCCAATACGCACTGGCTATATAATATATATATGTTACCTGTGTATAGGGGGCAGAGTCAATACGCACTGACTATATAATATATATATGTTACCTGTGTATAGGGACCAGAGCCAATACGCACTGACTATATAATATATATAGGTTACCTGTGTATAGGGGGCAGAGCCAGCACAGTGCTCCCCTCCTGGTGGTGTATTATATAGGTTACCTGTGTATAGGGGGCAGAGCCAATACGCACTGACTATATAATATATAGGTTACCTGTGTATAGGGGGCAGAGCCAATACGCACTGACTATATAATATATATATATGTTACCTGTGTATAGGGGGCAGAGCCAGCACAGTGCTCCCCTCCTGGTGGTGTATTATATAGGTTACCTGTGTATAGGGGCAGAGCCAGCACAGTGCTCCCCTCCTAGTGGTGTATTATATAGGTTACCTGTGTATAGGGGGAGGAGCCAATACGCACTGACTATATAATATATATATGTTACCTGTGTATAGGGGGCAGAGCCAGCACAGTGCTCCCCTCCTAGTGGTGTATTATATAGGTTACCTGTGTATAGGGGTCAGAGCCAGCACAGTGCTCCCCTCCTGGTGGTGTATTATATAGGTTACCTGTGTATAGGGGGCAGAGCCAATACGCACTGACTATATAATATATATATGTTACCTGTGTATAGGGGGCAGAGCCAATACGCACTGACTATATAATATATATATATTACCTGTGTATAGGGGGCAGAGCCAATACGCACTGACTTTATAATATATATATGTTACCTGTGTATAGGGGGCAGAGCCAATACGCACTGACTATATAATATATATATGTTACCTGTGTATAGGGACCAGAGCCAATACGCACTGACTATATAATATATAGGTTACCTGTGTATAGGGGGCAGAGCCAATACGCACTGACTATATAATATATATATGTTATCTGTGTATAGGGACCAGAGCCAATACGCACTGACTATATAATATATAGGTTACCTGTGTATAGGGGGCAGAGCCAATACGCACTGACTATATAATATATATATGTTACCTGTGTATAGGGACCAGAGCCAATACGCACTGACTATATAATATATAGGTTACCTGTGTATAGGGGGCAGAGCCAATACGCACTGACTATATAATATATATATGTTACCTGTGTATAGGGGGCAGAGCCAATACGCACTGGCTATATAATATATATATGTTACCTGTGTATAGGGGGCAGAGTCAATACGCACTGACTATATAATATATATATGTTACCTGTGTATAGGGACCAGAGCCAATACGCACTGACTATATAATATATATAGGTTACCTGTGTATAGGGGGCAGAGCCAGCACAGTGCTCCCCTCCTGGTGGTGTATTATATAGGTTACCTGTGTATAGGGGGCAGAGCCAATACGCACTGACTATATAATATATAGGTTACCTGTGTATAGGGGGCAGAGCCAATACGCACTGACTATATAATATATATATGTTACCTGTGTATAGGGGGCAGAGCCAGCACAGTGCTCCCCTCCTGGTGGTGTATTATATAGGTTACCTGTGTATAGGGGCAGAGCCAGCACAGTGCTCCCCTCCTAGTGGTGTATTATATAGGTTACCTGTGTATAGGGGGAGGAGCCAATACGCACTGACTATATAATATATATATGTTACCTGTGTATAGGGGGCAGAGCCAGCACAGTGCTCCCCTCCTAGTGGTGTATTATATAGGTTACCTGTGTATAGGGGTCAGAGCCAGCACAGTGCTCCCCTCCTGGTGGTGTATTATATAGGTTACCTGTGTATAGGGGGCAGAGCCAATACGCACTGACTATATAATATATAGGTTACCTGTGTATAGGGGGCAGAGCCAATATGCACTGACTATATAATATACATATGTTACCTGTGTATAGGGGGCAGAGCCAGCACAGTGCTCCCCTCCTGGTGGTGTATTATATAGGTTACCTGTGTATAGGGGCAGAGCCAGCACAGTGCTCCCCTTCTAGTGGTGTATTATATAGGTTACCTGTGTATAGGGGCAGAGCCAGCACAGTGCTCCCCTCCTGGTGGTGTATTATATATATTACCTGTGTATAGGGGCAGAGCCAGCACAGTGCTCCCCTCCTGGTGGTGTATTTTATATATTACCTGTGTATAGGGGCAGAGCCAGCACAGTGCTCCCCTCCTGGTGGTGTATTATATATGTTACCTGTGTAGAGGGGCAGAGCCAGCACAGTGCTCCCCTCCTAGTGGTGTATTATATAGGTTACCTGTGTATAGGGGGAGGAGCCAGCACAGTGCTCCCCTCCTAGTGGTGTATTATATATATTACCTGTGTATAGGGGCAGAGCCAGCACAGTGGTCCCCTCCTGGTGGTGTATTATATATATTACCTGTGTATAGGGGCAGAGCCAGCACAGTGCTCCCCTCCTAGTGGTGTATTATATATATTACCTGTGTATAGGGGCAGAGCCAGCACAGTGCTCCCCTCCTGGTGGTGTATTATATATGTTACCTGTGTAGAGGGGCAGAGCCAGCACAGTGCTCCCCTCCTAGTGGTGTTTTATATAGGTTACCTGTGTATAGGGGCAGAGCCAGCACAGTGCTCCCCTCCTAGTGGTGTATTATATATATTACCTGTGTATAGGGGCAGAGCCAGCACAGTGGTCCCCTCCTGGTGGTGTATTATATATATTACCTGTGTATAGGGGCAGAGCCAGCACAGTGCTCCCCTCCTAGTGGTGTATTATATATATTACCTGTGTATAGGGGGCAGAGCCAGCACAGTGCCACCTCCTAGTGGTGTATTATATATATTACCTGTGTATAGGGGCAGAGCCAGCACAGTGCTCCCCTCCTAGTGATGTAATATATAGGTTACCTGTGTATAGGGGGCAGAGCCAGCACAGTGCCCCCTCCTAGTGGTGTATTATATATGTTACCTGTGTATAGGGGGCAGAGCCAGCACAGTGCTCCCCTCCTAGTGGTGTATTATATATATTACCTGTGTATAGGGGGCAGAGCCAGCACAGTGCCCCCTCCTAGTGCTGTAATATATATGTTACCTGTGTATAGGGGGCAGAGCCAGCACAGTGCTCCCCTCTTAGTGGTGCATTATATATGTTACCTGTGTATAGGGGGCAGAGCCAGCACAGTGCTCCCCTCTTAGTGGTGTATTATATATATTACCTGTGTATAGGGGGCAGAGCCAGCACAGTGCCCCCTCCTAGTGATGTAATATATATGTTACCTGTGTATAGGGGGCAGAGTCAGCACAGTGCCCCCTCCTAGTGATGTAATATATATGTTACCTGTGTATAGGGGGCAGAGCCAGCACAGTGCCCCCTCCTAGTGATGTAATATATATGTTACCTGTGTATAGGGGGCAGAGCCAGCACAGTGCTCCCCTCCTAGTGATGTAATATATATGTTACCTGTGTATAGGGGCAGAGCCAGCACAGTGCTCCCCTCCTAGTGATGTAATATATATGTTACCTGTGTATAGGGGGCAGAGCCAGCACAGTGCTCCCCTCCTAGTGGTGTATTATATATGTTACCTCTGTATAGGGGGCAGAGCCAGCACAGTGCCCCCTCCTAGTGATGTAATATATATGTTACCTATGTATAGGGGGCAGAGCCAGCACAGTGCCCCCTCCTAGTGATGTAATATATATGTTACCTGTGTATAGGGGGCAGAGCCAGCACAGTGCCCCCTCCTAGTGATGTAATATATATGTTACCTGTGTATAGGGGGCAGAGCCAGCACAGTGCTCCCCTCCTAGTGATGTAATATATATGTTACCTGTGTATAGGGGCAGAGCCAGCACAGTGCTCCCCTCCTAGTGATGTAATATATATGTTACCTGTGTACAGGGGGCAGAGCCAGCACAGTGCTCCCCTCCTAGTGGTGTATTATATATGTTACCTCTGTATAGGGGGCAGAGCCAGCACAGTGCTCCCCTCCTAGTGGTGTATTATATATGTTACCTCTGTATAGGGGGCAGAGCCAGCACAGTGCCCCCTCCTAGTGATGTAATATATATGTTACCTGTGTATAGGGGGCAGAGCCAGCACAGTGCTCCCCTCTTAGTGGTGTATTATATATGTTACCTCTGTATAGGGGGCAGAGCCAGCACAGTGCCCCCTCCTAGTGATGTAATATATATGTTACCTGTGTATAGGGGGCAGAGCCAGCACAGTGCTCCCCTCCTAGTGATGTAATATATATGTTACCTGTGTATAGGGGGCAGAGCCAGCACAGTGCCCCCTCCTAGTGATGTAATATATATGTTACCTGTGTATAGGGGGCAGAGCCAGCACAGTGCTCCCCTCCTAGTGATGTAATATATATGTTACCTGTGTATAGGGGGCAGAGCCAGCACAATGTTTCCCCGGGGGGGTTGCTCTTCTTTTCTAGCTTGCATTTCATTTTTCTGGACTTCACAGAAATAATTCAGAACTTTCATCGGCGTCACATCCAACATATGCAGCTCCTGCTGCACCACCTGGCTGGGGGTCCCCTGGAAGAAAAGGCACAGAGGTCAGGGGTCTGGATTACATCATTATGACTCCCACCATCACCACTTGTGCCTCCCCAGCCTGAACCCATCTGCATTACTAATAAAAGCATCAAGATTGTGCCATACATGTAAAGTCACCTTAGTTCTCCTGGCTTCTCCCAAATGTGGGCGACTCTCCTGACATCTAGTTTGCGATAGCACGAAATCCTGGTGAGACAGAAGGGTCACTAATACTGTCCATTAGCACAACGCTCTTCTACGGGGGTCTTTACACAGTGACTATGTTCACTGTATCAGTATGGGGGTCTTTACACAGTCACTATATACACTGTGTCAGGCTGGGGGTCTTTACACAGTCACTATATACTCTGTATGAGTACGGGGGTCTTTACACAGTCACTATATACACTGTGTCAGGCTGGGGGTCTTTACACAGTCACTATATACTCTGTATGAGTACGGGGATCTTTACACAGTCACTATATACACTGTATCAGTACAGGGGGTCTTTACACAATCACTATATACACTGTATCAGTACGGGGGTCTTTACACAATCACTATATACACTGTATCAGGCTGGGGGTCTTTACACAGTCACTATATACTCTGTATGAGTACGGGGGTCTTTACACAGTCACTATATACACTGTATCAGTACGGGGGTCTTTACACAATCACTATATACACTGTATCAGTACGGGGGTCTTTACACAATCACTATATACACTGTATCAGGCTGGGGGTCTTTACACAGTCACTATATACTCTGTATGAGTACGGGGGTCTTTACACAATCACTATATACACTGTGTCAGGCTGGGGGTCTTTACACAGTCACTATATACTCTGTATGAGTACGGGGGTCTTTACACAGTCACTATATACACTGTATGAGTACGGGGGTCTTTACACAATCACTATATACACTGTGTCAGGCTGGGGGTCTTTACACAGTCACTATATACTCTGTATGAGTACGGGGGTCTTTACACAGTCACTATATACACTGTATGAGTACGGGGGTCTTTACACAATCACTATATACACTGTATCAGGCTGGGGGTCTTTACACAGTCACTATATACTCTGTATGAGTACGGGGGTCTTTACACAGTCACTATATACACTGTATGAGTACGGGGGTCTTTACACAATCACTATATACACTGTGTCAGGCTGGGGGTCTTTACACAGTCACTATATACTCTGTATGAGTACGGGGGTCTTTACACAGTCACTATATACACTGTATGAGTACGGGGGTCTTTACACAATCACTATATACACTGTATCAGGCTGGGGGTCTTTACACAGTCACTATATACTCTGTATGAGTACGGGGGTCTTTACACAGTCACTATATACTCTGTATGAGTACGGGGGTCTTTACACAATCACTATATACACTGTATCAGGCTGGGGGTCTTTACACAGTCACTATATACACTGTATCAGTACGGGGATCTTTACACAGTCACTATATACACTGTATCAGTACGGGGGTCTTTACACAGTGACTATGTACACTGTATCAGTATGGGGGTCTTTACACAGTCACTATATACACTGTGTCAGGCTGGGGGTCTTTACACAGTCACTATATACACTGTATCAGTACGGGGATCTTTACACAGTCACTATATACACTGTATCAGTACAGGGGGTCTTTACACAGTGACTATGTACACTGTATCAGGCTGGGGGTCTTTACACAGTCACAATATACACTGTGTCAGGCTGGGGGTCTTTACACAGTCACTATATACACTGTATGAGTACGGTTTTTTTTACACAGTCACTATATACACTGTATCAGTACGGGGGTCTTTACACAGTCACTATATACACTGTATCAGTACGGGGGTCTTTACACAGTCACTATATACACTGTATCAGTACGGGGATCTTTACACAGTCACTATATACACTGTATCAGTATGGGGGTCTTTACACAGTGACTATGTACACTGTATCAGGCTGGGGGTCTTTACACAGTCACTATATACACTATCAGTACAGGGGTCTTTACACAGTCACTATATACACTGTGTCAGGCTGGGGGTCTTTACACAGTCACTATATACACTGTATGAGTACGGGGTTTTTTACACAGTCACTATATACACTGTATCAGTACGGGGGTCTTTACACAGTCACTATATACACTGTATCAGTACGGAGGTCTTTACACAGTCACTATATACACTGTATCAGTATGGGGGTGTTTACACAGTCACTATATACACTGTATCAGTACGGGGGTCTTTACACCGTCACTATATAAACTGTATCAGTGCGGGGGTCTTTACACCTTCACTATATAGACTGTATCAGTACGGGGGTCTTTACACAGTCACTATATACACTGTATCAGTACGGGGTCTTTATACACTGTATCAGTACGGGGGTCTTTACACAGTCACTATATACACTGTATCAGTACGGGGGTCTTTACACAGTCACTATATACACTGTATCAGTACGGGGATCTTTACACAGTCACTATATACACTGTATCAGTATGGGGGTCTTTACACAGTGACTATGTACACTGTATCAGGCTGGGGGTCTTTACACAGTCACTATATACACTATCAGTACAGGGGTCTTTACACAGTCACTATATACACTGTGTCAGGCTGGGGGTCTTTACACAGTCACTATATACACTGTATGAGTACGGGGTTTTTTACACAGTCACTATATACACTGTATCAGTACGGGGGTCTTTACACAGTCACTATATACACTGTATCAGTACGGAGGTCTTTACACAGTCACTATATACACTGTATCAGTATGGGGGTCTTTACACAGTCACTATATACACTGTATCAGTACGGGGGTTTTAACACCGTCACTATATAAACTGTATCAGTGCGGGGGTCTTTACACCTTCACTATATAGACTGTATCAGTACGGGGGTCTTTACACAGTCACTATATACACTCTATCAGTACGGGGTCTTTATACACTGTATCAGTACGGGGGTCTTTACACCGTCACTATATAAACTGTATCAGTGCGGGGGTCTTTACACCTTCACTATATAGACTGTATCAGTACGGGGGTCTTTACACAGTCACTATATACACTGTATCAGTACGGGGGTCTTTACACAGTCACTATATACACTGTATCAGTACGGGGATCTTTACACAGTCACTATATACACTGTATCAGTATGGGGGTCTTTACACAGTGACTATGTACACTGTATCAGTATGGGGGTCTTTACACAGTCACTATATACACTGTGTCAGGCTGGGGGTCTTTACACAGTCACTATATACACTGTATCAGTACGGGGATCTTTACACAGTCACTATATACACTGTATCAGTACAGGGGGTCTTTACACAGTGACTATGTACACTGTATCAGGCTGGGGGTCTTTACACAGTCACAATATACACTGTGTCAGGCTGGGGGTCTTTACACAGTCACTATATACACTGTATGAGTACGTTTTTTTTTACACAGTCACTATATACACTGTATCAGTACGGGGGTCTTTACACAGTCACTATATACACTGTATCAGTACGGGGGTCTTTACACAGTCACTATATACACTGTATCAGTACGGGGATCTTTACACAGTCACTATATACACTGTATCAGTATGGGGGTCTTTACACAGTGACTATGTACACTGTATCAGGCTGGGGGTCTTTACACAGTCACTATATACACTATCAGTACAGGGGTCTTTACACAGTCACTATATACACTGTGTCAGGCTGGGGGTCTTTACACAGTCACTATATACACTGTATGAGTACGGGGTTTTTTACACAGTCACTATATACACTGTATCAGTACGGGGGTCTTTACACAGTCACTATATACACTGTATCAGTACGGAGGTCTTTACACAGTCACTATATACACTGTATCAGTATGGGGGTCTTTACACAGTCACTATATACACTGTATCAGTACGGGGTTCTTTACACCGTCACTATATAAACTGTATCAGTGCGGGGGTCTTTACACCTTCACTATATAGACTGTATCAGTACGGGGGTCTTTACACAGTCACTATATACACTGTATCAGTACGGGGGTCTTTACACAGTCACTATATACACTGTATCAGTACGGAGTCTTTATACACTGTATCAGTACGGGGGTCTTTACACAGTCACTATATACACTGTATCAGTACGGGGGTCTTTACACAGTCACTATATACACTGTATCAGTACGGGGATCTTTACACAGTCACTATATACACTGTATCAGTATGGGGGTCTTTACACAGTGACTATGTACACTGTATCAGGCTGGGGGTCTTTACACAGTCACTATATACACTATCAGTACAGGGGTCTTTACACAGTCACTATATACACTGTGTCAGGCTGGGGGTCTTTACACAGTCACTATATACACTGTATGAGTACGGGGTTTTTTACACAGTCACTATATACACTGTATCAGTACGGGGGTCTTTACACAGTCACTATATACACTGTATCAGTACGGAGGTCTTTACACAGTCACTATATACACTGTATCAGTATGGGGGTCTTTACACAGTCACTATATACACTGTATCAGTACGGGGGTCTTTACACCGTCACTATATAAACTGTATCAGTGCGGGGGTCTTTACACCTTCACTATATAGACTGTATCAGTACGGGGGTCTTTACACAGTCACTATATACACTGTATCAGTACGGGGTCTTTATACACTGTATCAGTACGGGGGTCTTTACACAGTCACTATATACACTATCAGTACGGGGGTCTTTACACAGTCACTGTATACACTGTATCAGTACGGGGGTCTTTACACAGTCACTATATACACTGTATGAGTACGGGGGTCTTTACACAGTCAATATATACACTGTATCAGTACGGGGGTCTTTACACATTCTCTATATACACTTTATCAGTACGGGGGTCTTTACACCGTCACTATATAAACTGTATCAGTGCGGGTGTCTTTACACCATCACTATATACACTGTATCAGTACGGGGGTCTTTACACAGTCACTATATACACTGTATAAGTACGGGGGTCTTTATACACTGTATCAGTACGGGGGTCTTTACACAGTCACTATATACATTGTGTCAGGTTGGGGGTCGTTACACAGTCACTATATACACTGTATCAGGCTGGGGGTCTTTACACAGTCACTATATACACTATCAGTACGGGGGTCATTACACAGTCACTATATACATTGTGTCAGGCCGGGGGTCTTTACACAGTCACTATATACACTGTGTCAGTACGGGGGTCTTTACACAGTCACTATATACACTATCAGTACGGGGGTCTTTACACAGTCACTATATACACTGTATCAGTACGGGGGTCTTTACACCGTCACTATACAAACTGTATCAGTGCGGGTGTCTTTACAACATCACTATACAGACTGTATCAGTACCGGGGTCTTTACACAGTCACTATATACACTGTATAAGTACGGGGGTCTTTATACACTGTATCAGAACGGGGGTCTTTACACAGTCACTATATACATTGTGTCAGGCTGGGAGTCTTTACACAGTCACTAAATACACTGTATAAGTACGGGGGTCTTTATACACTGTATCAGTACGGGGGTCTTTTCACAGTCACTATATACATTGTGTCAGGCTGGGGGTCTTTACACAGTCACTATATACACTGTATCAGGCTGGGGGTCTTTACACAGTCACTATATACACTATCAGTACGGGGGTCTTTACACAGTCACTATATACACTGTATCAGTACGGGGGTCTATACACCGTCACTATACAAACTGTATCAGTGCGGGTGTCTTTACACCATCACTATACAGACTGTATCAGTACGGGGGTCTTTACACAGTCACTATATACACTGTATAAGTACGGGGGTCTTTACACAGTCACTATATACATTGTGTCAGGCTGGGGGTCTTTACACAGTCACTATATACACTGTATCAGGCTGGGGGTCTTTACACAGTCACTATATACACTATCAGTACGGGGGTCTTTACACAGTCACTATATACACTGTATCAGTACGGGGGTCTTTACACCATCACTATACAAACTGTATCAGTGCGGGTGTCTTTACACCATCACTATACAGACTGTATCAGTACGGGGGTCTTTACACAGTCACTATATACACTGTATAAGTACGGGGGTATTTATACACTGTATCAGTACGGGGGTCTTTACACAGTCACTATATACATTGTGTCAGGCTGGGGGTCTTTACACAGTCACTATATACAATGTATCAGGCTGGGGGTCTTTACACAGTCACTATATACACTATCAGTACGGGGGTCTTTACACAGTCACTATATACACTATCAGTACGGGGGTCTTTACACAGTCACTATATACATTGTGGCTGGCTGGTGGTATTTACACAGTCACTATATACACTGTATCAGTACGGGGATCTTTACACAGTCACTATATACATTGTGTCAGGCTGGGGGTCTTTACACAGTCACTATATACAATGTATCAGGCTGGGGGTCTTTACACAGTCACTATATACACTATCAGTACGGGGGTCTTTACACAGTCACTATATACACTATCAGTACGGGGGTCTTTACACAGTCACTATATACATTGTGGCTGGCTGGTGGTATTTACACAGTCACTATATACACTGTATCAGTACGGGGATCTTTACACAGTCACTATATACACTGTATCAGTACGGGGGTCTTTACACAGTCACTATATACACTGTATCAGTACGGGGGTCTTTACACAGTCACTATATACATTGTATCAGTACGGCGGTCTTTACACAGTGACTATGTACACTGTATCAGGCTGGGGGTCTTTACACAGTCACTATATACACTATCAGTACGGGGGTCTTTACACAGTCACTGTATATCCTCTATAAGTACAGGTGTCTTTACACAGTCACTATATACACTGTATCAGTACGGGGGTCTTTACACAGTCACTATATACACTGTATGAATACGGGGGTCTTTACACCGTCACTATATAAACTGTATCAGTGCAGGTGTCTTTACACCATCACTATACAGACTGTATCAGTACGGGGGTCTTTACACAGTCACTATATACACTGTATCAGTACGGGGGTCTTTACACAGTCACTATATACATTGTATCAGTACGGCGGTCTTTACACAGTGACTATGTACACTGTATCAGGCTGGGGGTCTTTACACAGTCACTATATACACTATCAGTACGGGGGTCTTTACACAGTCACTGTATATCCTCTATAAGTACAGGTGTCTTTACACAGTCACTATATACACTGTATCAGTACGGGGGTCTTTACACAGTCACTATATACACTGTATGAATACGGGGGTCTTTACACCGTCACTATATAAACTGTATCAGTGCGGGTGTCTTTACACCATCACTATACAGACTGTATCAGTACGGGGGTCTTTACACAGTCACTATATACACTGTATAAGTACGGGGGTATTTATACACTGTATCAGTACGGGGGTCTTTACACAGTCACTATATACATTGTGTCAGGCTGGGGGTCTTTACACAGTCACTATATACAATGTATCAGGCTGGGGGTCTTTACACAGTCACTATATACACTATCAGTACGGGGGTCTTTACACAGTCACTATATACACTATCAGTACGGGGGTCTTTACACAGTCACTATATACATTGTGGCTGGCTGGTGGTATTTACACAGTCACTATATACACTGTATCAGTACGGGGATCTTTACACAGTCACTATATACACTGTATCAGTACGGGGGTCTTTACACAGTCACTATATACACAGTATCAGTACGGGGGTCTTTACACAGTCACTATATACATTGTATCAGTACGGCGGTCTTTACACAGTGACTATGTACACTGTATCAGGCTGGGGGTCTTTACACAGTCACTATATACACTATCAGTACGGGGGTCTTTACACAGTCACTGTATATCCTCTATCAGTACAGGTGTCTTTACACAGTCACTATATACACTGTATCAGTACGGGGGTCTTTACACAGTCACTATATACACTGTATGAGTACGGGGGTCTTAACATAGTCACTGTATATCCTGTATCAGGCTGGGGGTCTTTACACAGTCACTATATACACTGTATCAGGCTGGGGGTCTTTACACAGTCACTATATACACTGTATCAGTACGGGGTTCTTTACACCGTCACTATACAAACTGTATCAGTGCGGGTGTCTTTACACCATCACTATACAGACTGTATGAGTACGGGGGTCTTTACACAGTCACTATATACACTGTATAAGTACGGGGGTCTTTATACACTGTATCAGTACGGGGGTCTTTACACAGTCACTATATACCTTGTGTCAGGCTGGGGGTCTTTACACAGTCACTATATACACTGTATCAGGCTGGGGGTCTTTACACAGTCACTATATACACTATCAGTACGGGGGTCTTTACACAGTCACTATATACACTATCAGTACGGGGGTCTTTACACAGTCACTATATACATTGTGGCTGGCTGGTGGTATTTACACAGTCACTATATACACTGTATCAGTACGGGGATCTTTACACAGTCAATATATACACTGTATCAGTACGGGGGTCTTTACACAGTCACTATATACACTGTATCAGTACGGGGGTCTTTACACAGTCACTATATACACTGTATCAGTACGGCGGTCTTTACACAGTGACTATGTACACTGTATCAGGCTGGGGGTCTTTACACAGTCACTATATACACTATCAGTACGGGGGTCTTTACACAGCCACTATATACACTGTGTCAGGCTGGGGGTCTTTACACAGTCACTATATACACTGTATGAGTACGGGGGTCTTTACGCAGTCACTATATACACTGTATGAATACGGGGGTCTTTACACCGTCACTATATAAACTGTATCAGTGCAGGTGTCTTTACACCATCACTATACAGACTGTATCAGTACGGGGGTCTTTACACAGTCACTATATACACTGTATAAGTACGGGGGTCTTTATACACTGTATCAGTACGGGGGTCTTTACACAGTCACTATATACATTGTGTCAGGCTGGGGGTCTTTACACAGTCACTATATACACTGTATCAGGCTGGGGGTCTTTACACAGTCACTATATACACTATCAGTACGGGGGTCTTTACACAGTCACTATATACACTGTATCAGGCTGGGGGTCTTTACACAGTCACTATATACACTATCAGTATGGGGGTCTTTACACAGTCACTATATACACTATCAGTACGGGGGTCTTTACACAGTCACTATATACACTATCAGTACGGGGGTCTTTACACAGTCACTGTATACACTGTATCAGTACGGGGGTCTTTACACAGTCACTGTATATCCTGTATCAGTACGGGAGTCTTTACACAGTCACTATATACAATGTATCAGGCTGGGGGTCTTTACACAGTCACTATATACACTGTATCAGTACGGGGGTCTTTACACAGTCACTATATACACTGTATCAGGCTGGGGGTCTTTACAACGTCACTATATAAACTGTATCAGTACGGGGGTCTTTACACCATCACTATATAGACGGTATCAGTACGGGGGTCTTTACACAGTCACTATATACACTGTATCAGTACGGGGGTCTTTATACACTGTATCAATACGGGGGTCTTTACACAGTCACTATATACACTATCAGTACGGGGGTCTTTACACAGTCACTGTATACACTGTATCACTATGGGGGTCTTTACACAGTCACTGTATATCCTGTATCTGTACGGGAGTCTTTACACAGTCACTATATACACTGTATCAGGCTGGGGGTCTTTACACAGTCACTATATACACTGTATCACTATGGGGGTCTTTACACAGTCACTATATACACTGTATCAGGCTGGGGGTCTTTACACAGTCACTATATACACTCTATCAGGCTGGGGGTCTTTACACACTGTATCAGTACGGGGTCTTTACACAGTCACTATATACACTATCAGTATGGGGGTCTTTACACAGTCACTATATACACTGTATCAGGCTGGGGGTCTTTACACAGTCACTATATACACTGTATCAGGCTGGGGGTCTTTACACAGTCACTATATACACCGTATCACTATGGGGGTCTTTACACAGTCACTATATACACTGTATCAGGCTGGGGGTCTTTACACAGTCACTATATACACTCTATCAGGCTGGGGGTCTTTACACACTGTATCAGTACGGGGTCTTTACACAGTCACTATATACACTATCAGTATGGGGGTCTTTACACAGTCACTATATACACTGTATCAGGCTGGGGGTCTTTACACAGTCACTATATACACTGTATCAGGCTGGGGGTCTTTACACACTCACTATGTACACTGTATCAGTATGGGGGTCTTTACACAGTCACTATATAGACTGAATTAGTACGGGGGTCTTTACACAGTCACTATATACACTGTATCAGAACAGGGGTCTTTACACAGTCACTATATACACTGTATCAGTACGGGGGTCTTTACACAGTCACTATATACACTATATCAGTACGGGGCTCTTTACACAGTCACTTTATATCCTGTATCAGGCTGGGGGTCTTTACACAGTCACTATATACACTGTATCAGTATGGGGCTCTTTAGACAATCACTGTATATCCTGTATCAGGCTGGGGGTCTTTACACAGTCACTGTATATCGTGTATTAGGCTGGGGGTCTTTACACAGTCACTGCATATCCTTTATCAGGCTGGGGGTCTTTACACAGTCACTGTATATCCTTTATCAGGCTGGGGGTCTTTACACAGTCACTGTATATCCTGTATTAGGCTGGGGGTCTTTACACCGTCACTGTATATCATGTGTCAGGCTGGGGGTCTTTACACAGTCACTGTATGTCCTGTATCAGGCTGGGGGTCTTTACACCGTCACTGTATATCCTGTATCAGGCTGGGGGTCTTTACACATCACTGTATGTCCTGTATTAGGCTGGGGGTCTTTACACAGTCACTGTATGTCCTGTATCAGGCTGGGGGTCTTTACACAGTCACTGTATATCCTGTATTAGGCTGGGGGTCTTTACACAGTCACTGTATATCCTGTATTAGGCTGGGGGTCTTTACACAGTCACTGTATATTCTGTATCAGGCTGGGGTCTTTACACCGTCACTGTTTATCATGTGTCAGGCTGGGGGTCTTTACACAGTCACTGTATATCCTGTATTAGGCTGGGGCTCTTTACACAGTTACTGTATATCCTGTATTAGGCTGGGGGTCTTTACACAGTCACTGTATATCCTGTATTAGGCTGGGGGTCTTTACACAGTCACTGTATATCCTGTATTAGGCTGGGGGTCTTTACACAGTCACTGTATATCCTGTATTAGGCTGGGGGTCTTTACACCGTCACTGTATATCCTGTATTAGGCTGGGGGTCTTTACACCGTCACTGTTTATCATGTGTCAGGCTGGGGGTCTTTACACAGTCACTGTTTATCATGTGTCAGGCTGGGGGTCTTTACACCGTCACTGTTTATCATGTGTCAGGCTGGGGGTCTTTACACCGTCACTGTTTATCATGTGTCAGGCTGGGGGTCTTTACACAGTCACTGTATATCCTGTATTAGGCTGGGGGTCTTTACACCGTCACTGTTTATCATGTGTCAGGCTGGGGGTCTTTACACAGTCACTGTATATCCTGTATTAGGCTGGGGGTCTTTACACCGTCACTGTTTATCATGTGTCAGGCTGGGGGTCTTTAAACAGTCACTGTATATCCTGTATTAGGCTGGGGGTCTTTACACCGTCACTGTTTATCATGTGTCAGGCTGGGGGTCTTTACACAGTCACTGTATATCCTGTATTAGGCTGGGGGTCTTTACACCGTCACTGTTTATCATGTGTCAGGCTGGGGGTCTTTACACAGTCACTGTATATCCTGTATTAGGCTGGGGGTCTTTACACCGTCACTGTTTATCATGTGTCAGGCTGGGGGTCTTTACACAGTCACTGTATATCCTGTATTAGGCTGGGGGTCTTTACACCGTCACTGTTTATCATGTGTCAGGCTGGGGGTCTTTACACAGTCACTGTATATCCTGTATTAGGCTGGGGGTCTTTACACCGTCACTGTTTATCATGTGTCATGCTGGGGGTCTTTACACAGTCACTGTATGTCCTGTATTAGGCTGGGGGTCTTTACACCGTCACTGTATATCCTGTATCAGGCTGGGGGTCTTTACACAGTCACTGTAAATCCTGTATTAGGCTGGGGGTCTTTACACCATCACTGTTTATCATGTGTCAGGCTGGGGGTCTTTACACAGTCACTGTATATCCTGTATTAGGCTGGGGGTCTTTACACCGTCACTGTATATCATGTGTCAGGCTGGGGGTCTTTACACAGTCACTGTATGTCCTGTATCAGGCTGGGGGTCTTTACACCGTCACTGTATATCCTGTATCAGGCTGGGGGTCTTTACACAGTCACTGTAAATCCTGTATTAGGCTGGGGGTCTTTACACCATCACTGTTTATCATGTGTCAGGCAGGGGGTCTTTACACAGTCACTGTATATCCTGTATTAGGCTGGGGGTCTTTACACAGTCACTGTATAGCCTGTATTAGGCTGGGGGTCTTTACACAGTCACTGTATATCCTGTATTAGGCTGGGGGTCTTTACACCGTCACTGTTTATCATGTGTCAGGCTGGGGGTCTTTACACAGTCACTGTATATCCTGTATTAGGCTGGGGGTCTTTACACCGTCACTGTATATTCTGTATTAGGCTGGGGGTCTTTACACCGTCACTGTTTATCATGTGTCAGGCTGGGGGTCTTTACACAGTCACTGTATATCCTGTATTAGGCTGGGGATCTTTACACAGTCACTGTATATCCTGTATTAGGCTGGGGGTCTTTACACCGTCACTGTTTATCATGTGTCAGGCTGGGGGTCTTTACACAGTCACTGTATATCCTGTATTAGGCTGGGGGTCTTTACACCGTCACTGTATATCCTGTATTAGGCTGGGGGTCTTTACACCGTCACTGTTTATCATGTGTCAGGCTGGGGGTCTTTACACAGTCACTGTATATCCTGTATTAGGCTGGGGGTCTTTACACCGTCACTGTATATCCTGTATTAGGCTGGGGGTCTTTACACCGTCACTGTTTATCATGTGTCAGGCTGGGGGTCTTGCCTTCATTCGACGCGTCCATTCGTCCAGCCATTCTGCGCAGTGGTCTCTCAGAGAATTTCGCCTCTGCGGTGTCTTGTCCCAGGTATCCCATGAATTCACTCTTTTTTTCAGGAATTCTTGGGGGTCTTGAAGTCCCATTTCCATTAACAGATGAAGCAGCTGAGACCTAACAAACATTACGAGCTTAACTTTTCCTGAAAGAGTAGTAGATACCTGGAATAACCTTCCAATGCATGCAATAAGGGCTGACATGGAAAAGAGACCCAGTCTGTCTACCAATCCATAACCCTAATAATAACTATTCGCTGTCAGTACCTGTGGGCGGGGTTATTATAATAACGTCGCTGTCAGTACCTGTGGGCGGGGTTATGAGGGATGGATTTAATGCAGTCAGGATGTCAGCAGGGGGTGGGGTTATTATAATAACTATTCGCTGTCAGTACCTGTGGGTGGGGTTATCAGGGATAGATTTAATGCAGTCAGGATGTCAGCAAGGGGTGGGGTTATTATAATAACTCTTCGCTGTCAGTACCTGTGGGCGGGGTTATGAGGGATGGATTTAATGCAGTCAGGATGTCAGCAAGGGGTGGGGTTATTATAATAACTCTTCGCTGTCATAACCTGTGGGCGGGGTTATGAGGGATGGATTTAATGCAGTCAGGATGTCAGCAGGGGTGGGGTTATTATAATAACTCTTCGCTGTCAGTACCTGTGGGCGGGGTTATGAGGGTTGGATTTAATGCAGTCAGGATGTCAGCAGGGGGTGGGGTTATTATAATAACTCTTCGCTGTCAGTACCTGTGGGCGGGGTTATGAGGGATGGATTTAATGCAGTCAGGATGTCAGCAGGGGGTGGGGTTATTATAATAACCCTTTGCTGTCAGTACCTGTGGGCGGGGTTATGAGGGATGGATTTAATGCAGTCAGGATGTCAGCAGGGGGTGGGGTTATTATAATAACCCTTTGCTGTCAGTACCTGTGGGTGGGGTTATGAGGGTTGGATTTAATGCAGTCAGCATGTAAGCAGGGGGTGGGGTTATTATAATAACCCTTTGCTGTCAGTACCTGTGGGTGGGGTTATGAGGGATGGATTTAATGCAGTCAGGATGTCAGCAGGGGGTGGGGTTATTATAATAACTATTCGCTGTCAGTACCTGTGGGCGGGGTTATGAGGGCTGGATTTAATGCAGTCAGGATGTCAGCAGGGGGTGGGGTTATTATAATAACTCTTCGCTGTCAGTACCTGTGGGTGGGGTTATGAGGGATGGATTTAATGCAGTCAGGATGTCAGCAGAGGGTGGGGTTATTATAATAACTCTTCGCTGTCAGTACCTGTGGGCGGGGTTATGAGGGTTGGATTTAATGCAGTCAGGATGTCAGCAGGGGGTGGGGTTATTATAATAACTATTCGCTGTCAGTACCTGTGGGCGGGGTTATGAGGGATGGATTTAATGCAGTCAGGATGTCAGCAGGGGGTGGGGTTATTATAATAACTATTCGCTGTCAGTACCTGTGGGCGGGGTTATGAGGGATGGATTTAATGCAGTCAGGGTATCAGCAGGGGGTGGGGTTATTATAATAACGTCGCTGTCAGTACCTGTGGGCGGGGTTATGAGGGATGGATTTAATGCAGTCAGGATGTCAGCAAGGGGTGGGGTTATTATAATAACTCTTCGCTGTCAGTACCTGTGGGCGGGGTTATGAGGGATGGATTTAATGCAGTCAGGATGTCAGCAGGGGGTGGGGTTATTATAATAACCCTTTGCTGTCAGTACCTGTGGGTGGGGTTATGAGGGTTGGATTTAATGCAGTCAGCATGTAAGCAGGTGGTGGGGTTATTATAATAACGTCGCTGTCAGTACCTGTGGGCGGGGTTATGAGGGATGGATTTAATGCAGTCAGGGTATCAGCAGGGGGTGGGGTTATTATAATAACTATTCGCTGTCAGTACCTGTGGGCGCAGTTATGAGGGATGGATTTAATGCAGTCAGGATGTCAGCAGGGGGTGGGGTTATTATAATAACGTCGCTGTCAGTACCTGTGGGCGGGGTTATGAGGGATAGATTTAATGCAGTCAGGATGTCAGCAGGGGGTGGGGGTTATTATAATAACGTCGCTGTCAGTACCTGTGGGCGGGGTTATGAGGGATGGATTTAATGCAGTCAGGATGTCAGCAGGGGGTGGGGTTATTATAATAACTCTTCGCTGTCAGTACCTGTGGGCGGGGTTATGAGGGTTGGATTTAATGCAGTCAGGGGATCAGCAGGGGGTGGGGTTATTATAATAACGTCGCTGTCAGTACCTGTGGGCGGGGTTATGAGGGTTGGATTTAATGCAGTCAGGATGTCAGCAGGTGGTGGGGTTATTATAATAACTCTTCGCTGTCAGTACCTGTGGGCGGGGTTATGAGGGATGGATTTAATGCAGTCAGGGTATCATCAGGGGGTGGGGTTATTATAATAAAAGTCGCTGTCAGTACCTGTGGGCGGGGTTAGGAGGGATGGATTTAATGCAGTCAGGATGTCAGCAGGGGGTGGGGTTATTATAATAACTATTCGCGGTCAGTACCTGTGGGCGGGGTTATGAGGGATGGATTTAATGCAGTCAGGATGTCAGCAGGGGGTGGGGTTATTATAATGACTATTCGCTGTCAGTACCTGTGGGCGGGGTTATGAGGGATGGATTTAATGCAGTTAGGGTATCAGCAGAGGGTGGGGTTATTATAATAACTATTCGCTGTCAGTACCTGTGGGCGCAGTTATGAGGGATGGATTTAATGCAGTCAGGATGTCAGCAGAGGGTGGGGTTATTATAATAACGTCGCTGTCAGTACCTGTGGGCGGGGTTATGAGGGTTGGATTTAATGCAGTCAGGGTATCAGCAGGGGGTGGGGTTATTATAATAACGTCGCTGTCAGTACCTGTGGGCGGGGTTATGAGGGCTGGATTTAATGCAGTCAGGATGTCAGCAGGGGGTGGGGTTATTATAATAACTCTTCGCTGTCAGTACCTGTGGGCTGGGTTATGAGGGATGGATTTAATGCAGTCAGGATGTCAGCAGGGGGTGGGGTTATTATAATAACGTCGCTGTCAGTACCTGTGGGCGGGGTTATGAGGGATGGATTTAATGCAGTCAGGATGTCAGCAATGGGTGGGGTTATTATAATAACTATTCGCTGTCAGTACCTGTGGGCGGGGTTATGAGGGATGGATTTAATGCAGTCAGGATGTCAGCAGGGGGTGGGGTTATTATAATAACTATTCGCTGTCAGTACCTGTGGGCGGGATTATGAGGGATGGATTTAATGCAGTCAGGATGTCAGCAGGGGGTGGGGTTTATTATAATAACTATTCGCTGTCAGTACCTGTGGGCGGGGTTATGAGGGTTGGATTTAATGCAGTCAGGATGTCAGCAGGGGGTGGGGTTTATTATAATAACTATTCGCTGTCAGTACCTGTGGGCGGGGTTATGAGGGATTGATTTAATGCAGTCAGGATGTCAGCAAGGGGTGGGGTTATTATAATAACTCTTCGATTTCAGTACCTGTGGGTGGGGTTATGAGGGATAGATTTAATGCAGTCAGGATGTCAGCAGGGGGTGGGGTTATTATAATAACTATTCACTTTCAGTACCTGTGGGCGGGGTTATGAGGGATGGATTTAATGCAGTCAGGATGTCAGCAGGGGGTGGGGTTATTATAATAACTATTCGCTGTCAGTACCTGTGGGCGGGGTTATGAGGGTTGGATTTAATGCAGTCAGGATGTCAGCAGGGGGTGGGGTTTATTATAATAACTATTCGCTGTCAGTACCTGTGGGCGGGGTTATGAGGGATGGATTTAATGCAGTCAGGATGTCAGCAGGGGGTGGGGTTTATTATAATAACTATTCGCTGTAAGTACCTGTGGGCGGGGTTATGAGGGATGGATTTAATGCAGTCAGGATGTCAGCAGGGGGTGGGGTTATTATAATAACTATTCACTTTCAGCACCTGTGGGCGGGGTTATGAGGGATGGATTTAATGCAGTCAGGATGTCAGCAGGGGGTGGGGTTATTATAATAACTATTCGCTGTCAGTACCTGTGGGCGGGGTTATGAGGGTTGGATTTAATGCAGTCAGGGTATCAGCAGGGGGTGGGGTTATTATAATAACATCGCTGTCAGTACCTGTGGGCGGGGTTATGAGGGCTGGATTTAATGCAGTCAGGATGTCAGCAGGGGGTGGGGTTATTATAATAACTCTTCGCTATCAGTACCTGTGGGCGGGGTTATGAGGGATGGATTTAATGCAGTCAGGGTATCAGCAGGGGGTGGGGTTATTATAATAACGTCGCTGTCAGTACCTGTGGGCGGGGTTATGAGGGATGGATTTAATGCAGTCAGGATGTCAGCAGGGGGTGGGGTTATTATAATAACTATTCGCTGTCAGTACCTGTGGGCGGGGTTATGAGGGATGGATTTAATGCAGTCAGGATGTCAGCAGGGGGTGGGGTTATTATAATAACTATTCGCTGTCAGTACCTGTGGGCGGGGTTATGAGGGATGGATTTAATGCAGTCAGGATGTCAGCAGGGGGTGGGGTTATTATAATAACTATTCGCTGTCATTACCTGTGGGCGGGATTATGAGGGATGGATTTAATGCAGTCAGGATGTCAGCAGGGGGTGGGGTTATTATAATAACTCTTCGCTCTCAGTACCTGTGGGCGGGGTTATGAGGGTTGGATTTAATGCAGTCAGGATGTCAGCAGGGGTGGGGTTATTATATTAACTCTTCGCTGTCAGTACCTGTGGGCTGGATGCACCTGTATGCACGTCACAAGCAGTTCCAATATCACATCCTTGTTATAATGAAACAGATTCACCATGAGATGAAGACATGAGAAGACAAACTTCTGATCCTCCGGCACCTGAGAGACACCAATTCATATTGACTGGGATTGGATGGTATCAGGGTAACACTGGAGTATTAATGTTACAGTACCACCGTGTTCAGCGCAGTGCTGGGTTTAGACTGGGATTGGTTAGTATTAGGGTAACACTGGAGTATTAATGTTAGAGTACCTCCGTATCCAGCGCAGTGCTGGGTTTAGACTGGGATTGGTTAGTATTAGGGTAACACTGGAGTATTAATGTTACAGTACCACCGTGTTCAGCTCTGGGCTGGGTTTAGACTGGGATTGGTTAGTATTAGGGTAACACTGGAGTATTAATGTTAGAGTACCTCCGTATCCAGCGCAGTGCTGGGTTTAGACTGGGATTGGTTAGTATTAGGGTAACACTGGAGTATTAATGTTACAGTACCTCCGTATCCAGCGAAGTGCTGGGTTTAGACTGGGATTGGTTAGTATTAGGGTAACACTGGAGTATTAATGTTAGAGTACCTCCATGTCCAGCTCTGGGCTGGGTTTAGACTGGGATTGGTCAGTATTAGGGTAACACTGGAGTATTAATGTTAGAGTACCTCCATGTCCAGCGCAGTGCTGGGTTTAGACTGGGATTGGTTAGTATTAGGGTAACACTGGAGTAATAATGTTAGAGTACCTCCATGTCCAGCTCTGGGCTGTGTTTAGACTGGGATTGGATGGTATCAGGGTAACACTGGAGTAATAATGTTACAGTACCACCATGTCCAGCGCAGTGCTGGGTTTAGACTGGGATTGGTCAGTATTAGGGTAACACTGGAGTAATAATGTTAGAGTACCTCCATGTCCAGCTCTGGGCTGTGTTTAGACTGGGATTGGATGGTATCAGGGTAACACTGGAGTAATAATGTTAGAGTACCTCCGTATCCAGCGCAGTGCTGGGTTTAGATTGGGATTGGTTAGTATGTGGGTAACACTGGAGTATTAATGTTAGAGTACCTCCATGTCCAGCTCTGGGCTGTGTTTAGACTGGGATTGGTTAGTATTAGGGTAACACTGGAGTAATAATGTTAGAGTACCTCCATGTCCAGCGCAGTGCTGGGTTTAGACTGGAATTGGTCAGTATTAGGGTAACACTGGAGTAATAATGTTAGAGTACCTCCATGTCCAGCGCAGTGCTGGGTTTAGACTGGAATTGGTCAGTATTAGGGTAACACTGGAGTATTAATGTTAGAGTACCTCCATGTCCAGCTCTGGGCTGTGTTTAGACTGGGATTGGATGGTATCAGGGTAACACTGGAGTATTAATGTTAGAGTACCTCCGTATCCAGCGCAGTGCTGGGTTTAGATTGGGATTGGTTAGTATTTGGGTAACACTGGAGTATTAATGTTAGAGTACCTCCATGTCCAGCTCTGGGCTTGGTTTAGACTGGGATTGGATGGTATCAGGGTAACACTGGAGTATTAATGTTAGAGTACCTCCGTATCCAGCGCAGTGCTGGGTTTAGATTGGGATTGGTTAGTATTTGGGTAACACTGGAGTATTAATGTTAGAGTACCTCCATGTCCAGCTCTGGGCTGTGTTTAGACTGGGATTGGTCAGTATTAGGGTAACACTGGAGTATTAATGTTAGAGTACCTCCATGTCCAGCTCTGGGCTGTGTTTAGACTGGGATTGGTTAGTATTAGGGTAACACTGGAGTATTAATGTTAGAGTACCTCCGTATCCAGCGCAGTGCTGGGTTTAGACTGGAATTGGTCAGTATTAGGGTAACACTGGAGTAATAATGTTAGAGTACCTCCATGTCCAGCGCAGTGCTGGGTTTAGACTGGAATTGGTCAGTATTAGGGTAACACTGGAGTATTAATGTTAGAGTACCTCCATGTCCAGCTCTGGGCTGTGTTTAGACTGTGATTGGTCAGTATTAGGGTAACACTGGAGTATTAATGTTAGAGTACCTCCATGTCCAGCTCTGGGCTGTGTTTAGACTGGGATTGGTCAGTATTAGGGTAACACTGGAGTATTAATGTTAGAGTACCTCCATGTCCAGCTCTGGGCTGTGTTTAGACTGGGATTGGTCAGTATTAGGGTAACACTGGAGTATTAATGTTAGAGTACCTCCGTATCCAGCGAAGTGCTGGGTTTAGATTGGGATTGGTTAGTATTCGGGTAACACTGGAGTATTAATGTTAGAGTACCTCCGTATCCAGCGCAGTGCTGGGTTTAGATTGGGATTGGTCAGTATTAGGGTAACACTGGAGTATTAATGTTAGAGTACCTCCGTATCCAGCGCAGTGCTGGGTTTAGACTGGGATTGGTCAGTATTAGGGTAACACTGGAGTATTAATGTTAGAGTACCTCTGTATCCAGCGCAGTGCTGGGTTTAGATTGGGATTGGTTAGTATTTGGGTAACACTGGAGTATTAATGTTAGAGTACCTCCATGTCCAGCTCTGGGGTGGGGTTTATGGCTAGGATTAGAGTACTGAGAGTATGCTTGCTGTTCTTCAGGTAACCCTGCCGAAGTATTGTCCTGAGAGCGTGTAGGATCTCCATGCGCACAGGATGATCGGTGTGAAGAAGAACTTGTAGGAGTCGGGAGACGTACCCCTCATCTCCTGCTGGCTCCTTCTGTAAGTAAAACCCCAGTCAGCGGCGTTAGGGTAACAATAGGCATCATGATACCCCCCTCTACTGGAAGATTGTTACTCATTAAGACAAGTTCACACATGTATCTCAGCCAAACTATTACCTGTGATTTGGGGAATATATTGGGAAACCATGCCTTATCCTCAAACTGTTGGATGAAGAAAGGCAGTGACCACTCCTGAATATCAAGCTCTCTGATGGGAGAAGGTGACTTCCCAGTTAGGACCGGCATAGACGAGATTGCAGGCACCAGACGCATTGGCAGCACAGGATTCTGGGTAATATAAATTAGTCAGGGAAAAGAAGGAGTTCAGTGCGCTAAGCTTGTCGCAAGTGGAAACCGATGTAAGCTGCAAATACAGTGTGATTGGCTGTGAAGTGTGTACAAAAACATAATGGGAACGAGAGGTTCTGGTTATATGACTTGTTCACACATCGTGGCAGGAATCATTTTACACAATTGTATTATTTAATCAGGTGACTAGCTTAGTAACCATTTTACATTTCCCTGCTTGCACATTCTGGAGGTTAATGACTCTTTGGTTGCAGCTTGCTGTCCAGGGGTTTAATGTACCTCGGACACATTAATAAGGTTTTAGTAGCAGTATAGATTGCTTTGTGTGCCCACTGTATGGCAGGCGAGGTTCTCACCCCATTGTGTATCCTACCCGTATGGGTGAGCTTAATTATGCTTTGTCCAATTCATATAACCAAAACCTCTCATTTATATTGTGTTTATATATTATGGTGAGAAGGGCAGACGGCAATGTAAATTCGTCATCAGAAAGACAATAAAACCAACTTGCATTTTTCTGATATTTTTACCTTTATTTGCAGGTTCTGTGGTCTTGGTAACTGTGAAGGAGCAGGCCTCTATAACATAAAATAAATGTGTTATCTCCCAAGCAGGGATGGACTAAGAAATGTGTAGGGCCCTGGGCTACAGGTACCTATCTACACCACCTCCTGTACCAGACTGCTCCCACTAACTGTATACACTCAGCATTAACAATGCATTCTCCTTCATCTCCAACAGACCTATCTACACCACCTCCTGTACCAGACTGCTCCCACTAACTGTATACAATCAGCATTAACCATGCATTCTCCTTCATCTCCAACAGACCTATCTACACCACCTCCTGTACCAGACTGCTCCCACTAACTGTATACACTCAGCATTAACAATGCATTCTCCATCATCTCCAACAGACCTATCTACACCACCTCCTGTACCAGACTGCTCCCACTAACTGTATACACTCAGCATTAACAATGCATTCTCCTTCATCTCCAACAGACCTATCTACACCACCTCCTGTACCAGACTGCTCCCACTAACTGTATACACTCAGCATTACCAATGCATTCTCCTTCATCTCCAACAGACCTATCTACACCCCCTCCTGTACCAGACTGCTCCCACTAACTGTATACACTCAGCATTAACAATGCATTCTCCTTCATCTCCAACAGACCTATCTACACCACCTCCTGTACCAGACTGCTCCCACTAACTATATACACTCAGCATTAACAATGCATTCTCCATCATCTCCAACAGACCTATCTACACCACCTCCTGTACCAGACTTCTCCCACTAACTATATACACTCAGCATTAACAATGCATTCTCCTTCATCTCCAACAGACCTATCTACACCACCTCCTGTACCAGACTGCTCCCACTAACTGTATACACTCAGCATTAACAATGCATTCTCCTTCATCTCCAACAGACCTATCTACACCACCTCCTGTACCAGACTGCTCCCACTAACTGTATACACTCAGCATTAACAATGCATTCTCCATCATCTCCAACAGACCTATCTACACCACCTCCTGTACCAGACTGCTCCCAGTAACTGTATACACTCAGCATTAACAATGCATTCTCCTTCATCTCCAACAGACCTATCTACACCACCTCCTGTACCAGACTGCTCCCACTAACTGTATACACTCAGCATTAACAATGCATTCTCTATCATTTCCAACAGACCTATCTACACCACCTCCTGTACCAGACTGCTCCCACTAACTGTATACACTCAGCATTAACAATGCATTCTCCTTCATTTCCAACAGACCTATCTACACCACCTCCTGTACCAGACTGCTCCCACTAACTGTATACACTCAGCATTAACAATGCATTCTCCTTCATCTCCAACAGACCTATCTACACCACCTCCTGTACCAGACTGCTCCCACTAACTGTATACACTCAGCATTAACAATGCATTCTCCTTCATTTCCAACAGACCTATCTACACCACCTCCTGTACCAGACTGCTCCCACTAACTGTATACACTCAGCATTAACAATGCATTCTCCTTCATCTCCAACAGACCTATCTACACCACCTCCTGTACGAGACTGCTCCCACTAACTGTATACACTCAGCATTAACAATGCATTCTCCTTCATCTCCAACAGACCTATCTACACCACCTCCTGTACCAGACTGCTCCCACTAACTGTATACACTCAGCATTAACAATGCATTCTCCTTCATCTCTAACTATTGGGGTTGGGCAGAAATGTTTCTGCTTCCCTTAGAAATGTGATATACACAACGCCTATTTTGTGAAATCAAAGTGAACCCTTTACCAAATACATTAAAAAAAAAAAAAGGAAAAAATGATTATTATAAACATATACAAACCCAGCGATTCACTGATTGAGGATTGTTACAAAACTGTTATTTACCCTGGAATTGTTTGATTTTTAGTTATGCTGATTCTGAAAATGTATGTTTTATGTGAATGTGATGCATATTTTTTAAGTTATTAATATTGTATAAACCCTGTATATTTTAGCTTGGAGATAATTGAGCTGACAAAGGTTAACTCAATTATCTCCCAAGCAGAGGAATGTACTGTAAGTACTAGGATCCAAGTCTTCGTCCCAAGTTAAGATTGGATCCTCTCCTTTAATCCCTTTAATTATTGTCACCTTTCCCATTGTCTTATGTAAGTCATTTAGTTTCCTGTGTGTATCTGAACTTGACACCTTTGTATCCTGAAAGGTGTGAGGCAGGATTTCCCTTTGTATGTCCTTAGGTTAAATATAGTTCCTTTGTCTAATCTGGTTTGTCAAGATGTTCAACATGTATATATTCTGTGTTTCTGAAACATTAAACAGTTCTGGTCAGTTCTTGTTTGACCTTCAAATCGCAGCCTTGACTCGTTTTGTGGGGAAAGAGTATCCTAGCTGTAAAATAGCTAGTGGGATTGATCTACACTGACAAGATCCGTCTGGATATCGAAACAAAGTGGCTTCTCTCTCTCTCTAAACTGGGATCCAGACTTTCTAGCGGTCCAGCTTCCAGCTAGCCTGGGAGTAACCGTAACATTTGGTGGCAGCGGCGGGATTGTCCTGGAATTCCTAGGAGAGATACTGAACGGATGGAGAGCGCTTACGACAAATTGAAACGTACGACCCTAAAGGATTTACTCGAAACCAGAGGTGGGCACGCCAGCAACCGTCTGAGAAGGGAGCTGATCGCAGAATTAACCGAACTGGATCAGAGCTTTACGATGGCAGAAACCCCGACCACGAGTAGTGACGAAAAAACCAGGATTGTTCGGGAGAGACTCTCACTATACGGGCCGAACCCACCGATGGAACTGGTACAGCAGCTGATGGCAGAAGCGGACGAGGATATACAGAAAGCTAGAGCCCACGAACTCAGCCTAGTGACCGCACACCGCAATGCCGAAGCACAGCAGGTAATCGTTCCTGTCGACCACACCTGGAGGCCAAAGATACCCTATGCGGCTTTTAGACCCTTCCTAGAGAGCGAGACGGGAATTGATGAATATTTGGCGGACTTCGAAAGGCAATGTGCCCTACACCAGATTCCCAACCGAGAGTGGCCCAAGATATTGTCTGGGAAACTATCCGGACGAGCCCTGGAAGCATTTCGGACTCTGGGCGCTGAGGAAGTAACCCAGTATGAGCTGGTCAAAGAGACACTGTTGCGGCGGTACGCTGTAACTCCTGATACGTATCGCCGACAATTTCGTAGCACGAAAAAGAAGCCGAACGACACGCACATGGAATGGGCGCACCGAATGCGGAGAGCGGCAAATCACTGGATGAGCGGAAGTAAAGCTGTGACCGGTGAGGACATTTTACAGTTATTTCTATTAGAACATTTTTATAACGGCATGGAGCAATCGGAGAAGGAATGGCTGCGAGACAGACGACCCACTACCTTGGAAGAAGCAGCCAAATTAGCCGATGAACATTACGACTCCCGTCTACACGAACCCACGAACTACCGAACTCCGGCACGGGTCGAACACAAGGATATTTACCGTACGTCGTCACGTGCTGAATTCCGAGCCCCAGTGCCCGCGGGACCCGTACGGTACTCAGGGCCACCGAATAACAACTCTGAACGTCCCAGACCGACCTGCTACCGATGCAAGCAACCAGGACACCTCATGGCAAGCTGCCCTCTTAATGCGCAACAGACCACCCGGAATTATAATTACCCCTCTGGGTCATCTCGTCCTGCCCGGGCGCTCTGTGTTAACCAAGAGGCCCCTATGGAGGAATATTTGGGACCACTCCACGAAGCAGATCCGGTATATGCTGCTTCGGATAACCGCCAGCACCATCGGCAGAAGGTATGGCTCGAGGGACGATCTACCGAGGGTTTAAGAGACACGGGGGCTACCATTACACTGGTCCAGAGCCATTTGGTGCCGGAGCACAAGCGATCAGGACAGACTGTGGCCGTTAGAGTGGCGGGGGGGATGTGTACAAAATTCCGACCGCTAAAGTACATCTTGACTGGGGAGCAGGAAGAGGGGCCATGAACGTGGGCATAATGGATAATTTACCTGCCGAAGTACTACTGGGCAACGATTTGGGCCCCATGACTTCCGCCTATGCTCCAGTATACAACAATGAGGCGAATCCAGTGACCACTCGAGCCCAAGCCCGAACGGGGCGAGAACTCTCACCAGTGCGGGAGACACCGGTAAGACCTATCCCGACCTTGACTGACCCTTTAGGTCCCATACCCTGGGACACCCCCGATGCTTTCGAGACAGAGTCTAAGACTGACCCGACCTTATGAAAGTACCGTGAACGAGCAGAGAACGGAATGGGCGGGTCAGATAACGAAACCTTTTTATGGGAAAAAGGAAAGCTATATCGCTTGACAGAGAAAAGGGGGCAGCCTAGACGACAGCTGGTAGTACCCCACAAATATCGTCGAGAAATACTCAAGATAGGACATGATATCCCATTGGCCGGTCACCTAGCAGTAACCCGCACACTACACCGCATTACTCACACGTTCTTTTGGCCAGGGGTACACGCTGATGTCAGAACTTATTGTAATACGTGCGATGTGTGTCAGCGAGTAGGGCGGAGGGGCGATCACCCTAAAGCCCATCTAGTAAATATGCCCATTGTAGAGGAACCCTTCAGCAGAGTTGCCATTGACCTAGTGGGACCCCTGGCTACCCCTAGTCCCTCCGGTAAGCGCTACATTCTTACCGTAGTGGACTACGCTACCAGGTACCCGGAAGTCGTCGCCCTATCCAACATCCAAGCGGATACGGTAGCGAACGCGCTGGTTCAGGTGTTCTCTCGGGTAGGATTTCCGAAAGAAATCCTGTCCGACCGAGGCACCCAATTTACTGCCAAATTGACTCAGCAGCTCTGGCAGGTTTGCAAGATTAAGTCTCTCTTGAGCTCTCCATACCACCCCCAGACGAACGGGCTCTGTGAGAGGTTCAATGGGACCCTCAAACAAATGCTCAAAACGTTTACTCAAGAGTACAGAGACTGGGAACGCTTTCTGCCGCACCTCCTATTTGCTTATCGGGAGGTGCCCCAGGAAACAACGGGGTTCTCTCCCTTCGAATTGCTCTACGGAAGAAAGGTGCGGGGACCCCTAAACCTGATCCGAGAGCATTGGGAAGGAGAGGTGGAGACTGACGGTGTCCCCATTGTGCCGTACGTGCTGGAACTCAGGGACCGAATGGAGCAATTAGCCAAATCAGTGCAGGGTAACCTCCAGTCGGCCCAGAGAAGACAGAAGGTATGGTACGATAGGGGGGCGCGGAAAAGAATCTTCACCATAGGGCAAAAGGTGTTAGTGCTTAAGCCAGTTAGGACAGACAAATTGCAAGCGTCCTGGCAGGGCCCTTACCAGATAGTGGAGAAAAGGGGGGACACCACTTATGTTATAGCTAGCTGCCATGACAGCAATCTTAGAAAGACGTTTCATGTAAACATGCTTAAGGAATATCTTGAGCGACCAGAGAACGTGACAGCCGTATGCTGTCCCCCTCAGGAAGACCCCGACAGTCTACCCATCCCAGACCTGTTAGAAAAGAGTTCCCCCGCAGACATAGTAGCCCAGGTCAAGATAGGGGACCGACTTAGCCCTACTGAAAGGGAGCAGCTTAGTCAACTCCTACAGTCCAAAAGCCCCACTTTTTCCCAAAAGCCAGGGTACACTACCTTAACCACCCACCAGGTAGATACCCCGGGACAAGCTCCCTTACGCCAGACGCCTTACCGAATTCCCGAGGCAGTTAGGACAGGGATGAAGAAGGAGATCGATGAGATGCTCCAACTCAGGGTAATTGAGCCCTCCGATAGTCCCTGGGCTTCCCCAGTGGTCCTGGTGCCCAAGAAAGATGGGACAACCCGGTTTTGCGTAGACTATCGGAGGCTCAATGAAAAGACAGTGACGGACGCTTACCCTATGCCCAGGGTAGACGAGCTCCTTGATCGTCTAGCCAGGGGAACTTACCTGACCAACATCGACCTCTGCAAAGGTTACTGGCAGATTCCCCTGGCCCAGGAGGCTATCCCCAAGTCGGCATTCGTCACCCCGTTCGGCTTATACCATTTTAAGGTGATGCCGTTCGGGATGAAGAATGCCCCAGCTACATTCCAGCGCTTGGTAGATAGGCTCCTGGATGGCTTCCAGAGTTTTGCCTGCGCATATCTGGACGACATAGCGATCCACAGTGAGTCCTGGGAGGACCATTTGGCTCACGTAGGGATGGTTCTGGATCAGATCCGGGCTGCTGGCCTGACTCTGAAGCCAGAAAAATGCCACTTTGGGATGGCCGAGGTACAGTACCTGGGTCACAGGGTGGGGTGTGGGAAACAGCGATCAGAGCCGGCTAAGGTAGAAGCCGTCGCCAATTGGCCCACCCCCACCACTGAGACTCAGGTCCTAGCATTCCTGGGCACTGCAGGGTACTACAGACGGTTCGTACCGGACTACAGCACACTTGCCAAACCCTTGACTGACCTGACCAAGAAAAATTTACCACGACAGGTCCTGTGGTCTCCTCACTGTGAAACGGCGTTTCAGGCTCTCAAAAATGCTCTTGTTAACGCTCCTGTCTTGGCGGCCCCAGCCCTTAACAAACGTTTTATTGTCCATACCGACGCTTCCATGTTCGGGCTGGGAGCTGTCCTCAGCCAAGTAGGTGAAGATGGAGGGGAGCACCCAGTTGCCTACATCAGCCGTATGCTCCTGCCACGCGAAGTCAGCTATGCAGCGGTAGAAAAAGAGTGTTTGGCTTTGGTGTGGGCCCTAAAGAAATTGACTCCTTATTTGTATGGACAAGAGTTCACTCTGGTTACAGACCACAACCCGTTGGTGTGGCTAAACCGGGTCTCTGGGGATAATGGCAGACTTTTACGGTGGAGTTTATCGTTGCAACCCTTTAACTTCACCATTACCTACAGACCTGGGAAACAGAATGGCAACGCCGACGGGTTGTCCAGACAAACAGACCTCAGCCCAGCATAAACAGCAGTCTGGACAGCCTTAGTCTGCCCCGAAGAGGGGTCAGACAGTGTCTGCCAGAGTGTTCCACAAAAAGGGAGCACTGTTACAAAACTGTTATTTACCCTGGAATTGTTTGATTTTTAGTTATGCTGATTCTGAAAATGTATGTTTTATGTGAATGTGATGCATATTTTTAAAGTTATTAATATTGTATAAACCCTGTATATTTTAGCTTGGAGATAATTGAGCTGATACAAAGGTTAACTCAATTATCTCCCAAGCAGAGGAATGTACTGTAAGTACTAGGATCCAAGTCTTTGTCCCAAGTTAAGATTGGATCCTCTCCTTTAATCCCTTTAATTATTGTCACCTTTCCCATTGTCTTATGTAAGTCATTCAGTTTCCTGTGTGTATCTGAACTTGACACCTTTGTATCCTGAAAGGTGTGAGGCAGGATTTCCCTTTGTATGTCCTTAGGTTAAATATAGTTCCTTTGTCTAATCTGGTTTGTCAAGATGTTCAACATGTATATATTCTGTGTTTCTAAATCATTAAAGAGTTCTGGTCAGTTCTTGTTTGACCTTCAAATCGCAGCCTTGACTCGTTTTGTGGGGAAAGAGTATCCTAGCGGTAAAATAGCTAGTGGGATTGATCTACACTGACAAGATCCGTCTGGATATCGAAACAAAGTGGCTTCTCTCTCTCTCTAAACTGGGATCCAGACTTTCTAGCGGTGCAGCTTCCAGCTAGCCTGGGAGTAACCGTAACAAGGATATTGACAATAAAATATCTCAGTGGATTGGACAGATGAGTCACATTGAGAATATAAGCTGCTAGTCTTTATGAGAAAACAAACGACTGTAAAGGGAAACAGAATGGGAAGGTGAGTAGAGAGCGCTTGGCAGTTAAACAAAGTAAGTGTCAATCAATATAAAAAACCAAAGATAGTAAATTAATATAAAATATATAAATTTAATAATATAATATATAAAAACATATAGAAAAAATATACACAAATGTAACAAAAAATGACAAATTGTTAAAAACAAGAAACAATGTTAAATACAAATGAACAGACACAGATACAAATGTGACCACAGGCAGACTGTCAAATTACTCACTTGCTGATTGGGTTAGCGAAATACCATGAATAGTACATGGATACAGGAACGTGCTGGTCAGTAAGGAAGGAAGAATTGAGAACCTGGCCAGGTAACTTCACTTAACAGGAGGGACGCGTTTCGTTCAGCATGCTGGTCTGTTTGTTTAGAGGCTGAAGAAGTTCCCCGAACGAAACGCGTCCCTCCTGTTAAGTGAAGTTACCTGGCCAGGTTCTCAATTCTTACTTCTTTACTGACCAGCACGTTTCTATATCCATGTACTATTCATGGAATTTCGCTAACCCAATCAGCAAGTGAGTAATTTGACAGTCTGCCTGTGGTTACATTTGTATCTGTGTCTGTTCATTTGTATTTAAAGGCACATATCATTGTTTCTTGTTTTTAACAATTTGTCATTTTTTGTTACATTTGTGTATATTTTTTCTATATGTTTTTATATATTTTATATTAATTTACTATCTTTGTTTTTTTATATTGATTGACACTTATTCTGCTTCCCTTGGTGGCGTCGGTTGTTCCTGTGATGGCCGACAGGAATGCCTTTGTTTTGTGGTGGTACTTGGTCCCTGCTTCTCGGGTTGGCGAAGAAGTAGTAAAGCGATGCGTGGAGGTTTGGAGGACGATGAGCATAAAATGGGAAACGTCAGCATTAAGAGATCTGTGATGGGTTTCAGTTCACGTCTCTTGCAGAGTATGAGAGGTGATATGTCAGAGTGGGGTAATTCCATCCATGGTTGGGGTCTTGTAGCGGATGGCTCTCAGTATGGCCTCCTTTGTAGTATGAAAATGGAGTTTCATAATGACGTCACATTGGGGATCTTTCTGACTTGGTTTGGGGTGCAAGGCCCTCTGAAAGACCTCTATTTGGAGCTCTTCTTCCGGCACTTTGGCAGTAAATTTAGAATGAATCCGTGGAAATAGTCCCAGGGGTCAGTCGACGATTCCAGGACCCCTCTTGTGCGTAGGTTCGGGTGTCTTGATCTGTTGTCCAAGTCTTCACACGTGTCTCTGAGTATGCCATTTACATCGAACACAAAGTCATAGACATGCTTAATTGCGTTGCATTTGGCTTGTAAGTGTTCGGTCCAGGTGGCCAGAGCTGTGATGTTGGATGAGAGAGCTGATATACCTGCATTAAAGTTCGCTCTTAGTTCATCTTTGACCTTTTACATGAAGGCTTTGAAAGCTGCAATGTCATTGCGTGTGCTGGGGTCTGTATGGTCATTGCGTGTGCTGGGGTCTGTATGGTCATTGCATGTGCTGGGGTCTGTATGGTCATTGCGTGTGCTGGGGTCTGTATGGTAATTGCGTGTGCTGGGGTCTGTATGGTCATTGCGTGTGCTGGGGTCTGTATGGTCATTGCGTGTGCTGGGGTCTGTATGGTCATTGCGTGTGCTGGGGTCTGTATGGTAATTGCGTGTGCTGGGGTCTGTATGGTCATTGCGTGTGCTGGGGTCTGTATGGTCATTGCGTGTGCTGGGGTCTGTATGGTCATTGCGTGTGCTGGGGTCTGTATGGTCATTGCGTGTGCTGGGGTCTGCATGGTAATTGCGTGTGCTGGGGTCTGTATGGTAATTGCGTGTGCTGGGGTCTGTATGGTCATTGCGTGTGCTGGGGTCTGTATGGTAATTGCGTGTGCTGGGGTCTGTATGGTCATTGCGTGTGCTGGGGTCTGTATGGTCATTGCGTGTGCTGGGGTCTGTATGGTCATTGCGTGTGCTGGGGTCTGTATGGTCATTGCGTGTGCTGGGGTCTGTATGGTCATTGCGTGTGCTGGGGTCTGTATGGTCATTGCGTGTGCTGGGGTCTGTATGGTCATTGCGTGTGCTGGGGTCTGTATGGTCATTGCGTGTGCTGGGGTCTGTATGGTCATTGCGTGTGCTGGGGTCTGTATGGTCATTGCGTGTGCTGGGGTCTGTATGGTCATTGCGTGTGCTGGGGTCTGTATGGTCATTGCGTGTGCTGGGGTCTGCATGGTAATTGCGTGTGCTGGGGTCTGTATGGTCATTGCGTGTGCTGGGGTCTGTATGGTAATTGCGTGTGCTGGGGTCTGTATGGTCATTGCGTGTGCTGGGGTCTGTATGGTCATTGCGTGTGCTGGGGTCTGCATGGTAATTGCGTGTGCTGGGGTCTGTATGGTCATTGCGTGTGCTGGGGTCTGTATGGTAATTGCGTGTGCTGGGGTCTGTATGGTCACGGTGCTCAGGGCCCATCTCGGGTGGCGTGTACTTTTGACCTCTGGTATTTGTCCAGACTCGCCCCCTCTATGTGTTGTAGTCATATCTACATGTCCAGTGCCTGTAGCAGGTGATTGTAAGTGTTTGTACTATGAAAGTGCCAGGATGCCCCCCTGCCCCCTCATTTCCTATAGATTATGGGAGGCAGGGACCTAAACAAAGGACCCTCTGAGGTTTCTGCTCTATTATCACCATTTTTTTATATTCCTTTCAATGTTAGTTAGGTTTAATATATCCAAAGATGGCACTGGTTGTAATTTTTCATGATCGCAAGGCTTTCCTTTAACTTCTAAGTTATGCATGACTGATGGACAATAATAATAATATATATGTATTCTGGTTTATATGTGTCCACAGTAGGCTTGGTATTTATAGATGTATAAAAAAATGAAACAAAAAAAGTGCCAGACTAGAATGCAATTTGGGACACATCGGTGTATATTAAGTTGGCCCTTTATAGTAATTTGCAGTGTGTGAGTGTATCACAGACTCCACAGCAATAAAACTCCCAGTAATGTGCAGTGTGTGAGCGTATCACAGACTCCACAGCAATAAATCTCCCAGTAATGTGCAGTGTGTGAGTGTATCACAGTAATGTGCAGTGTGAGTGTATCACAGACTCCACAGCAATAAATCTCCCAGTAATGTGCAGTGTGTGAGTGTATCACAGTAATGTGCAGTGTGTGAGTGTATCACAGACTCCACAGCAATAAAACTCACAGTAATGTGCAGTGTGCAAGTGTATCACAGACTCCACAGCAATAAAACTCCCAGTAATGTGCGGCATGTGAGTGTATCACAGACGCCACAGCAATAAAACTCCCAGTAATGTGCGGCATGTGAGTGTATCACAGACTCCACAGCAATAAAACTCACAGTAATGTGCAGTGTGTGAGTGTATCAAAGACTCCACAGCAATAAAACTCCCAGTAATGTGCCGTGTGGTGTGTATCACAGACTCCACAGCAATAAAACTCCCAGTAATGTGCGGCGTGTGAGTGTATCACAGAATCCACAGCAATAAAACTCACAGTAATGTGCAGTGTGTGAGTGTATCACAGTAATGTGCAGTGTGTGAGTGCATCACAGACTCCCCAGCAATAAAACTCCCAGTAATGTGAAGTGTGTGAGTGTATCACAGACCCCACAGCAATAAAACTCCTAGTAATGTGCAGTGTGTGAGTGTATCACAGACTCCACAGCAATAAAACTCCTAGTAATGTGCAGTGTGTGAGTGTATCACAGACTCCCCAGCAATAAAACTCCCAGTAATGTGCAGTGTGCAAGTGTATCACAGACTCCACAGCAATAAAACTCCCAGTAATGTGCAGTGTGTGAGTGTATCACAGACTCCACAGCAATAAAACTCCCAGTAATGTGCAGTGTGTGAGTGTATTACAGACTCCACAGCAATAAAACTCACAGTAATGTGCAGTGTGTGAGTGTATCACAGACTCCACAGCAATAAAACTCCCAGTAATGTGCAGTGTGTGAGCGTATCACAGACTCCACAGCAATAAATCTCCCAGTAATGTGCAGTGTGTGAGTGTATCACAGTAATGTGCAGTGTGAGTGTATCACAGACTCCACAGCAATAAATCTCCCAGTAATGTGCAGTGTGTGAGTGTATCACAGTAATGTGCAGTGTGTGAGTGTATCACAGACTCCACAGCAATAAAACTCACAGTAATGTGCAGTGTGCAAGTGTATCACAGACTCCACAGCAATAAAACTCCCAGTAATGTGCGGCATGTGAGTGTATCACAGACGCCACAGCAATAAAACTCCCAGTAATGTGCGGCATGTGAGTGTATCACAGACTCCACAGCAATAAAACTCACAGTAATGTGCAGTGTGTGAGTGTATCAAAGACTCCACAGCAATAAAACTCCCAGTAATGTGCCGTGTGGTGTGTATCACAGACTCCACAGCAATAAAACTCCCAGTAATGTGCGGCGTGTGAGTGTATCACAGAATCCACAGCAATAAAACTCACAGTAATGTGCAGTGTGTGAGTGTATCACAGTAATGTGCAGTGTGTGAGTGCATCACAGACTCCCCAGCAATAAAACTCCCAGTAATGTGAAGTGTGTGAGTGTATCACAGACCCCACAGCAATAAAACTCCTAGTAATGTGCAGTGTGTGAGTGTATCACAGACTCCACAGCAATAAAACTCCTAGTAATGTGCAGTGTGTGAGTGTATCACAGACTCCCCAGCAATAAAACTCCCAGTAATGTGCAGTGTGCAAGTGTATCACAGACTCCACAGCAATAAAACTCCCAGTAATGTGCAGTGTGTGAGTGTATCACAGACTCCACAGCAATAAAACTCCCAGTAATGTGCAGTGTGTGAGTGTATTACAGACTCCACAGCAATAAAACTCACAGTAATGTGCAGAGTGTGAGTGTATCACAGACGCCACAGCAATACATCTCCCAGGATTGTGTAGTGTGTGAGTGTATCACAGACTCCACAGCAATAAAACTCACAGTAATGTGCAGTGTGTGAGTGTATCACAGACTCCACAGCAATAAAACTCACAGTAATGTGAAGCATGCGAGTGTATCACAGACTCCACAGCAATAAAACTCACAGGGATGTGCAGTGTGTGAGTGTATCACAGACCCCACAGCAATACAACTCACAGTAATGTGCAGCGCGTGAGTGTATCACAGACTCCACAGCAATAAAACTCCCAGTAATGTGCAGTTTGTGAGTGTTTCACAGTAATGAGCAGTGTGTGAGTGTATCACAGACTCCACAGCAATAAAACTCCCAGTAATGTGCAGTGTGTGAGTGTATCACAGACTCCACAGCAATAAAACTCACAGTAATGTGCAGTGTGTGAGTGTATCACAGACTCCACAGCAATAAAACTCAAAGTAATGTGCAGTGTGTGAGTGTATCACAGACTCCACAGCAATAAAACTCCCAGTAATGTGCCGTGTGGAGTGTATCACAGACTCCACAGCAATAAAACTCCCAGTAATGTGCGGCGTGTGAGTGTATCACAGACTCCACAGCAATAAAACTCACAGTAATGTGCAGTGTGTGAGTGTATCACAGTAATGTGCAGTGTGTGAGTGTATCACAGACTCCACAGCAATAAAACTCACAGTAATGTGCAGTGTGTGAGTGTATCACAGACTCCCCAGCAATACATCTCCCAGTAATGTGCAGTGTGCAAGTGTATCACAGACTCCACAGCAATAAAACTCACAGTAATGTGCAGTGTGTGAGTGTATCACAGACTCCAAAGCAATAAAACTCACAGTAATGTGCAGAGTGTGAGTGTATCACAGACGCCACAGCAATACATCTCCCAGGATTGTGTAGTGTTTGAGTGTATCACAGACTCCACAGCAATAAAACTCACAGTAATGTGAAGCATGCGAGTGTATCACAGACTCCACAGCAATAAAACTCCCAGTAATGTGCAGTGTGTGAGTGTTTCACAGTAATGAGCAGTGTGTGAGTGTATCACAGACTCCACAGCAATAAAACTCCCAGTAATGTGCAGTGTGTGAGTATATCACAGACTCCACAGCAATAAAACTCACAGTAATGTGCAGTGTGTGAGTGTATCACAGACTCCACAGAAATAAAACTCACAGTAATGTGCAGTGTGTGAGTGTATCACAGACTCCACAGCAATAAAACTCACAGTAATGTGCAGTGTGTGAGTGTATCACAGAGCTCCACAGAATAAAAACTCACAGTAATGTGCAGTGTGTGAGTGTATCACAGACTCCACAGCAATAAAACTCACAGTAATGTGCAGTGTGTGAGTGTATCACAGACTCCACAGCAATAAAACACACAGTAATGTGCAGTGTGTGAGTGTATCACAGACTCCACCGCAATAAAACTCCCAGTAATGTGCAGTGTGTGAGTGTATCACAGACTCCACAGCAATAAAACTCACAGTTATGTGCAGTGTGTGAGTGTATCACAGACTCCACAGCAATAAAACTCACAGTAATGTGCAGTGTGTGAGTGTATCACAGACTCCACAGAAATAAAACTCACAGTAATGTGAAGCGTGGCAGTGTATCACAGACTCCACAGCAATAAAACTCCCAGTAATGTGCAGTGTGTGAGTGTATCACAGACTCCACAGCAATACATCTCCCAGTAATGTGTAGTGTGTGAGTGTATCACAGACTCCACAGCAATACATCTCACAGTAATGTGCAGTGTGTGAGTGTATCACAGAACTCCACAGCATAAAAACCTCACAGTAATGTGCAATGTGTGAGTGTATCACAGACTCCACAGCATAAAAAATCACAGCAATGTGCAGTGTGAAAGTATGACAGACTCCACAGCAATAAAACTCCAAGTAATGTGCAGCATATAAGGGTACCACAGACTCCACAGCAATAAAACTCACAGTAATGTGTGGTTTGTGTGTATCACAGACTCCACAGCAATAAAACTCCCAGTAATGTGCAGTGTGTGATTGTATCACAGACTCCACAGCAATAAATCTCACAGTAATGTGCAGTGTGTGAGTGTATCACAGACTCCCCAGCAATAAATCTCACAGTAATGTGCAGTGTGTGAGTGTATCACAGACTCGACAGCAATAAATCTCACAATAATGTGCAGTGTGTGAGTGTATCACAGACACCACAGCAATACAACTCCCAGTAATGTGCAGCGTGTGAGTGTATCACAGACTCCACAGCAATAAAACTCACAGTAATGTGCAGTGTGTGAGTGTATCACAGACTCCACAGCAATACAACTCCCAGTAATGTGCAGTGTGTGAGTGTATCACAGACTCCACAGCAATAAAACTCCTAGTAATGTGCAGCGTGTGAGTGTATCACAGACTCCACAGCAATAAACTCACAGTAATGTGCAGCGTGTGCGTGTATCACAGACTCCACAGCAATAAAACTCACAGTAATGTGCAGCGTGTGAGTGTATCACAGACCCCACAGCAATAAAACTCACAGTAATGTGCAGCGTGTGAGTGTATCACAGACTCCACAGCAATAAAACTCACAGTAATGTGCAGCGTGTGAGTGTATCACAGACTCCACAGCAATACAACTCACAGTAATGTGCAGCATGTGAGTGTATCACAGACTCCACAGCAATAAAACTCCCAGTAATGTGCAGTGTGTGAGTGTATCACAGACTCCACAGCAATAAAACTCACAGTAATGTGCAGCGTGTGAGTGTATCACAGACTCCACAGCAATAAAACTCACAGTAATGTGCAGCGTGTGAGTGTATCACAGACTCCACAGCAATAAAACTCACAGTAATGTGCAGCGTGTGAGTGTATCACAGACTCCACAGCAATAAAACTCACAGTAATGTGCAGCGTGTGAGTGTATCACAGACTCCACAGCAATAAACTCACAGTAATGTGCAGCGTGTGAGTGTATCACAGACTCCACAGCAATAAAACTCACAGTAATGTGCAGCGTGTGAGTGTATCACAGACCCCACAGCAATAAAACTCACAGTAATGTGCAGCGTGTGAGTGTATCACAGACTCCACAGCAATAAAACTCACAGCAATATGCAGCGTGTTAGTGTATCACAGACTCCACAGCAATACAACTCACAGTAATGTGCAGCGTGTGAGTGTATCACAGACTCCACAGCAATAAAACTCACAGTAATGTGCAGCGTGTGAGTGTATCACAGACTCCACAGCAATACAACTCACAGTAATGTGCAGCGTGTGAGTGTATCACAGACTCCACAGCAATAAACTCACAGTAATGTGCAGCGTGTGAGTGTATCACAGACTCCACAGCAATAAAACTCACAGTAATGTGCAGCGTGTGAGTGTATCACAGACCCCACAGCAATAAAACTCACAGTAATGTGCAGCGTGTGAGTGTATCACAGACTCCACAGCAATAAAACTCACAGTAATGTGCAGCGTGTGAGTGTATCTCAGACGCCACGGCAATAAAACTCACAGTAATGTGCAGTGTGTGAGTGTATCACAGACTCCACAGCAATAAAACTCCCAGTAATGTGCCGTGTGTGAGTGTATCACAGACCCCACAGCAATAAAACTCACAGTAATGTGCAGTGTGTGAGTGTATCACAGACTCCACAGCAATAAAAGTTACAGTAATGTGCAGTGTGTGAGTGTATCACAGACTCCACAGCAATAAAACTCCCAGTAATGTGCCGTGTGTGAGTGTATCACAGACTCCACAGCAATAAAACTCACAGTAATGTGCAGCGTGTGAGTGTATCACAGACTCCACAGCAATAAAACTCACAGTAATGTGCAGTGTGTGAGTGTATCACAGACCCCACAGCAATAAAACTCACAGTAATGTGCAGTGTGTGAGTGTATCACAGACTCCACAGCAATAAAACTCCCAGTAATGTGAAGCGTGTGAGTGTATCACAGACTCCACAGCAATAAAACTCACAGTAATGTGCAGCGTGTGAGTGTATCTCAGACGCCACGGCAATAAAACTCACAGTAATGTGCAGTGTGTGAGTGTATCACAGACTCCACAGCAATAAAACTCCCAGTAATGTGCCGTGTGTGAGTGTATCACAGACCCCACAGCAATAAAACTCACAGTAATGTGCAGTGTGTGAGTGTATCACAGACTCCACAGCAATAAAACTCACAGTAATGTGCAGCGTGTGAGTGTATCACAGACTCCACAGCAATACAACTCACAGTAATGTGCAGCGTGTGAGTGTATCACAGACTCCACAGCAATAAAACTCACAGTAATGTGCAGCGTGTGAGTGTATCACAGACTCCACAGCAATACAACTCACAGTAATGTGCAGCGTGTGAGTGTATCACAGACTCCACAGCAATAAACTCACAGTAATGTGCAGCGTGTGAGTGTATCACAGACTCCACAGCAATAAAACTCACAGTAATGTGCAGCGTGTGAGTGTATCACAGACCCCACAGCAATAAAACTCACAGTAATGTGCAGTGTGTGAGTGTATCACAGACTCCACAGCAATAAAACTCCCAGTAATGTGCCGTGTGTGAGTGTATCACAGACCCCACAGCAATAAAACTCACAGTAATGTGCAGTGTGTGAGTGTATCACAGACTCCACAGCAATAAAAGTTACAGTAATGTGCAGTGTGTGAGTGTATCACAGACTCCACAGCAATAAAACTCCCAGTAATGTGCCGTGTGTGAGTGTATCACAGACTCCACAGCAATAAAACTCACAGTAATGTGCAGCGTGTGAGTGTATCACAGACTCCACAGCAATAAAACTCACAGTAATGTGCAGTGTGTGAGTGTATCACAGACCCCACAGCAATAAAACTCACAGTAATGTGCCGTGTGTGAGTGTATCACAGACTCCACAGCAATAAAACTCCCAGTAATGTGAAGCGTGTGAGTGTATCACAGACTCCACAGCAATAAAACTCACAGTAATGTGCAGCGTGTGAGTGTATCTCAGACGCCACGGCAATAAAACTCACAGTAATGTGCAGTGTGTGAGTGTATCACAGACTCCACAGCAATAAAACTCCCAGTAATGTGCCGTGTGTGAGTGTATCACAGACCCCACAGCAATAAAACTCACAGTAATGTGCAGTGTGTGAGGGTATCACAGACTCCACAGCAATAAAAGTTACAGTAATGTGCAGTGTGTGAGTGTATCTCAGACGCCACGGCAATAAAACTCACAGTAATGTGCAGTGTGTGAGTGTATCACAGACTCCACAGCAATAAAACTCCCAGTAATGTGCCGTGTGTGAGTGTATCACAGACCCCACAGCAATAAAACTCACAGTAATGTGCAGTGTGTGAGTGTATCACAGACTCCACAGCAATAAAACTCACAGTAATGTGCAGCGTGTGAGTGTATCACAGACTCCACAGCAATACAACTCACAGTAATGTGCAGCGTGTGAGTGTATCACAGACTCCACAGCAATAAAACTCACAGTAATGTGCAGCGTGTGAGTGTATCACAGACTCCACAGCAATACAACTCACAGTAATGTGCAGCGTGTGAGTGTATCACAGACTCCACAGCAATAAACTCACAGTAATGTGCAGCGTGTGAGTGTATCACAGACTCCACAGCAATAAAACTCACAGTAATGTGCAGCGTGTGAGTGTATCACAGACCCCACAGCAATAAAACTCACAGTAATGTGCAGTGTGTGAGTGTATCACAGACTCCACAGCAATAAAACTCCCAGTAATGTGCCGTGTGTGAGTGTATCACAGACCCCACAGCAATAAAACTCACAGTAATGTGCAGTGTGTGAGTGTATCACAGACTCCACAGCAATAAAAGTTACAGTAATGTGCAGTGTGTGAGTGTATCACAGACTCCACAGCAATAAAACTCCCAGTAATGTGCCGTGTGTGAGTGTATCACAGACTCCACAGCAATAAAACTCACAGTAATGTGCAGCGTGTGAGTGTATCACAGACTCCACAGCAATAAAACTCACAGTAATGTGCAGTGTGTGAGTGTATCACAGACCCCACAGCAATAAAACTCACAGTAATGTGCCGTGTGTGAGTGTATCACAGACTCCACAGCAATAAAACTCCCAGTAATGTGAAGCGTGTGAGTGTATCACAGACTCCACAGCAATAAAACTCACAGTAATGTGCAGCGTGTGAGTGTATCTCAGACGCCACGGCAATAAAACTCACAGTAATGTGCAGTGTGTGAGTGTATCACAGACTCCACAGCAATAAAACTCCCAGTAATGTGCCGTGTGTGAGTGTATCACAGACCCCACAGCAATAAAACTCACAGTAATGTGCAGTGTGTGAGGGTATCACAGACTCCACAGCAATAAAAGTTACAGTAATGTGCAGTGTGTGAGTGTATCACAGACTCCACAGCAATAAAACTCCCAGTAATGTGCCGTGTGTGAGTGTATCACAGACCCCACAGCAATAAAACTCACAGTAATGTGCAGTGTGTGAGTGTATCACAGACTCCACAGCAATAAAACCCACAGTAATGTGCAGTGTGTGAGTGTATCACAGACTCCACAGCAATAAAACTCACAGTAATGTGCAGCGTGTGAGTGTATCACAGACTCCACATCAATAAAACTCACAGTCATGAGCAGTGTGTGAGTGTATCACAGACCCCACAGCAATAAAACTCACAGTCATGAGCAGTGTGTGAGTGTATCACAGACCCCACAGCAATAAAACTCACAGTAATGTGCAGTGTGTGAGTGTATCACAGTCCCCACAGCAATAAAACTCACAGTAATGTGCAGTGTGTGAGTGTATCACAGACTCCACAGCAATAAAACTCCCAGTAATGTGCCGTGTGTGAGTGTATCACAGACCCCACAGCAATAAAACTCACAGTAATGTGCAGTGTGTGAGTGTATCACAGACTCCACAGCAATAAAACTCACAGTAATGTGCAGCGTGTGAGTGTATCACAGACTCCACAGCAATACAACTCACAGTAATGTGCAGCGTGTGAGTGTATCACAGACTCCACAGCAATAAAACTCACAGTAATGTGCAGCGTGTGAGTGTATCACAGACTCCACAGCAATACAACTCACAGTAATGTGCAGCGTGTGAGTGTATCACAGACTCCACAGCAATAAACTCACAGTAATGTGCAGCGTGTGAGTGTATCACAGACTCCACAGCAATAAAACTCACAGTAATGTGCAGCGTGTGAGTGTATCACAGACCCCACAGCAATAAAACTCACAGTAATGTGCAGTGTGTGAGTGTATCACAGACTCCACAGCAATAAAACTCCCAGTAATGTGCCGTGTGTGAGTGTATCACAGACCCCACAGCAATAAAACTCACAGTAATGTGCAGTGTGTGAGTGTATCACAGACTCCACAGCAATAAAACTCACAGTAATGTGCAGCGTGTGAGTGTATCACAGACTCCACAGCAATAAAACTCACAGTAATGTGCAGTGTGTGAGTGTATCACAGACCCCACAGCAATAAAACTCACAGTAATGTGCAGTGTGTGAGTGTATCACAGACTCCACAGCAATAAAACTCCCAGTAATGTGAAGCGTGTGAGTGTATCACAGACTCCACAGCAATAAAACTCACAGTAATGTGCAGCGTGTGAGTGTATCTCAGACGCCACGGCAATAAAACTCACAGTAATGTGCAGTGTGTGAGTGTATCACAGACTCCACAGCAATAAAACTCCCAGTAATGTGCCGTGTGTGAGTGTATCACAGACCCCACAGCAATAAAACTCACAGTAATGTGCAGTGTGTGAGGGTATCACAGACTCCACAGCAATAAAAGTTACAGTAATGTGCAGTGTGTGAGTGTATCACAGACTCCACAGCAATAAAACTCCCAGTAATGTGCCGTGTGTGAGTGTATCACAGACCCCACAGCAATAAAACTCACAGTAATGTGCAGTGTGTGAGTGTATCACAGACTCCACAGCAATAAAACCCACAGTAATGTGCAGTGTGTGAGTGTATCAGACTCCACAGCAATAAAACTCACAGTAATGTGCAGCGTGTGAGTGTATCACAGACTCCACATCAATAAAACTCACAGTCATGAGCAGTGTGTGAGTGTATCAAAGACCCCACAGCAATAAAACTCACAGTAATGTGCAGTGTGTGAGTGTATCACAGACTCCACAGCAATAAAACTCACAGTCATGAGCAGTGTGTGAGTGTATCACAGACCCCACAGCAATAAAACTCACAGTCATGAGCAGTGTGTGAGTGTATCACAGACCCCACAGCAATAAAACTCACAGTAATGTGCAGTGTGTGAGTGTATCACAGACCCCACAGCAATAAAACTCACAGTAATGTGCAGCGTGTGAGTGTATCACAGACCCCACAGCAATAAAACTCACAGTAATGTGCAGTGTGTGAGTGTATCACAGACCCCACAGCAATAAAACTCACAGTAATGTGCAGCGTGTGAGTGTATCACAGACCCCACAGCAATAAAACTCACAGTAATGTGCAGTGTGTGAGTGTATCACAGACCCCACAGCAATAAAACTCACAGTAATGTGCAGTGTGTGAGTGTATCACAGACTCCACAGCAATAAAACTCACAGTCATGAGCAGTGTGTGAGTGTATCACAGACCCCACAGCAATAAAACTCACAGTAATGTGCAGTGTGTGAGTGTATCACAGACCCCACAGCAATAAAACTCACAGTAATGTGCGGCATGTGAGTGTATCACAGACTCCACAGCAATAAAACTCCCAGTAATGTGCGGCGTGAGAGGATTGAATGGATTGAGTTTTGGCTCACACTATACCTGAGGTCTACGAATCAAGGTTTTCTTTTCTCCCACACTGGATATTAGAGCAGAGTCTGGATCAATACTTGTATCTAATGCTGGGATCGATTCCCTCCTTATTACTTTAACTTGGGAAATCATCTGTAAAATGGCCTCAGTTTGGTCTATTTCTTCCTCGTCTCCAGATGTCCCCGCCTCTCCAGATGTCCCCGCCTCTCCAGATGTCCCCGCCTCTCCAGATGTCCCCGCCTCTCCAGATGTCCCCGCCTCTCCAGATGTGCCCGCCTCTCCAGATGTGCCCGCCTCTCCAGATGTGCCCGCCTCTCCAGATGTCCCCGCCTCTCCAGATGTCCCCGCCTCTCCAGATGTGCCCGCCTCTCCAGATGTGCCCGCCTCTCCAGATGTCCCCGCCTCTCCAGATGTCCCCGCCTCTCCAGATGTGCCCGCCTCTCCAGATGTCCCCGCCTCTCCAGATGTGCCCGCCTCTCCAGATGTCCCCGCCTCTCCAGATGTGCCCGCCTCTCCAGATGTCCCTACCTCTCCAGATGTCCCCGCCTCTCCAGATGTCCCCGCCTCTCCAGATGTGCCCGCCTCTCCAGATGTCCCCGCCTCTTTAGGAGTCTCCTCCTCATCTTGCATTGGGTTACTTTCTGTGATAGGAGTCAATGCTGTGCCCTGATTGAATACAAAGCAGATTAATATAGACAAATAGAGACACACAGCGGCTGGATAGTATGTGCTGATATAACATACTCACACTCTGGAATCCATCTAGTCCTCGCCACACTGCGCTCTGCAGCTGCTCCTGCTTTTCCAGGCATTGCATGGGCAGAAGCAGTTGGAGAATAGCAGAATTGGGGATTGCCCCAAACGCTAGACGGGAGACCTGAAAGTAGTAGGACAAAGGTTCAGTTCTAGTAATTAAATCCAGCTTTAACCACCACCCTTCCTGCAATCCCCACGCACCCCGCTCCACCCTTCCTGCAATCCCCACGCACCCCGCTCCACCCTTCCTGCAATCCCCACGCAGCTTGCTCCACCCTTCCTGCAATCCCCACGCACCCTGCTCCACCCTTCCTGCAATCCCCACGCACCCTGCTCCACCCTTCCTGCAATCCCCACGCACCCTGCTCCACCCTTCCTGCAATCCCCACGCACCCCGCTCCACCCTTCCTGCAATCCTCACGCACTCTGCTCCACCCTTCCTGCAATCCTCACGCAGCCTGCTCCACCCTTCCTGCAATCCCCACGCAGCATGCTCCACCCTTCCTGCAATCCCCACGCAGCCTGCTCCACCCTTCCTGCAATCCCCACGCACCCCGCTCCACCCTTCCTGCAATCCTCACACACCCTGCTCCACCCTTCCTGCAATCCCCACGCAGCCTGCTCCACCCTTCCTGCAATCCTCACGCAACCCCGCTCCACCCTTCCTGCAATCCCCGCACAGCCTGCTCCACCTTTCCTGCAATCCCTACGCAGCCTGCTCCACCCTTCCTGCAATCCCCACGCACCCCGCTCCACCCTTCCTGCAATCCTCACACACCCTGCTCCACCCTTCCTGCAATCCCCACGCAGCCTGCTCCACCCTTCCTGCAATCCTCACACACCCTGCTCCACCCTTCCTGCAATCCCCACGCAGCCTGCTCCACCCTTCCTGCAATCCCCACGCACCCCGCTCCACCCTTCCTGCAATCCTCACACACCCCGCTCCACCCTTCCTGCAATCCCCACGCACCCCGCTCCACCCTTCCTGCAATCCCCACGCACCCCGCTCCACCCTTCCTGCAATCCTCACACACCCTGCTCCACCCTTCCTGCAATCCCCACGCAGCCTGCTCCACCCTTCCTGCAATCCTCACACACCCTGCTCCACCCTTGATGCAATCCCCACGCAGCCTGCTCCACCCTTCCTGCAATCCCCACGCAGCCTGCTCCACCCTTCCTGCAATCCTCACGCACCCTGCTCCACCATTCCTGCAATCCCCACGCACCCCGCTCCACCCTTCTTGCAATCCTCACGCACTCTGCTCCACCCTTCCTGCAATCATCACGCAGCCTGCTCCACCCTTCCTGCAATCCTCACACACCATGCTCCACCCTTCCTGCAATCCCCACGCAGCCTGCTCCACCCTTCCTGCAATCCCCACGCAACCCCGCTCCACCCTTCCTGCAATCCTCACGCACTCTGCTCCACCCTTCCTGCAATCCCCACGCAGCCTGCTCCACCCTTCCTGCAATCCCCACGCACCCCGCTCCACCCTTCCTGCAATCCCCACGCAGCCTGCTCCACCCTTCCTGCAATCCCCACGCAGCCAGCTCCACCCTTCCTGCAATCCCCACGCACCCTGCTCCACCCTTCCTGCAATCCTCACGCACCCCGCTCCACCGTTCTTGCAATCCTCACGCACCCTGCTCCACCCTTCCTGCAATCCTCACGCAGCCTGCTCCACCCTTCTTGCAATCCCCACGCACCCTGCTCCACCCTTCCTGCAATCCCCACGCAGCCTGCTCCACCATTCCTGCAATCCCCACGCAGCCTGCTCCACCCTTCCTGCAATCCTCACGCACCCCGCTCCACCCTTCCTGCAATCCTCACGCAGCCTGCTCCACCTTTCCTGCAATCGCCACGCAGCCTGCTCCACCCTTCCTGCAATCCCCACACACCCCGCTCCACCCTTCCTGCAATCCCCACGCAGCCTGCTCCACCCTTCCTGCAATCCCCACGCAGCCTGCTCCACCCTTCCTGCAATCCTCACGCACCCTGCTCCACCCTTCCTGCAATCCCCACGCACCCCGCTCCACCCTTCCTGCAATCCTCAAGGACCCTGCTCCACCCTTCCTGCAATCACCACGCAGCCTGCTCCACCCTTCCTGCAATCCCCACGCAGCCTGCTCCACCCTTCCTGCAATCCTCACGCACCCCGCTCCACCCTTCCTGCAATCCTCACGCACCCTGCTCCACCCTTCCTGCAATCCTCACACACCCTGCTCCACCCTTCCTGCAATCCCCACGCAGCCTGCTCCACCCTTCCTGCAATCCTCACACACCCTGCTCCACCCTTCCTGCAATCCCCACGCAGCCTGCTCCACCCTTCCTGCAATCCCGACGCACCCCGCTCCACCCTTCCTGCAATCCCCACGCACCCTGCTCCACCCTTCCTGCAATCCCCACGCACCCCGCTCCACCCTTCCTGCAATCCCCACGCAGCCTGCTCCACCCTTCCTGCAATCCCCACGCACCCCGCTCCACCCTTCCTGCAATCCCCACGCACCCTGCTCCACCCCTTTTTTATTAATTCTGTCCCCAGCCATCACCTGCAGGCTTCTGGGCAATCTGGGAACGGACAGTCCGACAGCAGAGTCTGTAAAGAAGCCTTTATTCCCCTCCATGGGAATACATGGGCGCTCTTCTGGTTTTAGAACAGGTGGCATTAGAAGATCATCGGGGTCAAAGCAATCCACGGCTGGTATCTGAGAAAACATAAAGGGAGAAGCTGATATAATGGCAGCCTAATGTCATTCTATGTAACCCCGTCCCTCCCAAGCCTAATGTCCAGCTGTGTAACCCCGTCCCTCCCAAGCCTAATGTCCAGCTGTGTAACCCCCTCCCTCCCAAGCCTAATGTCATTCTATGTAACCCTGTCCCTCCCAAGCCTAATGTCCAGCTGTGTAACCCCGTCCTTCCCAAGCCTAATGTCATTCTATGTAACCCCGTCCCTCCCAAGCCTAATGTCATTCTGTGTAACCCCGTCCCTCCCAAGCCTAATGTCCAGCTGTGTAACCCCCTCCCTCCCAAGCCTAATGTCATTCTATGTAACCCCGTCCCTCCCAAGCCTAATGTCCAGCTGTGTAACCCCGTCCCTCCCAAGCCTAATGTCATTCTATGTAACCCCGTCCTTCCCAAGCCTAATGTCCAGCTGTGTAACCCCGTCCCTCCCAAGCCTAATTTCATTCTATGTAACCCCGTCCCTCCCAAGCCTAATGTCATTCTATGTAACCCCGTCCCTCCCAAGCCTAATGTCATTCTATGTAACCCCGTCCCTCCCAAGCCTAATGTCCAGCTGTGTAACCCCCTCCCTCCCAAGCCTAATGTCCAGCTGTGTAACCCCGTCCCTCCCAAGCCTAATGTCATTCTATGTAACCCCGTCCCTCCCAAGCCTAATGTCCAGCTATGTAACCCCGTCCCTCCCAAGCCTAATGTCATTCTATGTAACCCCGTCCCTCCCAAACCTAATGTCATTCTATGTAACCCCGTCCCTCCCAAGCCTAATGTTATTCTATGTAACCCCCTCCCTCCCAAGCCTAATGTCCTGCTGTGTAACCCCGTCCTTCCCAAGCCTAATGTCCAGCTGTGTAACCCCGTCCTTCCCAAGCCTAATGTCCAGCTGTGTAACCCCGTCCTTCCCAAGCCTAATGTCCAGCTGTGTAACCCCGTCCTTCCCAAGCCTAATGTCATTCTATGTAACCCCGTCCCTCCCAAGCCTAATGTCATTCTGTGTAACCCCGTCCCTCCCAAGCCTAATGTCCTGCTGTGTAACCCCGTACCTCCCAAGCCTAATGTCCAGCTGTGTAACCCCGTCCTTCACAAGCCTAATGTCCTGCTGTGTAACCCCGTCCCTCCCAAGCCTAATGTCCTGCTGTGTAACACCGTCCTTCACAAGCCTAATGTCCTGCTGTGTAACCCCGTCCCTCCCAAGCCTAATGTCCAGCTGTGTAACCCCGTCCCTCCCAAGCCTAATGTCCAGCTATGTAACCCCGTCCCTCCCAAGCCTAATGTCCAGTTGTGTAACCCCGTCCCTCCCAAGCCTAATGTCCAGCTGTGTAACCCCGTCCCTCCCAAGCCTAATGTCCTGCTGTGTAACCCCGTACCTCCCAAGCCTAATGTCCTGCTGTGTAACACCGTCCTTCACAAGCCTAATGTCCTGCTGTGTAACCCCGTCCCTCCCAAGCCTAATGTCCAGCTGTGTAACCCCGTCCCTCCCAAGCCTAATGTCCAGCTATGTAACCCCGTCCCTCCCAAGCCTAATGTCCAGTTGTGTAACCCCGTCCCTCCCAAGCCTAATGTCCAGCTGTGTAACCCCGTCCCTCCCAAGCCTAATGTCATTCTATGTAACCCCGTCCCTCCCAAGCCTAATGTCATTCTGTGTAACCCCGTCCTTCCCAAGCCTAATGTCCAGCTGTGTAACCCCGTCCCTCCCAAGACTAATGTCCAGCTGTGTAACCCCGTCCCTCCCAAGACTAATGTCCAGCTGTGTAACCCCGTCCCTCCCAAGCCTAATGTCCAGCTATGTAACCCCGTCCCTCCCAAGCCTAATGTCATTCTATGTAACCCCGTCCCTCCCAAGCCTAATGTCATTCTATGTAACCCCGTCCCTCCCAAGCCTAATGTCCAGCTGTGTAACCCCGTCCCTCCCAAGCCTAATGTCCAGCTGTGTAACCCCGTCCCTCCCAAGCCTAATGTCCAGCTGTGTAACCCCGTCCCTCCCAAGCCTAATGTCCAGCTGTGTAACCCCGTCCCTCCCAAGCCTAATGTCATTCTATGTAACCCCGTCCCTCCCAAGCCTAATGTCATTCTATGTAACCCCGTCCTTCCCAAGCCTAATGTCCAGCTGTGTAACCCCGTCCCTCCCAAGACTAATGTCCAGCTGTGTAACCCCGTCCTTCCCAAGCCTAATGTCCAGCTGTGTAACCCCGTCCCTCCCAAGCCTAATGTCCAGCTATGTAACCCCGTCCCTCTCAAGCCTAATGTCATTCTATGTAACCCCGTCCCTCCCAAGCCTAATGTCATTCTATGTAACCCCGTCCCTCCCAAGCCTAATGTCATTCTGTGTAACCCCGTCCCTCCCAAGCCTAATGTCCAGCTGTGTAACCCCGTCCCTCCCAAGCCTAATGTCCAGCTGTGTAACCCCGTCCTTCCCAAGCCTAATGTCCAGCTGTGTAACCCCGTCCCTCCCAAGCCTAATGTCCAGCTATGTAACCCCGTCCCTCCCAAGCTTAATGTCCAGCTGTGTAACCCCGTCCCTCCCAAGCCTAATGTCCAGCTATGTAACCCCGTCCTTCCCAAGCCTAATGTCATTCTATGTAACCCCGTCCCTCCCAAGCCTAATGTCCAGCTGTGTAACCCTGTCCTTCCCAAGCCTAATGTCCAGCTGTGTAACCCCGTCCCTCCCAAGCCTAATGTCCAGCTGTGTAACCCTGTCCTTCCCAAGCCTAATGTCCAGCTGTGTAACCCCGTCCCTCCCAAGCCTGTCATTCTATGTAACCCCGTCCCTCCCAAGCCTGTCATTCTATGTAACCCTGTCCCTCCCAAGCCTAATGTCATTCTATGTAACCCCGTCCCTCCCAAGCCTAATGTCCAGCTGTGTAACCCCGTCCCTCCCAAGCCTAATGTCCAGCTGTGTAACCCCGTCCCTCCCAAACCTAATGTCCAGCTGTGTAACCCCGTCCCTCCCAAACCTAATGTCCAGCTGTGTAACCCCGTCCCTCCCAAGCCTAATGTCCAGCTGTGTAACCCCGTCCCTCCCAAGCCTAATGTCCAGCTGTGTAACACTGTATTGGGAGCGGAGACAGTCTGTCTCCCTCCCCAGCGGATGGGAGTATGTATGGGTGAGGAGCTTGTTACCCCATCTCCCCAGCGACAGCTTAACATACCAGGGGGAGACAGTAAGCCCCACAACCGTGCAGATGGGACCGCGCTCTCTGCACTTACAGCACATGGGGTAGGGACAGTCGGTCCTGTCCCCCAGCAACAGGGCTGTTTAGCCAAAGGGGAGAAAGTCAGTCTCCCCCCACAGCAGCATGGTGGTTTGTCCAAAGGGGAGACAATCGGTCTCCCCCTCCAGCAGCAGAGCTGTGTATCCAAAGGGGAGACAGTCGGTCTCCCCCTCCAGCAACCAGGCTCCAACCAGGCTACTTCCGTGGAAGTGCTGGCATCAGTGTTCCCAGGTACTAAATGGGATACCCCCATAGTATCAAGCCCAGCTAACCCTGCCACCCTATCTGCTCCCCAGCGGCTGAAAGGATTTCTGGGAGAAGGAACATTTGGCCTTTCTCCCCAGCGGCAGATGCATGTTTCGGGAGAGGTGGAGGTTGGTCGGGTAAGTGCTATTTTTGAACAAACAAAGTGTGGGGACTGCAAACTAGTGAATGGCCATGGGGAGACCACTATACAGACTGACTTAGGAGTCACCCCGTCTGGGGGCTCCTCCGGTGTCAGTCTCCCCCCGAAAAAGGAGATATGTCACGAAGTGAATTCTGACAGTCTGCCTGACTGGGGGTCTTGGAGGGGGGATGGGACACTTCATCGCGGCTGCTTCCGCGCAGCCGCTTCACCGCGAGTCTACAGCACAAGACAGATCGTCGCTGGAGATTTCATCGCGGGACATTTCATCGCTAAAGGTAAGTATTTTACCGATTTTAGTTGGTTTACAATTAGGGTTTAGGTGGTTAGAATTAGGTTTAGTGTTTAGTGTTAGGGGTTAATTTTACTATTAGGGGTCGGGGTTAGTATTAGGGTTTAGGGGGTTAACTTTAGTATTAGGGGTCGGGGGTTAGTATTAGGGTTAGTATTGGGGTTTAGAGGATTAGTATTAGGGTTAGTATTAGGGTTAGTATAGGGGTTTAGAGGGTTAGTATTAGGGTTAGTATTGGGGTTAGTATTGGGGTTTAGGGGGTTAACTTTAGTATTAGGGGTCGGGGGTTAGTATTAGGGTTAGTATTGGGGTTTAGGGGGTTAACTTTAGTATTAGGGGTCGGGGGGTACTATTAGGGTTAGTATTAGGGGTCGGGGGTTAGTATTAGGGTTTAGGGGGTTAATTTTAGTATTGGGGTTAATTTTAGTGTCAGTATTGGGGTTTAGTGTTACTATTGGGGGGGGGGAATCATTTATTAGGGGGGTTATTTTACTTTTACTTTTAGATTTGTAAGAGCTGACAGTTCAGCGCTGAACTGTCAGCTCTTACATAGCTGCAGCCGCGGTGAAACAGCCGCGTTATACTTCATTGCTGACAGTTCAGTGTTCTAACTGCCGCGCTGAACTGTCAGCGATGAAAATGCGGCGAAGAAGTGTCCTAGACCCCTTGGAGGGGCCTGAGGGCCAAACACCTCCCTGTAGATTATGGACCCTGGCTTATGTACCATAAATCTATACGTTAATATTGTTAGTTAGTTATATTCTGTTAGTATATTGGTTTATGTGTAACGTTTAATTCTGTTAGTAGACCACTCTGAAGGTTTATAATATGACAGTGACTCCAATAGTTTACTCCAACATCCATTGTTCTGTAGTAACTGGATTAACTGGTAAACTGATTATGTTGTGTACATTACTGTGTGTATTGTAATTAGGTCTACTCACTCTGTGTTAATTCCTATTTGGTGTGCAGTCTGAATGTCTAATGTTTTCCTAGCCCCAGTTAGTGGAGAACTATGTTTAGTTCCATCCCCCCCATTGTATACTAATGTCTGTGATGTATGTGTATGTCTTTTTATAAGTCTGTGTTGTTACACAAATAAAGGAGTTGTTCTTCTTGCTGTACCTAACTGCTAGATGTCCTGTCTATTTGGGTACAAAGAGCAAGGGTCCATGAAAGACTTGCTGGGTGAATGCTGAACTGTAATCGGGGGGCTAAGGAGGTGATTTCCCACAACGGACAGAGGGTCTACTTCATCCGGTAGACGGTCCGTTACACTTCCCAAGCCTAAAGTCCAGCTGTGTTACCCTGTCCCTCTCATGTCTCACCTCCAGCTGTTACCATGTCCCTATCATGCCTCACCTTCAGCTGTGTTACTCTGTCCTTCTCATGCCTCACCTCCAGCTGTGTTACCCTGTCCCTCTCATGCCTCATCTCCAGCTGTGTTACCCTGTCCCTCTCATGCCTCACCTCCAGCTGTGTTACTCTGCCCCTCTCATGCCTCACCTCCAGCTGTGTTACTCTGCCCCTCTCATGCCTTATCTCCAGCTGTGTTACTCTGTCCTTCTCATGCCTCATCTCCAGCTGTGTTACGCTGCCCCTCTCATGCCTCACCTCCAGCTGTGTTACCCTGTCCCTCTCATGCCTCATCTCCATCTGTGTTACCCAGTCCCTCTCATGCCTCATCTCCATCTGTGTTACCCTGTCCCTCTCATGCCTCACCTCCAGCTGTGTTACCCAGTCCCTCTCATGCCTCATCTCCATCTGTGTTACCCTGTCCCTCTCATGCCTCATCTCCAGCTGTGTTACCCTGCCCCTCTCATGCCTCATCTCCAGCTGTGTTACCCTGCCCCTCATATGCCTCACCTCCAGCTGTGTTACCCTGACACTCTCATGCCTCACCTCCAGCTGTGTTACCCTATCCCTCTCTTGCCTCATCTCCAGCTGTGTTAATATTTCCCTCCAATGCCTCATCTCCAGCTGTGTTACCCTGTCCCACTCATGCCTCATCTCCAGCTGTGTTACCCTGTCCCTCTCATGCCTCACCTCCAGCTGTGTTACCCTGTCCCTCTCATGCCTCATCTCCAGCTGTGTGACGCTGCCCCTCTCATGCCTCACCTCCAGCTGTCTTACTCTGCCCCTCTCATGCCTCATCTCCAGCTGTGTTACTCTGTCCCTCTCATGCCTCATCTCCAGCTGTGTTACCCTGTCCCTCTCATGCCTCACCTCCAGCTGTGTTACCCTGTCCCTCTCATGCCTCACCTCCAGCTGTGTTACCCTGCCCCTCTCATGCCTCACCTCCAGCTGTGTTACCCTGTCCCTCTCATGCCTCATCTCCAGCTGTGTTACCCTGTCCCTCTCATGCCTCATCTCCAGCTGTGTTACCCTGTCCCTCTCATGCCTCATCTCCAGCTGTGTTACCCTGTGCCTCTCATGCCTCATCTCCAGCTGTGTTACCCTGCCCCTCTCATGCCTCATCTCCAGCTGTGTTACTCTGCCCCTCTCATGCCTCATCTCCAGCTGTGTTACCCTGCCCCTCTCATGACTCATCTCCAGCTGTGTTACCCTGTCCCTCTCATGCCTCGCCTCCAGCTGTGTTACCCTGCCCCTCTCATGCCTTATCTCCAGCTGTGTTACCCTGTCCCTCTCATGCCTCACCTCCAGCTGTGTTACCCTGTCCCTCTCATGCCTCGCCTCCAGCTGTGTTACCCTGCCCCTCTCATGCCTTATCTCCAGCTGTGTTACCCTGTCCCTCTCATGCCTCACCTCCAGCTGTTACCCTGTCCCTCTCATGCCTCATCTCCAGCTGTGTTACCCTGTCCCTCTCATGCCTCATCTCCAGCTGTGTTACTCTCCCCCTCTCATGCCTCATCTCCAGCTGTGTTACCCTGTCCCTCTCATGCCTCATCTCCAGCTGTGTTACCCTGTGCCTCTCATGCCTCATCTCCAGCTGTGTTACCCTGTCCCTCTCATGCCTCATCTCCAGCTGTGTTACTCTCCCCCTCTCATGCCTCATCTCCAGCTGTGTTACCCTGTCCCTCTCATGCCTCACCTCCAGCTGTTACCCTGTCCCTCTCATGCCTTATCTCCAGCTGTGTTACCCTGCCCCTCTCATGCCTCATCTCCAGCTGTGTTACTCTCCCCCTCTCATGCCTCATCTCCAGCTGTGTTACCCTGTCCCTCTCATGCCTCACCTCCAGCTGTTTCACTCTGTCCCTTCCTCACCTTTATGCAAGGCCGATCCCTGTAGAACAGATGTAGATATCTCGACATGGCTTCTCTCTTCACTTTATTGCTGGCCTTTCGTTTCTTTGAGTGTTTCAGTCGTCCGTCCTGAATTAGCAGCAGCTCGTTATCTCGGGCAGAAAGCAATGCACACTCCTACAGGACACAATGTATTGCACCAGTCAGCAGAAGTACAGACAAACAGGTTTAGCTTTGTAAATTCTCCTCGGCCATGTACCTGAACTTGCTCCTCACTCTTGATTGACTTCTGAAGCTCCTCCACCCTGGTGTTTCCAGGGCTCCTCTTTCCCCTGGAAGATGAAATTTGGTTAACTGAGAGCATGACACCGTGAGATCTTCAGCACTGAGAAACTGCAGTGACAATTAGAGTGAAGAGATGCGATGGGTGCAAAGAAAAGAGAACATGGGGAGAATAACAGATGCAAGATTCAGTACCAGGCCCAGATGTGATATGGAGCTCTAGGTGTGATTAAGATGTGGTCTGTCAGTTTCTGAACCAGCAGTGTTGACTTACACTTAGTTAGGGTGAATTCTGTGATGGAGAGAGGATCCTGAGACAGTAGAACAAGGTGAGGAATGAAATGTTAGAAAGACTGTCTGGACATTCACTTCTCCAGGTGACACCACCAGGCCCATGCAGCAAACTCTACTCACACACCATGCACAGGTCTAGAGCAGGGCGAGGCCCCAGCATTGCTCAATCGCTCAGAAAGGACAATTACTGGGGTCTGTGGTGGACAATTTATTGATGTTCTATGGACCTTCACGAATCCTGCCACGAACACTTTGCCCATCCCTGGTCTAGACAGACCTTTATCCAGTGAGGTGGTTAGAGGAGAGAACAGGTTAGAGGTAAGGAGGGGAGGAGGGGGAGAGCACTCAGATTGGGGGGATGCAGAACCTCGACAGAGAGGAGTGCTGTTCAGTGAGACGTCTCTGATCTTCCTCAGAGAGTAACAGCACAACGGATTCCTGGACAGGAATGGGAGGATCTGCACAGACTGGACGTAATACACGGCACAGCAACTAAAAAAGAAATAATAATAAGAAGAAATGGATGAATATGTTACAAAGACTATAAACTAACTATACCCACAGGTGGCTAGCAAAGTATACTGTGATAACTATATTATACCACAGTCTGTGGCTAGAGCTCTGTGGTTTGGTTGTGTAGTAGGGGCAAGGCTGGCTCAAGACCCTGTGCTGTTTTGGTCCAAAAGTGAAAAGTTGCCTCCCCACACACACACATAGTCACACACACAGATACACACAGGCTGGCACATACAGTCACACACATACAGATATGCACACACACACACACATAGTCACACACACAGATACACACAGGCTGGCACATACAGTCACACACACACACAGTCACACACATACACACAGATACACACAGTCTGGCACATACCGTCACACATAGAGACATGCACACACACATACACAGATATGCAAACAGTCATGTACACACACACACATACACAGATATGCAAACAGTCATGCACACACACACACATACATACAGTCAGGCACATACAGTCACACACACAGATATGCAAACAGTCATGCACACACACACACAGATATGCAAACAGTCATGCACACACACACACACAGATATGCAAACACTCATGCACACACACACAGACACACATACACACAGTCAGGCACATACAGTCACACACACAGATATGCAAACAGTCATGCACACACACACACACAGATATGCAAACAGTCATGCACACACACACACATACATACAGTCAAGCACATACAGTCACACACACAGATATGCAAACAGTCATGCACACACACACACAGATATGCAAACAGTCATGCACACACACACACACAGATATGCAAACACTCATGCACACACACACACACACACACACACACACACACATACACACAGTCAGGCACATACAGTCACACACACAGATATGCAAACACAGTCATGTACACACTTATACACAGACACACACACGCACACAGACACACGCATACATGTTTAACCATATGGCATAAGCCAAACACTGGGAAACAAACTGTGTGTTCTTGTGGTATGAATTATATCAGTAAAACCGATTTTACGCTATGTGAACGTATAAGGGGCCACAGATCAGCTATACGAACTTCCTTTAGAGACCTTAAGGTAGATAAGCATTCCTTGTAGTTTGGGCACCAGCTTTCTGGCCATAGATCATGTTCCCCCACTTTGCTGTGAAACACATTGGATGAAAGAACACGATGGCCTTTGGGATAAATGAATAATTGTCCTATAAATATTTAACTTGCAGGTCTTCTTTTTGCTCTTACTGCTTTACAAACAATCCACTCTGGAACTTTATCGCTCAGGCTTTTTCAATGTGGGTTCCCATTAATAAGTTTATTGTGTGATGTTTAGTACACAAACTTTGGGTATTACTATTGGAGTTCGGGTTCCTACCGAACATTACATTTTTGGGACCCGGACCCGAACACGGACATTCTACTGTATGTCCGGGTTGGAGTTCGGGGTTCGGCGATTTAATGGCGCAATGGGAGGCTAAATCCTCCTGAATGCCCCTACTCGCGGCATCGCCTAAACAGCTATTGCTGCCCAGCCACTAGTGCAATAAGGGGGGGATGGCACAGGTAAAATCCTGCTTCCCCTACCTGTGCCAGCCCCCCCAGGTCCCCACCCATTGCCCGTGGGTGGGGACATAAAATAATAATGAGAGGGGGACCTAGTGTCCCCTCCCCGGTCCCCACCCATTGCCCGCGGGTGGGGACCTTAAAATAATAATGGGGGGGTACCTAGTGTGTCCCCCCTGGTCCCCACCCATGAGCGGCGGGTGGGGACCACAAATAAAGTGACTAGTCTCTCCCCCCCCAATAAAAAAAAATGCCTACCTACCCCCCCCCCCCCTCACCCTAATAATAGTGAGGGGGTGGGCAATAAACTAAACTGTAAAAAAAAAAAAAGGCCAAATACATACCATAATACGCGCCGCAAAAATAAAAAAACGAGCGCAAAAAAAAAAAATCCACGGGTGAAAAATAATCCATCTTCTTTTTTTTTTCATCTTTTTTCTTTTTTTTCAGCCCCAAAAAAGGCCAAATAAAAACCATAATAGACGCCGCAAAAATAAACAAACGCAAAAAAAAAAAAAAAATCCACCGGTGAAAAATAATCCTGGCCCATGGAGGGCCCAGCGCACTCTGATTGGTTGGATTTCATTTTACACAGCGTGGGAAAGTTCTTTGGAATTTTCCCACTCTGTTTAAAATGGCTAGCACTCTGATTGATTGGTTTGAAATCCAACCAGAGTGCTCTGAGCTTAATTGCAGGGCTAGGCAAGGGCCCTGCAGAGCTCAGTCTGTGCTGGGCCCTCCATGGGGGAAGATGGATTATTTTTCACCCGTGGATTTAATTATTTTTGCGGCGTCTATTATGGTTTTTATTTGTCCTTTTTTGGGGGCTGAAGAAAGAAAAAAGAAGACATCAAATGGTAAGTATAACATTTTTATTTTTTACAGGTTAGTTTATTGCCCACCCCCTCACTATTATTAGGGTGAGGGGGGGTAGGTAGGCATTTTTTTTTATTGGGGGGTGAGTGACTAGGGGCTGGGCACCCCTAGTCACTTTATTTGTGGTCCACACCCGCCACTCATGGGTGGGGACACTAGGTCCCCCCCTCATTATTATTTTAAGGTCCCCAAACGCGGGCAATGGGTGGAGACCTGGGGGGTCATTGGTCCCCCCCCTCATTATTATTTTAAGGTCCCCACCCGACGGCAAATGGGTGGGGACCGGGGGGAGGACATTAGGTCCCCCCCCTCATTATTATAGGGTCCCCACCCGCCGGTAATGGGTGGGGACCTGGGGGGACATTAGGTCCCTCCCTCATTATTATTATGGGGTTCGAGCCCGTACCCGGACTTTTTTTAAAAAGTTCGGCCGAACCCGAACATCCAGGTGTCCGCTCAACTCTAATTACTATTTATCCCCTATCCTGCCTGTTTGTTGTATTTAATTGTGTGGGCCTGTTTCAGGCTTAAGGGGGTGTGGGTTACTAATTGGGGACTGGCGCGGTTTTCTATATAAATTTTTGTTGGTGCTGTTGTATGCTATATCCTGATGAAGATATAATGAGAAACATTGATGCTACTATTTGAATACATAATCTATGTGCAATTCCTGTAAGCGCTCCTGTCTTCTTGGGTTTATATTTACAAATACAAAAGGAATATTAATATTCACATACATGTATAAAGCTAGTGAATTATCTGTATATATATATTAATATTCACATACATGTATAAAGCTAGTGAATTATCTGTATATATATTAATATTCACATACATGTAAAAAGCTAGTGAATGATCTGTATATATATATTAATATTCGCATACATGTAAAAAGCTAGTGAATGATCTGTATATATATATTAATATTCACATACATGTATAAAGCTATTGAATGATCTGTATATATATTAATATTCACATACATGTATAAAGCTAGTGAATGATCTGTATATATATTAATATTCACACGCATGTATAAAGCTAGTGAATGATCTGTATATATATATATTAATATTCACAGACATGTATAAAGCTAGTGAATGATCTGTATAAATATTAATATTCACATACATGTATAAAGCTAGTGAATGATCTGTATATATATTAATATTCACAGACATGTATAAAGCTAGTGAATGTTCTGTATATATATTAATATTCACATACATGTATAAAACTAGTGAATGATCTGTATATATATTAATATTCACATACATGTAAAAAGCTAGTGAATGATCTGTATATATATATTAATATTCACATACATGTATAAAGCTAGTGAATGATTTGTATATATATATTAATATTCACACACATGTATAAAGCTAGTGAATGATCTGTATATATATATTAATATTCACATACATGTATAAAGCTTGTGAATGATCTGTATATATATATTAATATTCACATACATGTCTAAAGCTAGTGAATGATCGGTATATATATTAATATTCACATACATGTATAAAGCTAGTGAATTATCTGTATATATATTAATATTCACATACATGTATAAAGCTAGTGAATGATCTGTATATATATATATTTTCACATACATGTATAAAGCTAGTGAATGATCTGTATATATATATATTAATATTCACATACATGTATAAAGCTAGTGAATGATCTGTATATATATTAATATTCACATACATGTATAAACCTAGGGAATGATCTGTATATATATTAATATTTACATACATGTAAAAAGCTAGTGAATGATCTGTATATATATATTAATATTCACATACATGTATAAAGCTATTGAATGATCTGTATATATATTAATATTCACATACATGTATAAAGCTAGTGAATGATCTGTATATATATATTAATATTCACATACATGTATAAAGCTAGTGAATGATCTGTATATATATATATTAATATTCACAGACATGTATAAAGCTAGTGAATGATCTGTATACATATTAATATTCACATACATGTATAAAGCTAGTGAATGATCTGTATATATATTAATATTCACAGACATGTATAAAGCTAGTGAATGTTCTGTATATATATTAATATTCACATACATGTATAAAACTAGTGAATGATCTGTATATATATTAATATTCACATACATGTATAAAACTAGTGAATGATCTGTATATATATATTAATATTCACATACATGTATAAAGCTAGTGAATGATTTGTATATATATATTAATATTCACACACATGTATAAAGCTAGTGAATGATCTGTATATATATATTAATATTCACATACATGTATAAAGCTTGTGAATGATCTGTATATATATATTAATATTCACATACATGTCTAAAGCTAGTGAATGATCGGTATATATATTAATATTCACATACATGTATAAAGCTAGTGAATGATCGGTATATATATTAATATTCACATACATGTATAAAGCTAGTGAATGATCTGTATATATATATATTAATATTCACATACATGTATAAAGCTAGTGAATGATCTGTATATATATTAATATTCACATACATGTATAAACCTAGGGAATGATCTGTATATATATTAATATTCACATACATGTATAAACCTAGGGAATGATCTGTATATATATATATTAATATTCACATACATGTATAAAGCTAGTGAATGATCTGTATATATATTAATATTCACATACATGTATAAACCTAGGGAATGATCTGTATATATATTAATATTTACATACATGTAAAAAGCTAGTGAATGATCTGTATATATATATTAATATTCACATACATGTATAAAGCTATTGAATGATCTGTATATATATTAATATTCACATACATGTATAAAGCTAGTGAATGATCTGTATATATATATTAATATTCACATACATGTATAAAGCTAGTGAATGATCTGTATATATATTAATATTCACATACATGTATAAAGCTAGTGAATGATCTGTATATATATTAATATTCACACGCATGTATAAAGCTAGTGAATGATCTGTATATATATATATTAATATTCACACGCATGTATAAAGCTAGTGAATGATCTGTATATATATATATTAATATTCACAGACATGTATAAAGCTAGTGAATGATCTGTATATATATTAATATTCACATACATGTATAAAGCTAGTGAATGATCTGTATATATATTAATATTCACAGACATGTATAAAGCTAGTGAATGATCTGTATATATATTAATATTCACATACATGTATAAAGCTAGTGAATGATCTGTATATATATTAATATTCACATACATGTATAAAGCTAGTGAATGATCTGTATATATATTAATATTCACAGACATGTATAAAGCTAGTGAATGATCTGTATATATATTAATATTCACATACATGTATAAAGCTAGTGAATGATCTGTGTATATATTAATATTCACATACATGTATAAAGCTAGTGAATGATCTGTATATATATATTAATATTCACATACATGTATAAAGCTAGTGAATGATCTGTATATATATATATTAATATTCACATACATGTATAAAGCTAGTGAATGATCTGTATATATATTAATATTCACATACATGTATAAAGCTAGTGAATGATCTGTATATATATTAATATTCACACACATGTACAAAGCTAGTGAATGATCTGTATATATTAATATTCACATACATGTATAAAGCTAGTGAATGATCTGTATATATATTAATATTCACATACATGTATAAAGCTAGTGAATGATCTGTATATATATTAATATTCACATACATGTATAAAGCTAGTGAATGATCTGTATATATATATATATATTAATATTCACATACATGTATAAAGCTAGTGAATGATCTGTATATATATTAATATTCACATACATGTATAAAGCTAGTGAATGATCTGTATATATATATATATTAATATTCACATACATGTATAAAGCTAGTGAATGATCTGTATATATATTAATATTCACATACATGTATAAAGCTAGTGAATGATCTGTATATATATATTAATATTCACATACATGTATAAAGCTAGTGAATGATCTGTATATATATTAATATTCACATACATGTATAAAGCTAGTGAATGATCTGTATATATATTAATATTCACACGCATGTATAAAGCTAGTGAATGATCTGTATATATATATATTAATATTCACACGCATGTATAAAGCTAGTGAATGATCTGTATATATATATATTAATATTCACAGACATGTATAAAGCTAGTGAATGATCTGTATATATATTAATATTCACATACATGTATAAAGCTAGTGAATGATCTGTATATATATTAATATTCACAGACATGTATAAAGCTAGTGAATGATCTGTATATATATTAATATTCACATACATGTATAAAGCTAGTGAATGATCTGTATATATATTAATATTCACATACATGTATAAAGCTAGTGAATGATCTGTATATATATTAATATTCACAGACATGTATAAAGCTAGTGAATGATCTGTATATATATTAATATTCACATACATGTATAAAGCTAGTGAATGATCTGTATATATTAATATTCACATACATGTATAAAGCTAGTGAATGATCTGTATATATATATTAATATTCACATACATGTATAAAGCTAGTGAATGATCTGTATATATATATATTAATATTCACATACATGTATAAAGCTAGTGAATGATCTGTATATATATTAATATTCACATACATGTATAAAGCTAGTGAATGATCTGTATATATATTAATATTCACACACATGTACAAAGCTAGTGAATGATCTGTATATATTAATATTCACATACATGTATAAAGCTAGTGAATGATCTGTATATATATTAATATTCACATACATGTATAAAGCTAGTGAATGATCTGTATATATATTAATATTCACATACATGTATAAAGCTAGTGAATGATCTGTATATAGATATATATATTAATATTCACATACATGTATAAAGCTAGTGAATGATCTGTATATATATTAATATTCACATACATGTATAAAGCTAGTGAATGATCTGTATATATATATATATTAATATTCACATACATGTATAAAGCTAGTGAATGATCTGTATATATATTAATATTCACATACATGTATAAAGCTAGTGAATGATCTGTATATATATTAATATTCACATACATGTATAAAGCTAGTGAATGATCTGTATATATATTAATATTCACAGACATGTATAAAGCTATTGAATGATCTGTATATATATTAATATTCACATACATGTATAAAGCTAGTGAATGATCTGTATATATATTAATATTCACATACATGTATAAAGCTATTGAATGATCTGTATATATATTAATATTCACATACATGTATAAAGCTAGTGAATGATCTGTATATATATTAATATTCACATACATGTATAAAGCTATTGAATGATCTGTATATATATTAATATTCACATACATGTATAAAGCTAGTGAATGTTCTGTATATATATTAATATTCACATACATGTATAAAGCTAGTGAATGATCTGTATATATATTAATATTCACATACATGTATAAAGCTAGTGAATGATCTGTATATATATTAATATTCACATACATGTATAAAGCTAGTGAATGATCTGTATATATATATATTAATATTCACATACATGTATAAAACTAGTGAATGATCTGTATATATATTAATATTCACATACATGTATAAAGCTAGTGAATGTTCTGTATATATATTAATATTCACATACATGTATAAAGCTAGTGAATGATCTGTATATATATTAATATTCACATACATGGACTTCCGGGGGCGGAGCCGAACTGACTGGCCGCAACGGACACGAGCTCCCAGCAACTCGACGGCATCCTGGTCGCTGAAACACCGGAGAGGCGTCCGAAAACGTGCGGCAGGGATACAGTGAAACACTGAAGAGGGATCTAACATCCGATCCCCAGCTCTCCCGTCCCGACGGCCCGGAGTCCCGCCGAGCAAGACCCAGAACTGGAGGTCGCGGCGGCCATCTTCTAGATTCAGCAAGGAGCAACCACTTCACACACAACTTGCTGGCAGCTTGCTGAAAGCCAAGATAAGTACTGGACCCTTTGTGTGTGGCTATAATTGTTGGTGGGGATTCACCCCTAAACACAGACCATCAGACAGGCGATCGGGGTGAAACGCTCCAGGAAAGATTTTCCCGCCAAAATAAAAATTAACAGGCGGCCATTTTCGGAGAAACACCCGCCAAAAAAAAAAAACCCAACCTGGCCTATAGGCCCAATATATTGATGTTACCATCCAGGGACAGCCTTGAGAGCACAGGCTACATTGGAGGAGCCCCAAGACGCACATCTCTCCGATCCAGGGAGCTCTGAGGGACTTTATAGTTTACTTTACTTGAAAGTGGGACGCAGCCTTGAAAGGGCCAGGCAGGCTATAAAACTGCTTTTTCACACCATCTGGTTTCGTAGCTGAGGCCCAGAAAAGGCTCAACTAAGCCGAGATACCCTTTCTTCAAGTCATCTGGGTGACCAGGGACCATTTTTTCTGTTTCAACTTACCTGTATTTTTGGACATTTCAAGTGATTTGTATGTCTGCAAGCAATGCAACTGTAACCTTCTGTATTGAAGCTGGAAGCAGCCTTAAAGGGCCACGCAGGCTATAAACCCATTTGCCTTCACCCTTCCTATAACTGTACATAGTGTTGCAGCTGAGGCCCAGACAAGGCTCAACTAAACCGAGGTACCCTTTCTTCAAGTCATCTGGGTGACCAGGGACCAATTATTCTGTTTTAACTTACCTGTATTTTTGGGACACTTCAAGTATATTATCTGTCTGCAATCAATGCAAACGTAACCTTCTGTATTATACCGGTACCCAGCAACATAGTGCAAAACGGATCCGACACCTTATAATGGAAAAGTATGTTAACAAGTCTAAGCCGTCTAAGCAAGACTCTAAATCCACTAAACAAGACTCAGTACAACCCAAAAGTGATCTCAAACAAGCCCGTACAACAACCAGACAATCATCAGCACTAAGAGAGGCCATGTCAGACTCCTCGAATGCATCATTGGAGGAAACAATGGGGCAAACTGAGCTGACAGCCTCGGGAACTCCGGCCTCCGAGGTGGCCACAGAAGTGGCTAAACTACTTGGGCCAATGTTTGACCTGAAATTTAAAGAGTTACAACTATCAATCTCCACTGCTATGGAACAAATAGGCTCTAATACCACTCGGATTAAAGACTTAGAACAGAGACATAGCGATCTGGAAGATAATACGAACCTGCTACAGGAAACGGTAGATCGTCAGAACATACAACTACATATCTTATCAGATAAGGTCGATGACCTGGAAAATAGGAGTCGTCGAAACAACTTGAGAATAGTTGGCATTCCCGAATCCATCAAACCAGCGTCACTCCTAAAGACCATGCAAACATGGCTTGTTACGGAACTGCACTTACCTCATGGTGACAATAACCCTCTGGCTATCGAACGTGCACACAGGATTGGCCCAGAACGGAAAGAATCAGGAACAAAACCAAGACAAGTTATCATCAAATTGTTAAACTTTCAAGACAAAATGGACATCCTGACAGCATACCGTAAAGCCAAGACCTTACTGTTCCAAGGAGAAAGAGCTCTGATATTCCAGGATTATTCTATGCTCGTGACAACACGACGAAGGGAGTTCACACCAATTTGCAAAATACTAGTTGAGAAACAAATCAGATTCAATCTCCTTTTTTCAGCACGACTGTGGTTGACATACGACAACAAAACTTACACGCTGGAAACCCCAGAAGAAGCCAGAAATGCCCTCCGAACACTGGAAATCACTTAAAAACTTGCTGGGTACCACCCCACCCAAGTACACACCTTTATATTCACTGGATTTCATTTTTTTTAATTTTTTTTTTGGAAGAAGCACAATATCTGCCAAAGACTCTTATGTGCCTAGAGAAATTCCTAAACTGTTATCATAGTTATCACCTATGCATACTGTTCATGTTTTGTATGTCGGTGGTTGGGCCAGGTTGGCCAAGGTTTAATAAGTGTTATGTTATACAGGTTAACCACATGAAACAAAATACATTTATTAAGGTGGTCGCCCCATTTGGTCGAGGACATCCTTCCAAGTGCTGGGACATGGAAGGTCCCCAAAATGCTCATCTATCCCACATGATTGTCTCATTTTATATTGACCCTGGATAGGGCCACTAATGTCTCAGATGAACCCCCAAATGTAGTCCAAAAAGATTTAAGGCTACGATTGATTTCCTGGAATGTAGATGGACTTAACTCACCGGTAAAGAGAAAAAAAGTCCTAAACCATTTAAAGCTATTGTCCCCACAAATCGTATTCCTACAAGAGACCCATTGGAAAAAAGATGACCCCCAACTCCTCAAAGCCCCATGGATAGGCTCCTGTATAGCTGCTTCACACTCTACAAAAGCCAGAGGGGTGACGATAATAATTAACAAAAACCTGCCACATGTAATTCATGCCTCCACCATAGATGAGGCTGGAAGATACCTTATCTTAGACATATCAATCCATGAGATCCGATATTGTCTGGTCAATGTATACGCCCCAAACGCACCTAATAGGTTATTCCTAGATAAACTGTACCAAATTGTGGTGAACTGTACTAACGACAATTTAATTCTAGGTGGAGATTTCAATACCGTAATGGACTCCTTACAGGACAGGACCGGAAACAGGACCAAAGGAACATATGGAGACGTGACGGACTTGATGAAACTTACGGGTAGACTACATTTGGTAGATCCATGGCGAACTAATCATCCAACAGTAAGACAATACACTCACATCTCTAGAGCACATAACACAGCCTCAAGAATAGATTACATATTTACTTCTAACGACGTACTACCACAGGTACAAGACACTAAGATACACAATATAATAATATCAGACCATGCACCCATAGAGTTGCTTCTAAACACACAGAGATCAGTCGCATACTCCACACATTGGAACTTCCCGTCCTATTTGGCTCAGAGGGAGGACTTCAAATCACACTTGATTTCCTCATGGGCAAACTATACAGATGATAATATCCAACATGTGGAGGATGACATGCTCTTCTGGCAGACATCCAAAGCAGTGATGAGAGGGCACATCATCTCATATGCATCTATGCGTAAGAAAGAATGGCTTAAAAAATACAACAATCTGCATGCTGCCCTAACGAAATCAATGCAAACTTATTTGGGGGACCCCTCTGAGTCTAATAGACATACGTATTTTGAACACAAACAAATCATGGACACACTGCTGGCTGAAAGGGCGCAATCACAAATAGACTATACTAAAAGTCGGTTTTTTAGATGGGGCAACAAACATGGGAAATTACTAATGTCTCTTACCAATTCGAAAAAACCAAAACACAATATCCCCATGATCAGAACACAGCCAGATCAAGTTTCCACTGACCCGAAAACTATCAACAAAACATTTCAATCATATTATAGCCACTTATATCAGACTAGACCTGATGATTTTGCCAAGGGGGTCCAATTGCTGCAAAAAGCTAAATTGTCACGAATTAGTAACGAACACCGAGACATATTAAATGCCTACCATTACGGACACAGAGGTGGGTCATACCATTACTCAATTGCGCAATGGGAAAGCACCGGGACCTGATGGTTTTTCAACAGAATACTACAAAACACTGAAACCACACATAGTGCCACACCTTACCTCCCTGTACAACTCCATGTTACAGGACAACGTGCCATTCCAGGCCCTCACTGAAGCCAGAACAATACTGATCCACAAACCAGGGAAAGACCCACTAGACACCTCCTCATACAGACCGATAACATTGATGAATGTGGATATTAAAATACTGACAAAAATTATGGCAAACCGATTGCAAACATTTCTCCCCCAATTGCTACAGAGCTCACAATTAGGTTTCATAAAAGGCAGACAAGCGGTAACAGGCATCCGGGCGGCTATAGCAGCGGTAGTGGCAACAGACAACCAGACCACCCCCTCTGAGAACATACTTCTGAGCCTGAATGCTCAGAAAGCATTCGACCAAGTACTATGGCCCCATCTTATTAGAATCCTTAAATTTAGATACTTCGGGCTACCCTTTCTTAACTTTGTAAGAAACTTATACGACCACCCAGTCACACGTATTACTACTAACAATTATGATTCAACACCAGTCACAATGTACAGGGGAGTTCGCCAGGGATGTCCTTTATCCCCATTATTATTCAACATTGCCCTAGACCCTCTTTTATGTATCTTACACAATACTCCCGAATTCACAGGCATTAAGGTAGGGAGCGAAGAGATAAAGGTCACCGCATTTGCAGACGATCTCATGCTATATGTCTCAAACCCAAAAGAAGCACTACCCCCAATACTAAATATCTTCAAAGTATTTGAGGAAGTGACAGGCTTCCAAATAAATTTCAAAAAATCGGTTGCTATGAATTTGGGGGCAAGGAAGAAGTTACGTGGCTTGCCACCACTTCCTGTGCAATGGGCAGCCAAATCAATTGATTATTTAGGTATTGTCATACCCAAGAAAATTGCCACCCTATATTCATACAATATTAAAAAACCTATGTGTAAAGTGATACAGGAATTAAAATCATGGAAAAACCTAAATATTACACTGTTGGGAAGGGCCGCATTACTCAAAATGGTCAGCTGCCCGAGACTCTCCTATGCCCTACAAGTACTGCCTATTCTTCTTAGTAAACAGGACGAACAAATATTAAACCTACACTTTCGTAGTTTTCTCTGGAAGGGGAATACACCTCGAATTGCTCTGAGGAAACTTCAACAACCAAGAACTAATTTCGGATGTAATATCCCCAATTTAAAGGAATTTAACCTAGCGGCACTATACAGACACGCGATTGATTGGGTGTCACCCATACCGGCTTACACAAATGTAACTTTAGAACAACAATTCGAACCCAAAATCGCCCTGGCCAACTTACTACATACACCTTTTCTAGACTTACCACAATCAGTCAAGACAAACCCATTACTACTCACCACCATAAAATCGTGGAAACAAATAAGAATAACTCAAGGCCTAAACTGGAAATACTCAATCTGGATTAGCTGGGTGGGAAATCGGGATTTCCAAGGCGGATCTTTAGACCCGCAATTTAAATCCTGGCAATCTAGGGGACTACAATACATCCTTCATATAGTCAACAGATCCACAAAAAAGTACCTCACAAGAGAACAATGGATGGAAAAATTCCCAAAAATAGAAATAGCAGCCTTTCAATATCTACAGGTTTCCAGTTTTGCCTCACAAATAATTGGTAGGATGGGGGATGAGGACTGGGAAAATAGTTTAGATATATTTATGACAGGTACAGGTAACAGAAAACATTCTATTAGCAACATATATAATCTTACTAGACATCGCATTGATTATCAGGGAGAGAAGGGTGGCTTGATGAGATGGACCTCACACATCCCTGACCTGGACATCAAAGCCTTAGCTGACCACACACTAAACACTTTTAAACTCACTCCTTTTCCAACATATCAAGAAATGCATCAAAAAATTGTTCATGGAGCTTACTACTCACCTAAACGACTTTTTGATATGGGGGCTAGAGAGACATCTGCTTGTCCCAAATGCGGTCAAGAGGATGCTGACTTGTTTCCAAGCTTTTGGATGTGCAATATAATTCGGGAATTTTGTAAGCAGGTCATTACATTTGCAGAAAGGATCTCCTTGGCAAACATCCCTATGACACCCTCAACAATGATATTTGGTATGAAACATGGCCAATCAGCAAATGCTTCGAGGCTACTCTTCTTGATCACAGCCGCAGCTAGGAAAACAATTCTACACCATTGGATAGTGGCGGAACCACCCCCAATGACCCTATTCAAATCAAAATTACACCATGTATTCCATATGGAATGGTTAAATGCAACAACTAATAAAGAACTATTCACAAAACAATTCTTCCAAACATGGGGAAAATACATTAACCAGCTAGACCAAACAATTCAAACCAAAATACGCCAGACTTTTGTATACACCACATGGTATTCACAACAACTTTTGGAGGGGTCTGACCCTATACCAGTTAGGTAAGAAGGACAGGGTGGACAGAGGGCGACTGGGGAGACCTGCGACAGACAAGGGGGGGCGAACAGCAGCTTGAATAAGGGGGGGGGGGAGTGGAATAAGACATTAACCCAAAGTGAGGGTTCACAGACCGGGATATGGCGACCACCGCTACCTGTCTCTACTTTGACTGAGTTTGGTTATGTTTCACAGTTCAGTTTTTAAGTATCACCCGATGGCCTGAACAGGGATGATATACATTCATGTTCTCATATACATGTGCAAAAGATGTCCACGGCAGGGATGAAGATGGACAGATATTTGTTCTTGGGTGTATATATAAGCTAGATAGAACCCATGAGCGATCTGGAATACCGCTTAATATACCTGAGACATGTCCCTTCACCAAGAAATGAAGCTACCACAATATATAGGTCAATGTAATACCATGCTCTGGTTTTTATTATCATTCCTTGGGGCAGCCTATCCGCCAAATGTCTCTATCAGGATAAATCAGATATGGATCATCTATGAAAGGCCTAACGTAATATATATGTCACTATGCTTAATATGATTTGTTGGCTATTATCTGAATTTCTGACAACCCTTGTTTGTACTGTGTATCAGACAAAGCATGTATGCATATGTTACGCCCCAATCATATAATGTGTATGTCATCTCCTTTTGGAAAATAAAAGATGTAAATAAAAAAAAAATAAAAAATAAAATATTCAAATACATGTAAATAGCTAGTGAATGATCTGTATATATATTAATATTCACATACATGTATAAAGCTAGTGAATGATCTGTATATATATATTAATATTCACATACATGTATAAAGCTAGTGAATGATATGTATATATATTAATATTCACATACATGTATAAAGCTAGTGAATGATCTGTATATGTATTAATATTCACATACATGTATAAAGCTAGTGAATGATCTGTATATATATTAATATTCACATACATGTATAAAGCTAGTGAATGATCTGTATATACATATATATTAATATTCACAGACATGTATAAAGCTAGTGAATGATCTGTATATATATATTAATATTCACATACATGTATAAAGCTAGTGAATGATCTGTATATGTATATTAATATTCACATACATGTATAAAGCTAGTGAATGATCTGTATATGTATATTAATATTCACATACATGTATAAAGCTAGTGAATGATCTGTATATGTATTAATATTCACATACATGTATAAAGCTAGTGAATGATGTGTATATATTAATATTCACATACATGTATAAAGCTAGTGAATGATCTGTATATATATATATATTAATATTCACATACATGTATAAAGCTAGTGAATGATCTGTATATATATTAATATTCACATACATGTATAAAGCTAGTGAATGATTTGTATATATTAATATTCACACACATGTATAAAGCTAGTGAATGATCTGTATATATATATTAATATTCACATACATGTATAAAGCTAGTGAATGATCTGTATATATTAATATTCACATACATGTATAAAGCTAGTGAATGATCTGTATATATTAATATTCACATACATGTATAAAGCTAGTGAATGATCTGTATATATATATATTAATATTCACATACATGTATAAAGCTAATGAATGATCTGTATATATTAATATTCACATCCATGTATAAAGCTAGTGAATGATCTGTATATATATATATTAATATTCACATACATGTATAAAGCTAATGAATGATCTGTATATATTAATATTCACATACATGTAAAAAGTTAGTGAATGATCTGTATATATATATTAATATTCACATACATGTATAAAGCTAATGAATGATCTGTATATATTAATATCCACATACATGTATAAAGCAAGTGAATGATCTGTATATATATTAATATTCACATACATGTATAAAGCTAGTGAATGATCTGTATATATATTAATATTCACACGCATGTATAAAGCTAGTGAATGATCTGTATATATATATATATATATTAATATTCACAGACATGTATAAAGCTAGTGAATGATCTGTATATATATATTAATATTCACATACATGTATAAAGCTAGTGAATGATCTGTATATATATTAATATTCACATACATGTATAAAGCTAGTGAATGATCTGTATATATATTAATATTCACATACATGTATAAAGCTAGTGAATGATCTGTATATATATATATATTAATATTCACATACATGTATAAAGCTAGTGAATGATCTGTATATATATTAATATTCACACACATGTATAAAGCTAGTGAATGATCTGTATATATATTAATATTCACATACATGTATAAAGCTATTGAATGATCTGTATATATATTAATATTCACATACATGTATAAAGCTATTGAATGATCTGTATATATATTAATATTCACAGACATGTATAAAGCTAGTGAATGATCTGTATATATATTAATATTCACATACTTGTATAAAGCTAATGAATGATCTGTATATATATTAATATTCACAGACATGTATAAAGCTAGTGAATGATCTGTATATATATATCTTAATATTCACATACATGTATAAAGCTAGTGAATGATCTGTATATATATATATATATTAATATTCACATACATGTATAAAGCTAGTGAATGATCTGTATATATATATATATTAATATTCACATACATGTATAAAGCTAGTGAATGATCTGTATATATATATATATATTAATATTCACATACATGTATAAAGCTAGTGAATGATCGGTATATATATTAATATTCACATACATGTATAAAGCTAGTGAATGATCTGTATATATATTAATATTCACATACATGTATAAAGCTAGTGAATGATCTGTATATATATTAATATTCACAGACATGTATAAAGCTAGTGAATGATCTGTATATATATATTAATATTTACATACATGTATAAAGCTAGTGAATGATCTGTATATATATATATATTAATATTCACATACATGTATAAAGCTAGTGAATGATCTGTATATATATATTAATATTCACATACATGTATAAAGCTAGTGAATGATCTGTATATATATATATATTAATATTCACATACATGTATAAAGCTAGTGAATGATCTGTATATATATATTAATATTCACATACATGTATAAAGCTAGTGAATGATCTGTATATATATATTAATATTCACATACATGTATAAAGCTAGTGAATGATCTGTATATATATATATATTAATATTCACATACATGTATAATGAATGATCTGTATATATATTAATATTTACATACTTTTTGCATGTCTTCTATGCATGTTATAAATGAGCCAGGGTATTTTGTGTTTGTGTATTGTGACGTGGGTTTTGCGTTGTATTTTGATTACACATTAAGGTTGACGTGTTTCTGTTGCAGTATATTATGGTCTGCTGCTGTTATTATTTATTGTGCCCCTTGCCGATTTACATTCTCTTTTTCCATGACTGCTCATACCGTTTTCTTTGATAGTGAGTTTTATTTTGCTTCTCTGAGCGCCATGAATTCTAACCCTAATTCAGCGGTGTTACAATAGTGAACAGACCTGGATTTCCTGCGATAGAGCGTTCCAGGGGGTCTCACATGCCATGAGTGTGAAGAGGTGACAAGGTTGGAGGAGAGCCATAGTTCATTTAAGGAACCTAACTGTGCGCAGTGTAGTATCATTTAATGATGGAGGCAATGTTGGTTATACCCTGAGTTTGTATGGCAGGGGCAGCCGGCTGGGCATGTTATACCCTGAGTTTGTATGGCAGGGGCAGCCGGCTGGGCATGTTATACCCTGAGTTTGTATGGCAGGGGCAGCCGGCTGGGCAGGTTATACCCTGAGTTTGTATGGCAGGGGCAGCCGGCTGGGCATGTTATACCTTGAGTTTGTATGGCAGGGGCAGCCGGCTGGGCAGGTTACACCCTGAGTTTGTATGGCAGGGGCAGCAGACTGGACAGGTTATACCCTGAGTTTGTATGGCAGGGGCAGCAGGCTGGGCATGTTATACCCTGAGTTTGTATGGCAGGGGCAGTCGGCTGGGCATGTTATACCCTGAGTTTGTATGGCAGGGGCAGAAGGCTGGGCATGTTATACCCTGAGTTTGTATGGCAGGGGCAGCCGGCTGGGCATGTTATACCCTGAGTTTGTATGGCAGGGGCAGAAGGCTGGGCATGTTATACCCTGAGTTTGTATGGCAGGGGCAGCAGACTGGGCATGTTATACCCTGAGTTTGTATGGCAGGAGCAGCCGGCTGGGCATGTTAAACCCTGAGTTTGTATGGCAGGGGCAGCCGGCTGGGCATGTCTTACCTTGAGTTTGTTTGGCAGGGGCAGCAGGCTGGGCATGTCTTACCTTGAGTTTGTTTGGCAGGGGCAGCAGGCTGGGCATGTTATACCTTGAGTTTGTATGGCAGGGGCAGCCGGCTGGGCATGTTATACTCTGAGTTTATATGGCAGGGGCAGCCGGCTGGGAATGTCTTACCTTGAGTTTGTATGTCAGGGGCAGCAGGCTGGGCATGTTATACCCTGAGTTTGTATGGCAGGGGCAGCCGGCTGGGCAGGTTATACCCTGAGTTTGTATGGCAGGGGCAGCAGGCTGGGCATGTCTTACCTTGAGTTTGTATGGCAGGGGCAGCAGGCTGGGCATGTCTTACCTTGAGTTTGTATGGCAGGGGCAGCCGGCTGGGCATGTTATACCCTGAGTTTGTATGGCAGGGGCAGCAGACTGGGCATGTTATACCCTGAGTTTGTATGGCAGGGGCAGCCGGCTGGGCATGTTAAACCCTGAGTTTGTATGGCAGGGGCAGCAGGCTGGACATGTTATACCCTGAGTTTGTATGGCAGGGGCAGCAGGCTGGGCATGTCTTACCTTGAGTTTGTATGGCAGGGGCAGCAGGTTGGAGAGCTGCAGATGATATAGCTGGCAATGGATGCCTATGAGAAGCTCTGTCCGGTCTCTGCTGAATGCTAAGCTCTCAGGGACAACGTTCAGACAGAGGGTCCTGCAAAGAACAAAGATAAACAGTGCTGTTTGTAATGAGCGGAAGAGCATCGTGATAATGGTCGTATTTCTGGGCTGTACAAAATGTTGCCATGCCAAGTGCCATGATTGGACAGTCACACAGTATGAGGTAACGTGATTGGACAGTCACACAGTATGAGGTAACGTGATTGGACAGTCACACAGTATGAGATAACGTAATTGGACAGTCACACAGCATGAGGTAACGTGATTGGACAGTCACACAGCATGAGGTAACATGATTGGACAGTCACACAGTATGAGGTAACGTGATTGTACAGTCACACAGTATGAGGTAACGTGATTGGACAGTCACACAGTATGAGGTAACGTGATTGGACAGTCACACAGAATGAGGTAACGTGATTGGACAGTCACACAGTATGAGGTAACATGATTGGACAGTCACACAGTATGAGGTAACGTGATTGGACAGTCACACAGTATGAGGTAACGTGATTGGACAGTCACACGGTATGAGATAACGTGATTGGACAGTCACACAGTATGAGGTAACGTGATTGGACAGTCACACGGTATGAGATAACGTGATTGGACAGTCAAAAAGTATGAGGTAACGTGATTGGACAGTCACACGGTACGAGATAACGTGATTGGACAGTCACACGGTATGAGATAACATGATTGGACAGTCACACGGTATGAGATAACGTGATTGGACAGTGACACGGTATGAGATAACGTGATTGGACAGTCACATGGTATGAGGTAACTCGATTGGACGGTCACATGGTATGAGCTAACTCGACTGGACGGTCACATGGTATGAGCTAACTCGATTGCACGGTCACATGGTATGAGCTAACTCTACTGGACAGTCACATGGTATGAGCTAACTCGACTGGACAGTCACATGGTATGAGCTAACTCGACTGGACAGTCACATGGTATGAGGTAAATCCACTGGACAGTCACATGGTATGAGGTAACTTGATTGGACAGTCACATGGTATGAGGTAACTCGATTGGACAGTCACATGGTATGAGGTAACTCCACTGGACAGTCACATGGTATGAGGTAACTCCACTGGACAATCACATGGTATGAGGTAACTCGATTGGACAGTCACATGGTATGAGCTAACTCGACTGGACAGTCACATGGTATGAGGTAACTTGATTGGACAGTCACATGGTATGAGGTAACTCCACTGGACAGTCACATGGTATGAGGTAACTCCACTGGACAGTCACATGGTATGAGGTAACTCGATTGGACAGTCACATGGTATGAGGTAACTCCACTGGACAGTCACATGGTATGAGGTAACTCCACTGGACAGTCACACGGTATGAGATAACGTGATTGGACAGTGACACGGTATGAGATAACGTGATTGGACAGTCACATGGTATGAGGTAACTCGATTGGACAGTCACATGGTATGAGCTAACTCGACTGGACAGTCACATGGTATGAGGTAACTCGATTGGACAGTCACATGGTATGAGGTAACTCCACTGGACAGTCACATGGTATGAGGTAACTCGATTGGACAGTCACATGGTATGAGGTAACTCCACTGGACAGTCACATGGTATGAGGTAACTCGATTGGACAGTCACATGGTATGAGGTAACTCCACTGGACAGTCACATGGTATGAGGTAACTCGATTGGACAGTCACATGGTATGAGGTAACTCCACTGGACAGTCACATGGTATGAGCTAACTCAACTGGACAGTCACATGGTATGAGGTAACTCCACTGGACAGTCACATAGTATGAGCTAACTCCACTGGACAGTCACATGGTATGAGCTAACTCCACTGGACAGTCACATGGTATGAGGTAACTTGATTGGACAGTCACATGGTATGAGGTAACTTGATTGGACAGTCACATGGTATGAGGTAACTCAACTGGACAGTCACATGGTATGAGGTAACTCAACTGGACAGTCACATGGTATGAGGTAACTCCACTGGACAGTCACATCGTATGAGGTAACTCCACTGGACAGTCACATGGTATGAGGTAACTTGATTGGACAGTCACATGGTATGAGGTAACTTGATTGGACAGTCACATGGTATGAGGTAACTCAACTGGACAGTCACATGGTATGAGGTAACTCAACTGGACAGTCACATGGTATGAGGTAACTCCACTGGACAGTCACATGGTATGAGGTAACTCAACTGGACAGTCACATCGTATGAGGTAACTCCACTGGACAGTCACATCGTATGAGGTAACTCCACTGGACAGTCACATGGTATGAGGTAACATATGAGATTATATAATTGGGCATGCTGCGTTATGATTGGACAGTTACTATGACAGATTATAAACATATAATGGTCTCACCTGAGCAGCTGGTTGTGTTCATTCCAAATGCAAATCTTACCATCTCTCCCAGATGAAACCACCAAACCGAGCTTTGAGCAGGGACAGAGTCCTGTGTAAAAAAGGGCAAATATAGGCAACAAACCCAGAGCTGAACCCAGCCAGAATGGTCTGACCAGTCACCGGCCATCGTGGGCAGCCGGCATCACCCTGAATATAGCAGGTCATTCAGCCGCCAGTCACTAGTAGATCCTAACCTGTGATTTGGTCCCGGTGGTCATCACTGGGCGAGTGGTCTTCTCGAGTCTGAGTCTGTAGGTTGTACTTCACCAGGCTGTACGTGGCCGTGGATGGATCATTGAAGGCCACAAACAGTTGTGATTTCAGGGTACATAAGAGCCCCACAGGCCGAGCGCAGAAAAAGCTGAGGAGAAGACTCAGACTTTCCTCAATGTATGGAAAGAATCTCCAGACCTTCACCATCAGATCCGCACCTGAAAGAGACACTACGAGAGTGAGAGATATCTAAACAATGAGACACCCAGAGAGTGAGAGATGTCTAAACAGATACACTACGAGAGTGAGAGACGTCTAAACAGAGACACCCCGAGAGTGAGAGATATCTAAACAATGAGACACCCCGAGAGTGAGAGACGTCTAAAACAGAGACACCCCGAGAGTTAGACGTCTAAACAATGAGACACCCCGAGAGTGAGAGATATCTAAACAATGAGACACCCCGAGAGTGAGAGATATCTAAACAGAGACACCCCGAGAGTGAGACGTCTAAACAGAGACACCCCGAGAGTGAGACGTCTAAACAGAGACACCCCGAGAGTGAGAGATATCTAAACAATGAGACACCCCGAGAGTGAGAGACGTCTAAACAGAGACACCCCGAGAGTTAGACGTCTAAACAATGAGACACCCCGAGAGTGAGAGATATCTAAACAATGAGACACCCGAGAGTGAGAGATATCTAAACAGAGACACCCCGAGAGTGAGACGTCTAAACAGAGACACCCCGAGAGTGAGAGATATCTAAACAATGAGACACCCCGAGAGTGAGAGACGTCTAAACAGAGACACCCCGAGAGTTAGACGTCTAAACAATGAGACACCCCGAGAGTGAGAGATATCTAAACAATGAGACACCCCGAGAGTGAGAGATATCTAAACAGAGACACCCCGAGAGTGAGACGTCTAAACAGAGACACCCCAAGAGTGAGAGACGTCTAAACAGAGACACCCCGAGAGTGAGAGATATCTAAACAAAGAGACACCCCGAGAGTGAGAGATGTCTAAACAGAGACACCCCGAGAGTGAGAGATATCTAAACAATGAGACACCCCGAGAGTGAGAGATGTCTAAACAGAGACACTACGAGAGTGAGAGACGTCTAAACAGAGACACCCCGAGAGTGAGACGTCTAAACAATGAGACACCCCGAGAGTGAGAGACGTCTAAACAGACACCCCGAGAGTGAGAGATATCTAAACAATGAGACACCCCGAGAGTGAGAGATGTCTAAACAGAGACACTACGAGAGTGAGAGACGTCTAAACAGAGACACCCCGAGAGTGAGACGTCTAAACAATGAGACACCCCGAGAGTGAGAGACGTCTAAACAGACACCCCGAGAGTGAGAGATATCTAAACAATGAGACACCCCGAGAGTGAGAGATGTCTAAACAGAGACACTACGAGAGTGAGAGACGTCTAAACAGAGACACCCCGAGAGTGAGACGTCTAAACAATGAGACACCCCGAGAGTGAGAGACGTCTAAACAGAGACACCCCGAGAGTGAGAGATATCTAAACAATGAGACACCCCGAGAGTGAGAGATATCTAAACAGAGACATCCCAAGAGTGAAAGACGTCTAAACAGAGAGACATCCCGAGAGTGAGAGACGTCTAAACAGAGAGACACCCAGAGAGTGTTAGACAGCTAAACAGAGACACCCCGAGAGTGAGAGATATCTAAACAATGAGACACCCCGAGAGTGAGAGATATCTAAACAAAGAGACACCCCGAGAGTGAGAGACATCTAAACAGAGACATCCCAAGAGTGAAAGACGTCTAAACAGAGAGACATCCCGAGAGTGAGAGATATCTAAACAAAGAGACACCCCGAGAGTGAGAGATATCTAAACAAAGAGACACCCCGAGAGTGAGAGATGTCTAAACAGAGACACTACGAGAGTGAGAGACGTCTAAACAGAGAGACACCCAGAGAGTGTTAGACAGCTAAACAGAGAGACACACTGTGTGTTCACCTATTTGTACCTGTGTATTGAAACTGTTGGACAGGTTAAGACATATTGATATTGTTTAAAAAGGAGAAGTCAAAAGGTTGCATTGTTTGCAAAGTGTTTTATTGAAACCCTAAGCCCAATGATTCCATGAATGAATGGTGACAAGTGATAATGTTTGCAGCAAAACAAAAAAATATATGTTTCTGAAAGAATTGAAAAGGTCTAATAATCCCCCCAGCAAAACTGAACTCTCCTCCAAATGTGTGAACAGAAGGGAAATTGGCACCTAGACCAGATTCATTAACTGAAACAACAAGGCTGATAGAAGAGGGTGACATGGTGCAGAGATTAAGCAGTAAAAACGGGCAGACAAGACGTGAAAAGAAACTGACAAATGTACGAGGAGGTGGTGCAATGGATACATTCAAATGTTTCCAAATCTACACGATTGCTATCGATGGTACAATGTGCCCCTGTGTACAGTATTATGGTTTCCACTTTAGATTCATAAGATGATCACATTTTATATATATAAAATATAAATGTTTGTGCTAATTTATGGAATTTGATTACTGACACAGAGCCCTCTATGTCTAAAGAACAATATAAGAGTGTTACTGAATCTGTCTCGAATGAGGTCAAATTGAGAGCATTTCTTGCGCCCACAGATTTCGCTGCTAAGTAAATTGGAAATCATCAAAAACTGAAAAGAAAAAATACAGAAACAGGAAAGAGGTTTGTTTTCACACACACAAGTATTTCTAGGGAGACTACAGTGTCTGTTAAATGTGTCTAGTGTAGAAGATAGAGATATAAGGAAATATAAAGGTTAATCATTGAAATGATCATTTGAGAGGAACAAAATCAATACAACGGTACTATAAACTATATATATTATGGGGTTAATGAAAGTACTCCTATAGTCTGCTATAATTACAACCAAGAAGGTCATATAATGAGTAGAGTTGAGCAGACACCTGGTTGTTCGGGTTTGGCAGGTTCGGCCGAACTTCGGAAAAAAGTCCGGGTCCGTGCTCGAACTTGACCCCGAACCCGAACCCCATTGAAGTCAATGGGGACACGAACTTTTGGCCACTAAAATGCCTCTAAAAAAGTCCTGGAAAGGGCTAGAGGGCTGCAAAATGAAGTAAAATGTGGGTAAGAGTAGGACAAGTGCCCTGCAAACAAATGTAGATAGGGAAATAACTTCAAATAACATAAAATACATACAAACTATAAATACAGCTGAGCCATAAAATAGCACTAGATGGAATCTTTGATTTTAGCTTTGGAAGAACATAAATCTAAATCTAAAGCATGGCTGCCAGGAGGATCAACAGAATTATCCATTTGAGAGAGGGTTGGAGTGCAGGGTATTCTCTTTCAGTTTATACTAAGTGACCCATAGGTTGAGGAGGCGGTGACCGTGGTGGTGTAGGTGGAAGCGGCGCAGGAGGAGGAAGAGGAAGAGGAGGTAGCCAACACTTATTTGTTTTTGTTTTTTTAAATTGGGGTTGCCCCCAAAATATTGGGACATATAACAACAGAAAACAAAGAATAAGTGCACTTGAGTATAACAATGACTGGGTGAGGCCGGTATAAATGTCTATTCTGCACAAGGTACAGACAAGTCTGGTGGGATCCATGCCTGGTTCATCTTAATAAACGTGAGCTTGTCCACGTTGGCTGTGGACAGGAGGCTGCGCTTGTCTGTGATAACGCCCCCTGACATGCTAAACACACGTTCAGACAATACACTGGCTGCAGGGCAGGCCAGCACCTCCAAGGCATAAAGGGCAAGCTCAGGCCATGTGCCCAATTTGGAGACCCAGAAGTTGAATGGGGCAGACCCATCAGTCAGTACGTGTAGGCCTGTGCACACGTACTGTTCCACCATGTTGCTGAAACGCTGCCTCCTGCTAAGACGTTGCATATCAGATGGTGTTGCTGCTTGTTGTGGCGTGCTGACAAAGCTTTTCCACATTTCGGCCATGCTAACCCTGCCTTCTGAGGTGCTGGCGGTGCCCCAGCTGCGTTGGCGACCTCTTCCTCTGCCTTCGCCTTGTGATTCCATTGAGCCCCCGGTTTCAGTTGGGAATGCCCTCAGCAGCGCGTCTACCAGCGTGCGCTAGTAGTCGCGCATCTTACGATCACGCTCCAGTGATGGAATTAAGGATGGCACGTTGTCCTTATAAGGGGGATCCAGCAGGGTGGCCACCCAGAAATCAGCACAAGTTAAAATTGTGGGCAACTCGGCAGTCGTTGCGCAGGCACTGCAGCATGTAGTCGCTCATGTGTGCCAAGCTGCCCAGAGGCAAGGACAAGCTGTTCTCTGTGGGAGGTGTATCATCTGTGTCCTCCGTATCCCCCCAGCCATGCTCCAGTGATGGCCACGAGCTGAGTTGGGTGCCACCCTGCTGTGAACACTGTTCCTCCTCCTCATCAGCATTATCCTCCTCCTCTAAAACTGTGCCCTGGCTTGACAGTTGTGTACCTGGCCTATGCTGGTGCAGGAACCAAGCCACTTGTGAATGACTGGCCTGATAATCGTGGAAATGACCCCTCTTCTTCCTCCTCCTCTTCCTCCTGTGCCACATCCTCTTCCATCATCGCCCTAAGCGTTTTTTCAAGGAGACATACAAGAGGGATAGTAAGGCTGAGAACGGCGTCATTGGCACTGGCCATGTTGGTGGAGTACTCGAAACAGTGCAAAATGGCACACAGGTCTCACATGGAGGCCCACTCATTGGTGGTGAAGTGGTGCTGTTCCGCAGAGCGACTGACCCGTGCGTGCTGCAGCTGATACTCCACTATTGCCTGCTGCTGCTCGCACAATCTCTCCAGCATGTGCAAGGTGGAGTTCCACCTTGTGGGCACGGTGAGCGGGAAGGCGAGCAGCAGCAGGGTGAGAACGCCTAAAGTGCGCACAGACGGCCCGCACTTTCTGCAGCAGCTCTGATATATGTGGGTAGTTTTTCAGGAATTTCTGCACCACCAAATTCAGCACATGCACCAGGCAAGGGATGTGCGTCAAACCGGCTAGGTCCCGAGCTGCTACGAGATTTCGCCCATTATCGCACACCACCAGGCCGGGCTTCAGGCTCAGTGGCAACAACCACTCATTGATCTGTTGTTCCATGCCCGTCCACAGCTCCTGCGCGCTGTGGGGTTTTTCCCCCAAACATATGAATTTTAAAAGTGCCTGCTGTCGTTTCCCCCTGGCTGTGCTGAAGTTGGTGGTGAAGGTGTTACGCTGACCGGATGAGGAGGTGGTAGAAGCCTAGTAGGAGGAGGAGGCAACAGGAGGCAAAGAGAAATTCCCTGCAATCCTCTGTGGCAGAAGGACATGTGCCAAACTGCTATCTGCCTCAGGCCCAGCCGACACTACATTTGCCCAGTGTGCAGTTAGGGAGATATAGCGTCCCTGCCCGTGCTTACTGGTCCTCGTATCTGCGGTTATGTGGACCTTGCCACAGATGGCGTTGCGCAGTGCACACCTGATTTTGTCTGCCAATTGCTTGTGCAGTGAAGGGATGGCTCGCCTGGAAAACTAGTGGTGGCTGGGAACCACGTACTGTGGGACAGCCACCGCCATCAGGTTTTTAAAACTGTCCGTCTCCAACAGACGGAATGACAGCATTTCAAAGGCCAGGAATTTGGAAATGCTGGCATTCAGGGTCAGTGTTCGCGGGTGGGTAGGGCCATACTTCCTCTTTCTCTCCAGTGTTTGGGAGATGGACAGCTGAACGCTTCCATGGGACAGTGTGGAGATGCTTGGGGACGGTGGCGGACGTTGTGGCGTTGCTGCCACTTCCTCTATTTGCTCGGTGGCAGGTGACACTGTCACTCCAGAGCTGGAGGAAGAGGCCAAGACAGCAGCAGAAGAGGAAGCAGGAGGAGCCTGAGACCTTTCTTGGGCTTTGAGATGCTTACTCCCCTGCGGCTCGTGCTTTGCATGTAGATGCCTGGTCATGCAGGTGGTGCTCAGGTTTAGCACGTTTATGCCTCGCTTCAGGTTCTGATTGCACAGCTTGCAAACCACTCGTGTCTTGTCGCCAGCACATTGTCTAAAGAACAAGAAGAAGAAGGGAACTCCTTGGAGCTGGCTTTGGTGTGCTCGGCCCCTACTTGGTGCGATGGGCAGTAGCAGGCGTACTGTCTAGGGGACGGCGGCTACGGTTTTGCACCCTGCTCCCTCTTATGCGGCGCTGGTGCCTCTTTGCGACCACCGCCTCTCCTCCAAACTGGACAAGTCACTCGCATGACCTTGATTTCATGTGGGGTCTAGGACCTCATCATCCTCCACATCATCTTCCACCCACTCCTCAACCCTGCCCTCCTTGCCGGTCTGCACACTGCCGAAAGCCACAGCAGTTGACACCTGTTTCGTCATCATCAGAGATGTGCTGCGGTGGTCCTCGCATGTCCACATCCTGACACATAAGTGGTTGTGCATCAGTGCACTTAATCTCTTCCACTTCTGGGGCACAGCTAGGTTTGATGACCCCGCCAGCAGAGTCATCAAAAAGCAAAAGAGACTGCTGCATGACTTGAGGCTCAGACTGCTTGGCTGATTTGCAAGGGGGTGAGGTGAAAGACAGATTGCCATGGGCTGCAGGTGTCAACTCTGAGCTTTCAGCAGGGGACCGGGTGGGAGACAATGTGAAGGAACTGGAGGCACCGTCAGCCACCCAATCTACTATCGCCTGTACTTGTTCTGGCCTCACCATTCTAAGAGCGGCAGTCGGGCCTACCAAATAACGCTGAAGGTTCTGTCGCGTACTAGCACCTGAGGAAGGTGTTTCACTTGTGCGTGTAGCTGGCACAGATTGACCACATCCCCTACTTGCAATAGGAGCTCCAACAATACCAGCAGCACGACGACCAGGGCCACGTCCCTTATTTGACGCTCTCCTCATTCTTTGCGGTCACCCACCAAAGTAACAGATGGTTTATGTCAGGCGACAATGTAACCGCCAATAGTCAACAATTTTTATTTGTATTTTTCTTGTTTATTGGACTGCAAGAAATGCACCGCAAGACGCAAATGTACTATTTAGCACCCAAAACAATTAGAATTTTTCAAAGTGCGCTGTAAGCACAGTATTTGACGGTTCTTTTGACTCTCAGATATGAAGTGCACCGCAAGACGCAAATGTACTATTTACCACCAGAGGCGTCGCTAGGGGGGGGCTACTGGGGCTATAGCCCCGAATCTCCAGTGCATAGCCCCGAATGGAGACTCTGGGGCTAAAGCATACTTTAGCCCCGAGACTCCAGGGCTATCACTGTTTAAAAAAAAAAAAAAAAAATCTCCCCCTCAGAGCTTTCCCCCGTCTGGGACATAGTCCCAGAATCGGAGGTTTCTGCTCGTGCGGGGGGTGAGGAGGAGAGGCGCTGCTGCTGGCCCCTCCTCCTGGAGGTGCGGCCCACAGGCAAGTGCCTGCGGTGACCGCACCTCCTGGCCATACTGACAGCGCGACGGGAGCAAGCTCCGCCCCCGTCGCACTGTGAGTCTGGCTGCGCGCCGGATGTGACATCCGGCAGAAGAAAGTGAGTGCCCCATCGTGAGTGCCCCGTCCTCCTCCCTGCAAACAGAGGTATTTAGCAGGGAGGGGGACCAACGATATAAGGTTTTTTTATTTAAATATTAAAAAAATGTGTGTTAGTGTCTGTGTGTAAGTGTGACTGTGTGGGTGAAGCAATGTGTATAAGTGTGTGTGTGTCAGGGTGTTTGCATAAGTGTATGAGGGTGTGTGTGTCAGGGTGTTTGCATAAGTGTATGAGGGTGTGTGTGTCAGGGTGTTTGCATAAGTGTATGAGGGTGTGTGTCAGGGTATTTGCATAAGTGTATGAGGGTGTGTGTGTCAAGGATGTCTGTGTCAGGGTATTTGCATAAGTGTATGAGGGTGTGTGTGTCCGGGTGTTTGCATAAGTGTATGAGGGTGTGTGTGTGTCAGGGTGTTTGCATAAGGTGTTTGCATAAGTGTATGAGGGGGTGTGTGTGTCAGGGTGTTTGCATAAGTGTATGAGGGTGTGTGTGTGTCAGGGTGTTTGCATAAGTGTATGAGGGTGTGTGTGTCAGGGTATTTGCATAAGTGTATGAGGGTGTGTGTGTCAAGGATGTCTGTGTCAGGGTATTTGCATAAGTGTATGAGGGGGTGTGTGTGTCAGGGTGTTTGCATAAGTGTATGAGGGTGTGTGTGTGTCAGGGTGTTTGCATAAGGTGTTTGCATAAGTGTATGAGGGTGTGTGTGTCAAGGATGTGTGTGTCAGGGTATTTGCATCTGTGTATGAGGGTGTGTGTTTGTCAGGGTGTTTGCATAAGGTGTTTGCATAAGTGTATGAGGGTGTGTGTGTGTGTCAGGGTGTTTGCATAGGTGTATGAGGGTGTGTGTGTGTCAGGTTGTGTTTCTGTAAGTGTGTGTGAGAAAGATATAGACGCTGTGGGAGATATAGACGCTGTGGGAGAGAGACGGAGAGTGGGAGAGAGAGAGACGGAGAGTGGGAGAGGAGAGTGGGAGAGAGAGAGACGGAGAGTGTGTGAGAGAGAGAGAGACGGAGAGACGGAGAGTGTGTGAGAGAGACGGAGAGTGTGTGAGAGAGAGAGAGACGGAGAGTGTGTGAGAGAGAGAGAGACGCAGAGAGAGTGTGAGAGAGAGAGAGAGACGGAGAGTGTGTGAGAGAGAGAGAGACGGAGAGTGTGAGAGAGAGAGAGGCGGAGAGTGTTAGAAAGAGAGGGAGAGAGACAGGGTGCGTGAGACAGAGAGAGACGGGGTGAGATTGTGTGCGACTGTTCTCATCTGGGCTCAAGCACCTGATCATTTGTTGACCTAGCAACGCCCCTGTTTACCACCCAAAACTATTAGAATTTTTCAAAGTGCGCTGTAAGCACAGTATTTGACGGTTCTATTTGACTCTCAGATATGAAGTGCAGGACGCATATGTAATATTTAACACCAACAAATTGCAGTATTTAAAAATGCCTAGATGTTGCCCACTGAGCTAACAGAACAGGATTAAAGTCATGTGCCTGGCACACATGCAGTTGCAAGTGCACTGCACTCTCTGTGGCACTGGGCTCAGGGCAGGGTACAAATATGTAGTATAGCACCCAATAAAATAATCACTGTAATTTGAATAATCGCTGTAGTTTGCAGATTCCACAACAGAAGTTTTTTTAATCTGTCCTTCACAGCTGCAGCATCCTCTCCCTACACTAAGAGTTCATGTGATGTGCGGTGACTCCAGCTTATATATAGAGACTGGGTCACATGCTGCACTGGCCAATCACAGCCATGCCAATAGTAGGAATGGCTGTGATGGCTTCTAAGGGCAAACAAGTCAAACACTTGTTGATTGGCTGCCCTGCAGCCTTTCAAAAAGCGCCATTAAATCGCCGAACCCCGAACTCCAACACAGACATACAGTGAAATGTCCGTGTTCGGGGTCCCAAAACCGTAAAGTTTGGTACGAACCCGAACAGTGCGGTTCGGGTTCGCTCAACTCTCACACAAAATGGTTAGGATGTCTGGCACACACAATCATTAGGATGTTTGGCACACACAATGGTTAGGATGTCTGGCACACACAATGGTTAGGATGTTTGGCACATGTAATGGTTAGGATGTTTGGTAAACACTATGGTTAGGAAGTCTGGCACACACAATGGTTAGGATGTCTGGGACACACAATGGTTAGGATGTCTGGCACACACAATGGTTAGGATGTTTGGCACACACAATGGTTAGGATGTTTGGCACACTCAATGGTTAGGATGTCTGGCACACACAATGGTTAGGATGTTTGGCACATGTAATGGTTAGGATGTCTGGCACACACAATGGTTAGGATGTTTGGCACACACAATGGTTAGGATGTTTGGCACACACAATGGTTAGGATGTCTGGGACACACAATGGTTAGGATGTCTGGCACACACAATGGTTAGGATGTTTGGCACACACAATGGTTAGGATGTTTGGCACACTCAATGGTTAGGATGTCTGGCACACACAATGGTTAGGATGTTTGCACATGTAATGGTTAGGATGTCTGGCACACACAATGGTTAGGATGTTTGGCACACAGAATGGTTAGGATGTTTGGCACATGTAATGGTTAGGATGTTTGGCACACACAATGGTTAGGATGTCTGGCACACACAATGGTTAGGATGTTTGGCACATGTAATGGTTAGGATGTTTGGCACACACAATGGTTAGGATGTCTGGCACACACAATGGTTAGGATGTTTGGCACACAGAATGGTTAGGATGTTTGGCACATGTAATGGTTAGGATGTTTGGCACACACAATGGTTAGGATGTCTGGCACACACAATGGTTAGGATGTTTGGCACATGTAATGGTTAGGATGTTTGGCACATGTAATGGTTAGGATGTTTGGAACACACTATGGTTAGGATGTCTGGCACACACAATGGTTAGGATGTCTGGCACACACAATGGTTAGGATGTCTGGCACACACAATGGTTAGGATGTTTGGCACATGTAATGGTTAGGATGTTTGGCACACACAATGGTTAGGATGTCTGGCACACACAATGGTTAGGATGTTTGGCACACAGAATGGTTAGGATGTTTGGCACACTCAATGGTTAGGATGTTTGGCACACACAATGGTTAGGATGTCTGGCACACACAATGGTTAGGATGTTGGCACACACAATGGTTAGGATGTCTGGCACATGTAATGGTTAGGATGTTTGGTACACACTATGGTTAGGATGTTTGGCACATGTAATGGTTAGGATGTTTGGTACACACTAGACATGTGCATTCGTTTTCGGACGAATGCATTTTCGTCCGAAAATAGCATTTTCGTCCATTCGTCCGAAAAACGAAGAACAAAAATGCTAAGCTAACGAAACCGAATGAACGAATGGTTAATAAACGAAAATCATTCGTTCATTCGTCCATTCGTAGTACTATTGCATTCTACAAGCCGAAATAGAGTCGGTTTATAGAATACAATAGCATTTCACTACACGAAGACAAAGTCTCCATTCATAAATTTATGAATGGAGACTCTGTCTCCGTGTAGTGAAATGCCGACAGCCTATAAATCGAACGTTCGGTTTATAGGCTGTCGGCTTATGGAATACATGTATTCCTATTGCTATTCTATAAACCGAACAAAAAAATAATGAACGAATTTCGTCTGAAACGAATGCAGTAATGAACGAAATTCGTTTTAGACGAAATAAATAACATTTTCGTCCGAATGGACAAAAACGAAACGAAAATTTTAGTTTTGCACATGTCTAGTACACACTATGGTTAGGATGTTTGGCACATGTAATGGTTAGGATGTTTGGTACACACTATGGTTAGGATGTTTGGTACACACTATGGTTAGGATGTTTGGTACACACTATGGTTAGGATGTCTGGCACATGTAATGGTTAGGATGTTTGGCACACACAATAGTTAGGATGTCTGGCACACAATGATTAGGATGTTTGGCACACACAATGGTTAGGATGTTTGGCACACACAATGGTTAGGATGTCTGGCACACACAATGGTTAGGATGTTTGGTACACACTATGGTTAGGATGTTTGGCACATGTAATGGGTAGGATGTTTGGTACACACAATGATTAGGATGTCTGGCACACACATTGATTAGGATGTCTGGCACACACAATAGTTAGGATGTCTGGCACACACAATAGTTAGGATGTCTGGCACACACAATGGTTAGGATGTCTGGCACACACAATGATTAGGATGTCTGGCACACACTATGGTTAGGATGTTTGGCACATGTAATGGTTAGGATGTTTGGTACACAATATGGTTAGGATGTTTGGTACACGCAATGATTAGGATGTCTGGCACACACAATGGTTAGGATGTCTGGCACACACAATGGTTAGGATGTCTGGCACATGTAATGGTTAGGATGTTTGGTACACACTATGGTTAGGATGTTTGGCACATGTAATGGTTAGGATGTTTAGTACACACTATGGTTAGGATGTTTGGTACACACTATGGTTAGGATGTTTGATACACACTATGGTTAGGATGTTTGGTACACAATATGGTTAGGATGTTTGGTACACACAATGATTAGGATGTCTGGCACACACAATGATTAGGATGTCTGGCACACACAATGGTTAGGATGTTTGGCACATGTAATGGTTAGGATGTTTGGTACACACAATGATTAGGATGTCTGGCACACACATTGATTAGGATGTCTGGCACACACAATGATTAGGATGTCTGGCACACACAATGATTAGGATGTTTGGCACACACAATGATTAGGATGTCTGGCACACACATTGATTAGGATGTTTGGCACACACAATGATTAGGATGACTGGCACACACAATGGTTAGGATGTCTGGCACACACAATGGTTAGGATGTTTGGCACATGTTATGGTTAGGATGTCTGGCACACAATGATTAGGATGACTGGCACACACAATGGTTAGGATGTCTGGCACACACAATGGTTAGGATGTTTGGCACATGTAATTGTTAGGATGTCTTGCACACACATTGATTAGGATGTCTGGCACACACAATAGTTTGAATGTCTGGCACACACAATGGTTAGGATGTCTGGCACACACAATGGTTAGGATGTTTGGCACATGTAATTGTTAGGATGTCTTGCACACACATTGATTAGGATGTCTGGCACACACAATAGTTTGAATGTCTGGCACACACAATGATTAGGATGTCTGGCACACACTATGGTTAGGATGTCTGGCACACACAATAGTTTGAATGTCTGGCACACACAATGATTAGGATGTCTGGCACACACAATGATTAGGATGTCTGGCACACACTATGGTTAGGACCACTGGCACACACAATGGTTAGGATGTTTGGTACACACTATGGTTAGGATGTTTTGAACATTGTGCTTTTGCTATTTTTCCATCTACTAAAGGATTACTTAATTACAACAAATTCAAGTATAATGATTTGGGTAGGATAATATAAATGGATAACATTATGGTGTTGCCTAATTTCTCTTCCAACTACCATTGATTTCATTCATCCATTGGCCATTAACTGTCTGCTTTTACCCTATTGGTCAGCTTCCCTTAGATCCCTCCTTTCACCTTGTTGGTCTCTCTCCCAGTCACTCTGATTTCCTTTACTTTGTATTGGCTCATGTATTTATTCCTATATGTAATTACCCACAATTTGGAGTACCGTTTTTGCCAATATTGTTTAATATTTGTACTAAATGGAACGCATAATTGGCAGTGGTACGCATGGTGGAAGGCATGGTGATATGCAAATACCCCTTCTGGTCAGGCGCTGTACTATGGTTAGGATGTCTGGCACATGTAATGGTTAGGATGTTTGGCACACACAATAGTTAGGATGTCTGGCACACAATGATTAGGATGTTTGGCACACACAATGGTTAGGATGTTTGGCACACACAATGGTTAGGATGTCTGGCACACACAATGGTTAGGATGTTTGGTACACACTATGGTTAGGATGTTTGGCACATGTAATGGGTAGGATGTTTGGTACACACAATGATTAGGATGTCTGGCACACACATTGATTAGGATGTCTGGCACACACAATAGTTAGGATGTCTGGCACACACAATAGTTAGGATGTCTGGCACACACAATGGTTAGGATGTCTGGCACACACAATGATTAGGATGTCTGGCACACACTATGGTTAGGATGTTTGGCACATGTAATGGTTAGGATGTTTGGTACACAATATGGTTAGGATGTTTGGTACACGCAATGATTAGGATGTCTGGCACACACAATGGTTAGGATGTCTGGCACACACAATGGTTAGGATGTCTGGCACATGTAATGGTTAGGATGTTTGGTACACACTATGGTTAGGATGTTTGGCACATGTAATGGTTAGGATGTTTAGTACACACTATGGTTAGGATGTTTGGTACACACTATGGTTAGGATGTTTGATACACACTATGGTTAGGATGTTTGATACACACTATGGTTAGGATGTTTGGTACACACAATGATTAGGATGTCTGGCACACACAATGATTAGGATGTCTGGCACACACAATGGTTAGGATGTTTGGCACATGTAATGGTTAGGATGTTTGGTACACACAATGATTAGGATGTCTGGCACACACATTGATTAGGATGTCTGGCACACACAATGATTAGGATGTCTGGCACACACAATGATTAGGATGTTTGGCACACACAATGATTAGGATGTCTGGCACACACATTGATTAGGATGTTTGGCACACACAATGATTAGGATGACTGGCACACACAATGGTTAGGATGTCTGGCACACACAATGGTTAGGATGTTTGGCACATGTTATGGTTAGGATGTCTGGCACACAATGATTAGGATGACTGGCACACACAATGGTTAGGATGTCTGGCACACACAATGGTTAGGATGTTTGGCACATGTAATTGTTAGGATGTCTTGCACACACATTGATTAGGATGTCTGGCACACACAATAGTTTGAATGTCTGGCACACACAATGATTAGGATGTCTGGCACACACAATGATTAGGATGTCTGGCACACACAATGGTTAGGATGTTTGGCACATGTAATTGTTAGGATGTCTTGCACACACATTGATTAGGATGTCTGGCACACACAATAGTTTGAATGTCTGGCACACACAATGATTAGGATGTCTTGCACACACATTGATTAGGATGTCTGGCACACACAATAGTTAGGATGTCTGGCACATGTAATGGTTAGGATGTTTGGCACACACAATGATTAGGATGTCTGGCACACACAATGATTAGGATGTCTGGCACACACAATGATTAGGATGTCTGGCACACACAATGATTAGGATGTCTGGCACACACAATGATTAGGATGTCTGGCACACACAATGGTTAGGATGTTTGGTACACACTATGGTTAGGATGTTTTGAACATTGTGCTTTTGCTATTTTTCTATCTACTAAAGGATTACTTAATTACAACAAATTCAAGTATAATGATTTGGGTAGGATAATATAAATGGATAACATTATGGTGTTGCCTAATTTCTCTTCCAACTACCATTGATTTCATTCATCCATTGGCCATTAACTGTCTGCTTTTACCCTATTGGTCAGCTTCCCTTAGATCCCTCCTTTCACCTTGTTGGTCTCTCTCCCAGTCACTCTGATTTCCTTTACTTTGTATTGGCTCATGTATTTATTCCTATATGTAATTACCCACAATTTGGAGTACCGTTTTTGCCAATATTGTTTAATATTTGTACTAAATGGAACGCATAATTGGCAGTGGTACGCATGGTGGAAGGCATGGTGATATGCAAATACCCCTTCTGGTCAGGCGCTGTACGTACACCGGAAGTAGGAAGTTCCCCATCATAACGAGCATTCCATTACTATATCGGTGGATATAGGCAGTTACTACACTTATCGCTGCAACTCCGGAGGAAGCTGGGACAGTAACTCACCACATTGTGACTCCTCTATATGTGGATATTACATGCTGAATATATCTGTGGATCTTATCTGATGTTATCACTCTATGTTCTGGTTCAACTAATACAGAGTAAAAGATCACTTTGAGGCTCAATTACTACGGACATTTAATAAACTTCAAATATCACTTGACACTTTGATTGTTAAGCTTTATTGCACTATATATATATTTTTATTTTACTTGACATTATGCGCCTCCAATTTCCCATATAACTAGCCGTTGTACACAGCACACTGAGGAATGTTGAGAGTGACTGCGTTTGTCTAAAAAGGTTATTTATTACTGTTTTCATTGTTGGTGTTCACACTAGAGTTTTGTCTTTTATCACAATGTGTAATGTGAGTGCCAGGGCATGTCCTGAGGGTGCAATATCAAAAGGAGTGAGTGAGCTGGGCACACAGACCATTTGGTATGTAAAGGGCCACACAATTTCTGAAGGTGACCCTGCACAGTCTATATTTTAATACTATATATCTTTATTTGGATTTATCTTCTAAATATTACATTGTGTCAATGTGTCATTTATCAAATTATTTAACCCCTTCACGACAATGGATGTGTCAGCCACGTCCTGTGGTGAAATGAGCGGTTTTCGTGATCAACGAGCAGCATGCTCCATCAATATGGCTATGCCCTCTTGTGGTCAGAGCTTCGGAAGTGAAAAAAAATTGCAATGTAAAAAAAAAAAACGATTTAATTAGCTTAAAACTAGGATTAAAGTTAGATTAGCCTCTAGGGTTAAATTAAATAATTTTTAGCATGAGGGATAGGGTTAACATTAAATTAAAATATATTAAGGGATAGTATAAGGCAGGGGTGTCCAAGTTTATTCTGCAAAGGGCCACTTCACTAGAAATGTATGCGTGCGTGGGCCGCATTCATTTTTCATTCATTCAGAGAATAATATATAAAATTATATACATGTGTGTGTGTGTGTATGTATATATATATATATTTTTTACACTAATGTGTAGTGGCCACATTAACTACAAACACACACATGCATACACAGTAACACTTACCCCCCCCCTTCCCACACACACATACACATTTATACACACATACTCACATACATACACTTACCCCACACCCACTTAACATGCACTCACATACACCTTTATACATATACTCGCATACATACACTTACCCCACTCACACACATACACATTTATACACACACACACTCACATACATACATACAGTTACCCCACACACACACTCACATACATACACTTACCCCACACACACACTCACATACACTTACCCCACACACTAATACACATTTATACACACACACACATTTATACAGACACTCACAAACATACATACACTTAACCCCCACACACATCCACATTTATACACACACTCACATACATACATACATACACTTACCCCACTCACACAAATACACATTTATACACACACACTCACATACATACAGTTACCCCACACACACACTCACATACATACATACACTTACCCCACACACTAATCCACATTTATACACACACTCACATACATACATACATACATACATACACTTACTTACCCCCACACACATACACATTTATACAGACACTCACATACATACATACACTTACCCCACACACATACACACTCACATACATACATACATACAGTTACCCCACACACACACTCACATACATACACTTACCCCACACACTAATACACATTTATACACACACTCACATACATACATACATACATACATACAAACATACACTTACTTACCCCCACACACATTTATACAGACACTCACATACATACATACATACACTTACCCCACACACATACACATTGATACACACACACTCACATACATACATACACTTACCCCACACCCACTTAACATGCACTCACATAGATACACATTTATACACATACTCGCATACATACACTTACCCCACTCACACACATACACATTTATACACACACACTCACATACATACACTTACCCCACACACACACACACTCACACACATACACTTACCCCACACACACACTCACACACACTTACCCCACACACACACATTTATACAGACACTCACAAACATACACTTAACCCCCACACGCATCCACATACATACATACACTTACCCCACTCACACACATACACATTTATACACACACACTCACATACATACAGTTACCCCACACACACACTCACATACACTTACCCCACAAACTAATACACATTTATACACACACTCACATACATACATACATACACTTACCCCACACACACACTCACATACACTTACCCCACAAACTAATACACATTTATACACACACTCACATACATACACTTACTTACCCCCACACACATACACATTTATACAGACACTCACATACATACATACATACACTTACCCCCACACACGTGGCTGTGGAGGTTGTGGGCTCCCGGTGCGCTTCTTCCCTCCCTCTGACCCTTGCGCATGACCTCACGCGCAGGGTAGAGGAGGGGATATGCGCACGAGAGCAGCACCGCTGCTGCACACCACACGGGAAGCTGTATCGGGGAACGAAGTTCCCTACACAGAGCGTGTACCCTACACAGCTTCTCTTGAGGTGTGCAGTTCGAGGTGCGGCTACCGGAGCAGAGCCGCACGTTGGACGCCTCTGGTATAAGGGTTGGGGTTACATTTAGTGTTAGGGTTAGGGTTAACACACTATTTTTGGTTTTTGCCCCATAACTCGCAAAAAAATACAGAAAAATATGGAAACATGTTAACTTTTTTAATGATTGTATTTATGTTCATTATATTTTAGGTCAAAGTTAGAAAAAGTTGTTAAATTTTTTTAGTCATATTTCATGATTTTTTTTGTGGTAAATTATAAGATATGATGAACATAATGGTAGATTTTTATTTGGGGGCAATTCCACCATATATGGATGTTGTCTCCTCTTTCTACACAGCCTCTAAAGCAATTTTCATTAGCCTCAGCATACATCTTGTATAATAACGTTGGCACTAGATATGTCCTGTGTAACAGTGTATATACTTGTTCATTGTACAGCATACATCTTGTATAATAATGTTGGCACTAGATATGTCCTGTGTAACAGTGTATATACTTGTTCATTGTACAGCATACATCTTGTATAATAATGTTGGCACTAGGTATGTCCTGTGTAACAGTGTATATACTTGTTCATTGTACAGCATACATCTTGTATAATAATGTTGGCACTAGATATCTCCTGTGTAACAGTGTATATACTTGTTCATTGTACAGCATACATCCTGTATAATAATGCTGGCACTAGATATGTCCTGTGTAACAGTGTATATACTTGTTCATTGTACAGCATACATCCTGTATAATAATGTTGGCACTAGATATGTCCTGTGTAACAGTGTATATACTTGTTCATTGTACAGCATACATCTTGTATAATAATGCTGGCACTAGGTATGTCCTGTGTAACAGTGTATATACTTGTTCATTGTACAGCATACGTCTTGTATAATAATGCTGGCACTAGGTATGTCCTGTGTAACAGTGTATATACTTGTTCATTGTACAGCATACATCTTGTATAATAATGCTGGCACTAGGTATGTCCTGTGTAACAGTGTATATACTTGTTCATTGTACAGCATACATCTTGTATAATAACGTTGGCACTAGATATGTCCTGTGTAACAGTGTATATACTTGTTCATTGTACAGCATACATCCTGTATAATAATGCTGGCACTAGATATGTCCTGTGTAACAGTTTATATGCTTGTTCATTGTACAGCATACATCCTGTATAATAATGTTGGCACTAGGTATGTCCTGTGTAACAGTGTATATACTTGTTCATTGTACAGCATACATCTTGTATAATAATGCTGGCACTAGGTATGTCCTGTGTAACAGTGTATATACTTGTTCATTGTACAGCATACATCTTGTATAATAATGTTGGTACTAGATATGTCCTGTGTAACAGTGTATATACTTGTTCATTGTACAGCATACATCTTGTATAATAATGTTGGCACTAGATATGTCCTGTGTAACAGTGTATATACTTGTTCATTGTACAGCATACATCTTGTATAATAATGTTGGCACTAGATATCTCCTGTGTAACAGTGTATATACTTGTTCATTGTACAGCATACGTCTTGTATAATAATGTTGGCACTAGATATGTCCTGTGTAACAGTGTATATACTTGTTCATTGTACAGCATACGTCTTGTATAATAATGTTGGCACTAGATATGTCCTGTGTAACAGTGTATATACTTGTTCATTGTACAGCATACATCCTGTATAATAATGTTGGCACTAGGTATGTCCTGTGTAACAGTGTATATACTTGTTCATTGTACAGCATACATCTTGTATAATAATGTTGGCACTAGGTATGTCCTGTGTAACAGTGTATATACTTGTTCATTGTACAGCATACATCTTGTATAATAATGTTGGCACTAGATATGTCCTGTGTAACAGTGTATATACTTGTTCATTGTACAGCATACATCCTGTATAATAATGTTGGCACTAGGTATGTCCTGTGTAACAGTGTATATACTTGTTCATTGTACAGCATACATCTTGTATAATAATGTTGGCACTAGATATGTCCTGTGTAACAGTGTATATACTTGTTCATTGTACAGCATACATCTTGTATAATAATGTTGGCACTAGATATGTCCTGTGTAACAGTGTATATACTTGTTCATTGTACAGCATACATCCTGTATAATAATGCTGGCACTAGATATGTCCTGTGTAACAGTGTATATACTTGTTCATTGTACAGCATACATCCTGTATAATAATGTTGGCACTAGGTATGTCCTGTGTAACAGTGTATATACTTGTTCATTGTACAGCATACATCTTGTATAATAATGTTGGCACTAGATATCTCCTGTGTAACAGTGTATATACTTGTTCATTGTACAGCATACATCTTGTATAATAATGTTGGCACTAGATATGTCCTGTGTAACAGTGTATATACTTGTTCATTGTACAGCATACATCTTGTATAATAATGTTGGCACTAGGTATGTCCTGTGTAACAGTGTATATACTTGTTCATTGTACAGCATACATCTTGTATAATAATGCTGGCACTAGGTATGTCCTGTGTAACAGTGTATATACTTGTTCATTGTACAGCATACATCTTGTATAATAATGCTGGCACTAGGTATGTCCTGTGTAACAGTGTATATACTTGTTCATTGTACAGCATACATCTTGTATAATAATGTTGGCACTAGGTATGTCCTGTGTAACAGTGTATATACTTGTTCATTGTACAGCATACATCCTGTATAATAATGCTGGCACTAGGTATGTCCTGTGTAACAGTGTATATACTTGTTCATTGTACAGCATACGTCTTGTATAATAATGTTGGCACTAGGTATGTCCTGTGTAACAGTGTATATACTTGTTCATTGTACAGCATACATCTTGTATAATAATGCTGGCACTAGGTATGTCCTGTGTAACAGTGTATATACTTGTTCATTGTACAGCATACGTCTTGTATAATAATGTTGGCACTAGGTATGTCCTGTGTAACAGTGTATATACTTGTTCATTGTACAGCATACATCCTGTATAATAATGGTGGCATTAGATATGTCCTGTGTAACAGTGTATATACTTGTTCATTGTACAGCATACGTCCTGTATAATAATGCTGGCACTAGGTATGTCCTGTGTAACAGTGTATATACTTGTTCATTGTACAGCATACATCTTGTATAATAATGCTGGCACTAGATATGTCCTGTGTAACAGTGTATATACTTGTTCATTGTACAGCATACATCTTGTATAATAATGCTGGCACTAGATATGTCCTGTGTAACAGTGTATATACTTGTTCATTGTACAGCATACATCCTGTATAATAATGTTGGCAATAGATATGTCCTGTGTAACAGTGTATATACTTGTTCATTGTACAGCATACGTCTTGTATAATAATGTTGGCACTAGGTATGTCCTGTGTAACAGTGTATATACTTGTTCATTGTACAGCATACATCTTGTATAATAATGCTGGCACTAGATATGTCCTGTGTAACAGTGTATATACTTGTTCATTGTACAGCATACATCTTGTATAATAATGCTGGCACTAGGTATGTCCTGTGTAACAGTGTATATACTTGTTCATTGTACAGCATACGTCTTGTATAATAATGCTGGCACTAGGTATGTCCTGTGTAACAGTGTATATACTTGTTCATTGTACAGCATACATCCTGTATAATAATGTTGGCACTAGATATGTCCTGTGTAACAGTGTATATACTTGTTCATTGTACAGCATACATCCTGTATAATAATGTTGGCACTAGATATGTCCTGTGTAACAGTGTATATACTTGTTCATTGTACAGCATACATCTTGTATAATAATGCTGGCACTAGGTATGTCCTGTGTAACAGTGTATATACTTGTTCATTGTACAGCATACATCTTGTATAATAATGTTGGCACTAGGTATGTCCTGTGTAACAGTGTATATACTTGTTCATTGTACAGCATACATCTTGTATAATAATGTTGGCACTAGATATGTCCTGTGTAACAGTGTATATACTTGTTCATTGTACAGCATACGTCCTGTATAATAATGTTGGCACTAGATATGTCCTGTGTAACAGTGTATATACTTGTTCATTGTACAGCATACATCCTGTATAATAATGCTGGCACTAGGTATGTCCTGTGTAACAGTGTATATACTTGTACATTGTACAGCATACATCTTGTATAATAATGTTGGCACTAGGTATGTCCTGTGTAACAGTGTATATACTTGTTCATTGTACAGCATACGTCCTGTATAATAATGTTGGCACTAGGTATGTCCTGTGTAACAGTGTATATACTTGTTCATTGTACAGCATACATCTTGTATAATAATGCTGGCACTAGGTATGTCCTGTGTAACAGTGTATATACTTGTTCATTGTACAGCATACATCTTGTATAATAATGCTGGCACTAGGTATGTCCTGTGTAACAGTGTATATACTTGTTCATTGTACAGCATACATCTTCTATAATAATGTTGGCACTAGGTATGTCCTGTGTAACAGTGTATATACTTGTTCATTGTACAGCATACATCTTGTATAATAATGTTGGCACTAGATATGTCCTGTGTAACAGTGTATATACTTGTTCATTGTACAGCATACATCTTGTATAATAATGCTGGCACTAGATATGTCCTGTGTAACAGTGTATATACTTGTTCATTGTACAGCATACATCTTGTATAATAATGTTGGCACTAGATATGTCCTGTGTAACAGTGTATATACTTGATCATTGTACAGCATACATCTTGTATAATAATGTTGGCACTAGATATGTCCTGTGTAACAGTGTATATACTTGTTCATTGTACAGCATACATCTTGTATAATAATGTTGGCACTAGATATGTCCTGTGTAACAGTGTATATACGTGTTCATTGTACAGCATACATCTTGTATAATAATGTTGGCACTAGGTATGTCCTGTGTAACAGTGTATATACTTGTTCATTGTACAGCATACATCTTGTATAATAATGTTGGCACTAGGTATGTCCTGTGTAACAGTGTATATACTTGTTCATTGTACAGCATACATCTTGTATAATAATGCTGGCACTAGGTATGTCCTGTGTAACAGTGTATATACTTGTTCATTGTACAGCATACATCTTGTATAATAATGCTGGCACTAGATATGTCCTGTGTAACAGTGTATATACTTGTTCATTGTACAGCATACATCTTGTATAATAATGCTGGCACTAGATATGTCCTGTGTAACAGTGTATATACTTGTTCATTGTACAGCATACATCTTGTATAATAATGCTGGCACTAGATATGTCCTGTGTAACAGTGTATATACTTGTTCATTGTACAGCATACATCCTGTATAATAATGCTGGCACTAGATATGTCCTGTGTAACAGTGTATATACTTGTTCATTGTACAGCATACATCTTGTATAATAATGTTGGCACTAGGTATGTCCTGTGTAACAGTGTATATACTTGTTCATTGTACAGCATACATCTTGTATAATAATGCTGGCACTAGGTATGTCCTGTGTAACAGTGTATATACTTGTTCATTGTACAGCATACATCCTGTATAATAATGTTGGCACTAGATATGTCCTGTGTAACAGTGTATATACTTGTTCATTGTACAGCATACATCCTGTATAATAATGTTGGCACTAGATATGTCCTGTGTAACAGTGTATATACTTGTTCATTGTACAGCATACATCTTGTATAATAATGTTGGCACTAGGTATGTCCTGTGTAACAGTGTATATACTTGTTCATTGTACAGCATACATCCTGTATAATAATGTTGGCACTAGATATGTCCTGTGTAACAGTGTATATACTTGTTCATTGTACAGCATACATCTTGTATAATAATGTTGGCACTAGGTATGTCCTGTGTAACAGTGTATATACTTGTTCATTGTACAGCATACATCTTGTATAATAATGCTGGCACTAGATATGTCCTGTGTAACAGTGTATATACTTGTTCATTGTACAGCATACATCTTGTATAATAATGTTGGCACTAGGTATGTCCTGTGTAACAGTGTATATACTTGTTCATTGTACAGCATACATCCTGTATAATAATGTTGGCACTAGATATGTCCTGTGTAACAGTGTATATACTTGTTCATTGTACAGCATACATCCTGTATAATAATGTTGGCACTAGGTATGTCCTGTGTAACAGTGTATATACTTGTTCATTGTACAGCATACATCTTGTATAATAATGTTGGCACTAGATATGTCCTGTGTAACAGTGTATATACTTGTTCATTGTACAGCATACATCCTGTATAATAATGCTGGCACTAGGTATGTCCTGTGTAACAGTGTATATACTTGTTCATTGTACAGCATACATCCTGTATAATAATGTTGGCACTAGGTATGTCCTGTGTAACAGTGTATATACTTGTTCATTGTACAGCATACATCCTGTATAATAATGTTGGCACTAGGTATGTCCTGTGTAACAGTGTATATACTTGTTCATTGTACAGCATACATCCTGTATAATAATGCTGGCACTAGATATGTCCTGTGTAACAGTGTATATACTTGTTCATTGTACAGCATACATCTTGTATAATAATGTTGGCACTAGATATGTCCTGTGTAACAGTGTATATACTTGTTCATTGTACAGCATACATCCTGTATAATAATGTTGGCACTAGATATGTCCTGTGTAACAGTGTATATACTTGTTCATTGTACAGCATACATCCTGTATAATAATGTTGGCACTAGATATGTCCTGTGTAACAGTGTATATACTTGTTCATTGTACAGCATACATCTTGTATAATAATGTTGGCACTAGATATGTCCTGTGTAACAGTGTATATACTTGTTCATTGTACAGCATACATCCTGTATAATAATGTTGGCACTAGATATGTCCTGTGTAACAGTGTATATACTTGTTCATTGTACAGCATACATCTTGTATAATAATGTTGGCACTAGGTATGTCCTGTGTAACAGTGTATATACTTGTTCATTGTACAGCATACATCTTGTATAATAATGCTGGCACTAGGTATGTCCTGTGTAACAGTGTATATACTTGTTCATTGTACAGCATACATCCTGTATAATAATGTTGGCACTAGATATGTCCTGTGTAACAGTGTATATACTTGTTCATTGTACAGCATACATCTTGTATAATAATGCTGGCACTAGGTATGTCCTGTGTAACAGTGTATATACTTGTTCATTGTACAGCATACATCTTGTATAATAATGCTGGCACTAGGTATGTCCTGTGTAACAGTGTATATACTTGTTCATTGTACAGCATACATCTTGTATAATAATGCTGGCACTAGGTATGTCCTGTGTAACAGTGTATATACTTGTTCATTGTACAGCATACATCTTGTATAATAATGCTGGCACTAGATATGTCCTGTGTAACAGTGTATATACTTGTTCATTGTACAGCATACATCCTGTATAATAATGCTGGCACTAGGTATGTCCTGTGTAACAGTGTATATACTTGTTCATTGTACAGCATACGTCTTGTATAATAATGTTGGCACTAGATATGTCCTGTGTAACAGTGTATATACTTGTTCATTGTACAGCATACGTCTTGTATAATAATGCTGGCACTAGATATGTCCTGTGTAACAGTGTATATACTTGTTCATTGTACAGCATACATCTTGTATAATAATGTTGGCACTAGATATGTCCTGTGTAACAGTGTATATACTTGTTCATTGTACAGCATACGTCTTGTATAATAATGTTGGCACTAGATATGTCCTGTGTAACAGTGTATATACTTGTTCATTGTACAGCATACATCTTGTATAATAATGTTGGCACTAGGTATGTCCTGTGTAACAGTGTATATACTTGTTCATTGTACAGCATACGTCTTGTATAATAATGCTGGCACTAGGTATGTCCTGTGTAACAGTGTATATACTTGTTCATTGTACAGCATACATCTTGTATAATAATGTTGGCACTAGGTATGTCCTGTGTAACAGTGTATATACTTGTTCATTGTACAGCATACGTCTTGTATAATAATGTTGGCACTAGATATGTCCTGTGTAACAGTGTATATACTTGTTCATTGTACAGCATACGTCTTGTATAATAATGTTGGCACTAGATATGTCCTGTGTAACAGTGTATATACTTGTTCATTGTACAGCATACATCCTGTATAATAATGTTGGCACTAGATATGTCCTGTGTAACAGTGTATATACTTGTTCATTGTACAGCATACATCCTGTATAATAACGTTGGCACTAGGTATGTCCTGTGTAACAGTGTATATACTTGTTCATTGTACAGCATACGTCTTGTATAATAATGCTGGCACTAGATATGTCCTGTGTAACAGTGTATATACTTGTTCATTGTACAGCATACATCTTGTATAATAATGTTGGCACTAGGTATGTCCTGTGTAACAGTGTATATACTTGTTCATTGTACAGCATACGTCCTGTATAATAATGCTGGCACTAGGTATGTCCTGTGTAACAGTGTATATACTTGTTCATTGTACAGCATACATCTTGTATAATAATGCTGGCACTAGGTATGTCCTGTGTAACAGTGTATATACTTGTTCATTGTACAGCATACATCCTGTATAATAATGCTGGCACTAGATATGTCCTGTGTAACAGTTTATATACTTGTTCATTGTACAGCATACGTCTTGTATAATAATGTTGGCACTAGATATGTCCTGTGTAACAGTGTATATACTTGTTCATTGTACAGCATACATCCTGTATAATAATGTTGGCAATAGATATGTCCTGTGTAACAGTGTATATACTTGTTCATTGTACAGCATACGTCTTGTATAATAATGTTGGCACTAGGTATGTCCTGTGTAACAGTGTATATACTTGTTCATTGTACAGCATACATCTTGTATAATAATGCTGGCACTAGATATGTCCTGTGTAACAGTGTATATACTTGTTCATTGTACAGCATACATCTTGTATAATAATGCTGGCACTAGGTATGTCCTGTGTAACAGTGTATATACTTGTTCATTGTACAGCATACGTCTTGTATAATAATGCTGGCACTAGGTATGTCCTGTGTAACAGTGTATATACTTGTTCATTGTACAGCATACATCCTGTATAATAATGTTGGCACTAGATATGTCCTGTGTAACAGTGTATATACTTGTTCATTGTACAGCATACATCTTGTATAATAATGCTGGCACTAGATATGTCCTGTGTAACAGTGTATATACTTGTTCATTGTACAGCATACATCTTGTATAATAATGCTGGCACTAGATATGTCCTGTGTAACAGTGTATATACTTGTTCATTGTACAGCATACATCCTGTATAATAATGTTGGCACTAGATATGTCCTGTGTAACAGTGTATATACTTGTTCATTGTACAGCATACATCCTGTATAATAATGCTGGCACTAGATATGTCCTGTGTAACAGTGTATATACTTGTTCATTGTACAGCATACATCCTGTATAATAATGCTGGCACTAGATATGTCCTGTGTAACAGTGTATATACTTGTTCATTGTACAGCATACATCTTGTATAATAATGCTGGCACTAGGTATGTCCTGTGTAACAGTGTATATACTTGTTCATTGTACAGCATACATCTTGTATAATAATGTTGGCACTAGATATGTCCTGTGTAACAGTGTATATACTTGTACATTGTACAGCATACATCTTGTATAATAATGTTGGCACTAGATATGTCCTGTGTAACAGTGTATATACTTGTTCATTGTACAGCATACGTCTTGTATAATAATGCTGGCACTAGGTATGTCCTGTGTAACAGTGTATATACTTGTTCATTGTACAGCATACGTCTTGTATAATAATGTTGGCACTAGGTATGTCCTGTGTAACAGTGTATATACTTGTTCATTGTACAGCATACATCCTGTATAATAATGTTGGCACTAGGTATGTCCTGTGTAACAGTGTATATACTTGTTCATTGTACAGCATACATCTTGTATAATAATGTTGGCACTAGATATGTCCTGTGTAACAGTGTATATACTTGTTCATTGTACAGCATACATCTTGTATAATAATGTTGGCACTAGGTATGTCCTGTGTAACAGTGTATATACTTGTTCATTGTACAGCATACATCCTGTATAATAATGTTGGCACTAGGTATGTCCTGTGTAACAGTGTATATACTTGTTCATTGTACAGCATACATCTTGTATAATAATGTTGGCACTAGATATGTCCTGTGTAACAGTGTATATACTTGTTCATTGTACAGCATACATCCTGTATAATAATGTTGGCACTAGGTATGTCCTGTGTAACAGTGTATATACTTGTTCATTGTACAGCATACATCTTGTATAATAATGTTGGCACTAGGTATGTCCTGTGTAACAGTGTATATACTTGTTCATTGTACAGCATACATCTTGTATAATAATGCTGGCACTAGATATGTCCTGTGTAACAGTGTATATACTTGTTCATTGTACAGCATACATCCTGTATAATAATGTTGGCACTAGGTATGTCCTGTGTAACAGTGTATATACTTGTTCATTGTACAGCATACATCTTGTATAATAATGCTGGCACTAGGTATGTCCTGTGTAACAGTGTATATACTTGTTCATTGTACAGCATACATCTTCTATAATAATGTTGGCACTAGGTATGTCCTGTGTAACAGTGTATATACTTGTTCATTGTACAGCATACATCTTGTATAATAATGTTGGCACTAGATATGTCCTGTGTAACAGTGTATATACTTGTTCATTGTACAGCATACGTCTTGTATAATAATGCTGGCACTAGATATGTCCTGTGTAACAGTGTATATACTTGTTCATTGTACAGCATACATCTTGTATAATAATGCTGGCACTAGGTATGTCCTGTGTAACAGTGTATATACTTGTTCATTGTACAGCATACGTCCTGTATAATAATGTTGGCACTAGATATGTCCTGTGTAACAGTGTATATACTTGTTCATTGTACAGCATACATCTTGTATAATAATGCTGGCACTAGATATGTCCTGTGTAACAGTGTATATACTTGTTCATTGTACAGCATACATCTTGTATAATAATGCTGGCACTAGATATGTCCTGTGTAACAGTGTATATACTTGTTCATTGTACAGCATACATCTTGTATAATAATGTTGGCACTAGATATGTCCTGTGTAACAGTGTATATACTTGTTCATTGTACAGCATACGTCTTGTATAATAATGTTGGCACTAGGTATGTCCTGTGTAACAGTGTATATACTTGTTCATTGTACAGCATACATCTTGTATAATAATGTTGGCACTAGATATCTCCTGTGTAACAGTGTATATACTTGTTCATTGTACAGCATACATCTTGTATAATAATGTTGGCACTAGGTATGTCCTGTGTAACAGTGTATATACTTGTTCATTGTACAGCATACATCTTGTATAATAATGTTGGCACTAGGTATGTCCTGTGTAACAGTGTATATACTTGTTCATTGTACAGCATACATCTTGTATAATAATGCTGGCACTAGGTATGTCCTGTGTAACAGTGTATATACTTGTTCATTGTACAGCATACATCCTGTATAATAATGTTGGCACTAGATATGTCCTGTGTAACAGTGTATATACTTGTTCATTGTACAGCATACATCTTGTATAATAATGCTGGCACTAGATATGTCCTGTGTAACAGTGTATATACTTGTTCATTGTACAGCATACATCTTGTATAATAATGCTGGCACTAGATATGTCCTGTGTAACAGTGTATATACTTGTTCATTGTACAGCATACATCTTGTATAATAATGCTGGCACTAGGTATGTCCTGTGTAACAGTGTATATACTTGTTCATTGTACAGCATACGTCCTGTATAATAATGCTGGCACTAGGTATGTCCTGTGTAACAGTGTATATACTTGTTCATTGTACAGCATACATCCTGTATAATAATGCTGGCACTAGATATGTCCTGTGTAACAGTGTATATACTTGTTCATTGTACAGCATACATCCTGTATAATAATGTTGGCACTAGATATGTCCTGTGTAACAGTGTATATACTTGTTCATTGTACAGCATACGCCTTGTATAATAATGTTGGCACTAGGTATGTCCTGTGTAACAGTGTATATACTTGTTCATTGTACAGCATACATCCTGTATAATAATGTTGGCACTAGATATGTCCTGTGTAACAGTGTATATACTTGTTCATTGTACAGCATACATCTTGTATAATAATGCTGGCACTAGATATGTCCTGTGTAACAGTGTATATACTTGTTCATTGTACAGCATACATCTTGTATAATAATGTTGGCACTAGGTATGTCCTGTGTAACAGTGTATATACTTGTTCATTGTACAGCATACATCTTGTATAATAATGCTGGCACTAGATATGTCCTGTGTAACAGTGTATATACTTGTTCATTGTACAGCATACATCTTGTATAATAATGTTGGCACTAGGTATGTCCTGTGTAACAGTGTATATACTTGTTCATTGTACAGCATACGTCTTGTATAATAATGCTGGCACTAGATATGTCCTGTGTAACAGTGTATATACTTGTTCATTGTACAGCATACATCCTGTATAATAATGTTGGCACTAGGTATGTCCTGTGTAACAGTGTATATACTTGTTCATTGTACAGCATACATCTTGTATAATAATGCTGGCACTAGATATGTCCTGTGTAACAGTGTATATACTTGTTCATTGTACAGCATACATCTTGTATAATAATGTTGGCACTAGGTATGTCCTGTGTAACAGTGTATATACTTGTTCATTGTACAGCATACATCCTGTATAATAATGCTGGCACTAGGTATGTCCTGTGTAACAGTGTATATACTTGTTCATTGTACAGCATACATCTTGTATAATAATGCTGGCACTAGGTATGTCCTGTGTAACAGTGTATATACTTGTTCATTGTACAGCATACATCTTGTATAATAATGCTGGCACTAGGTATGTCCTGTGTAACAGTGTATATACTTGTTCATTGTACAGCATACATCTTGTATAATAATGCTGGCACTAGATATGTCCTGTGTAACAGTGTATATACTTGTTCATTGTACAGCATACATCTTGTATAATAATGTTGGCACTAGATATGTCCTGTGTAACAGTGTATATACTTGATCATTGTACAGCATACGTCTTGTATAATAATGTTGGCACTAGATATGTCCTGTGTAACAGTGTATATACTTGTTCATTGTACAGCATACATCTTGTATAATAATGTTGGCACTAGATATGTCCTGTGTAACAGTGTATATACTTGTTCATTGTACAGCATACATCCTGTATAATAATGCTGGCACTAGATATGTCCTGTGTAACAGTTTATATGCTTGTTCATTGTACAGCATACATCCTGTATAATAATGTTGGCACTAGATATGTCCTGTGTAACAGTGTATATACTTGTTCATTGTACAGCATACATCTTGTATAATAATGCTGGCACTAGATATCTCCTGTGTAACAGTGTATATACTTGTTCATTGTACAGCATACATCTTGTATAATAATGTTGGCACTAGATATGTCCTGTGTAACAGTGTATATACTTGTTCATTGTACAGCATACATCTTGTATAATAATGTTGGCACTAGATATGTCCTGTGTAACAGTGTATATACTTGTTCATTGTACAGCATACATCCTGTATAATAATGTTGGCACTAGATATGTCCTGTGTAACAGTGTATATACTTGTTCATTGTACAGCATACATCCTGTATAATAATGCTGGCACTAGGTATGTCCTGTGTAACAGTGTATATACTTGTTCATTGTACAGCATACATCTTGTATAATAATGCTGGCACTAGATATGTCCTGTGTAACAGTGTATATACTTGTTCATTGTACAGCATACATCTTGTATAATAATGCTGGCACTAGATATGTCCTGTGTAACAGTTTATATGCTTCTAATTTTGGACCGAGTGCCCAATTTTTGTCTGAAACCAATTTGTAGATCTCAAAGTGCCAACACAAACACATTTATGCTCATACACTCACACACACTTTTACTTATATTCATACACTCACACACACTTATGCTCATACACTCTCTCACACACACTTATACTCATGCACTCACACACACTTATTCTCATACACACACACCCACACACACACTTATACTCATACACACACACACTTATTCTCATACACTCTCTCACACACACACACACACACATTTATACTCACACACTTATACATACTCATACACTCACACACACTTATTCTCATACACTCTCTCACACACACACACACACTTATACTCATACACTCACACACACATATGCTCATACACTCACACACACTTATCCTCATACACTCACACACTTATTCTCATACACTCTCTCACACACACACACACACACACACACACACACACACACACACTTATACTCATACAATCACACACACTCATACATACTCACACACACTTATTCTCATACACACTTATACTCATACACTCACACACACTCATACATAATCATACACTCACACACACTTATTCTCATACACTCTCTCACACACACATACTCATGCACTCACACACACATACTCATGCACTCACACACACTTATTCTCATACACTCTCTCTCACACACACACACACACACACACTTATACTCATACACTCACACACACTTATTCTCATACACTCTCTCTCACACACACAAACACACACTTATACTCATAAACACACACACACACTTATACTCATGCACTCACACACACTTATTCTCATACACTCTCTCTCTCACACACACACACACACACACACTTATACTCATGCACTCACACACACTTATTCTCATACACTCTCTCACACACACACACTTATACTCATACACTCACACACACTTATTCTCATACACTCTCTCACACACACACACACTTACACTCATGCACTCACACACACTTATTCTCATACACTCTCTCACACACACTTATACTCATACTCACACACACTTATTCTCATACACTCTCTCACACACACACACTTATACTCATACACTCACACACACACATATTTGCTCATACGCTCACACACACTTATTCTCATACACTCTCTTACACACACACACTTATACTCATACACTCACACACACATATATGCTCATACACTCACACACACTTATTCTCATACACTCTCTCACACACACACACACTTATCCTCATACACTCACACACACATATGCTCATACACTCACACACACTTATCCTCATACACTCACACACTTATTCTCATACACTCTCTCACACACACACACACACACACACACACACACACACACACACTTATACTCATACAATCACACACACTCATACATACTCACACACTCACACACACTTATTCTCATACACACTTATACTCATACACTCACACACACTCATACATAATCATACACTCACACACACTTATTCTCATACACTCTCTCACACACACATACTCATGCACTCACACACACTTATTCTCATACACACACACCCACACACACACTTATACTCATACACACACACACTTATTCTCATACACTCTCTCACACACACACACACACACATTTATACTCACACACTTATACATACTCATACACTCACACACACTTATTCTCATACACTCTCTCACACACACACACACACTTATACTCATACACTCACACACACATATGCTCATACACTCACACACACTTATCCTCATACACTCACACACTTATTCTCATACACTCTCTCACACACACACACACACACACACACACACACACACACACTTATACTCATACAATCACACACACTCATACATACTCACACACACTTATTCTCATACACACTTATACTCATACACTCACACACACTCATACATAATCATACACTCACACACACTTATTCTCATACACTCTCTCACACACACATACTCATGCACTCACACACACATACTCATGCACTCACACACACTTATTCTCATACACTCTCTCTCACACACACACACACACACACACTTATACTCATACACTCACACACACTTATTCTCATACACTCTCTCTCACACACACAAACACACACTTATACTCATAAACACACACACACACTTATACTCATGCACTCACACACACTTATTCTCATACACTCTCTCTCTCACACACACACACACACACACACTTATACTCATGCACTCACACACACTTATTCTCATACACTCTCTCACACACACACACTTATACTCATACACTCACACACACTTATTCTCATACACTCTCTCACACACACACACACTTACACTCATGCACTCACACACACTTATTCTCATACACTCTCTCACACACACTTATACTCATACTCACACACACTTATTCTCATACACTCTCTCACACACACACACTTATACTCATACACTCACACACACACATATTTGCTCATACGCTCACACACACTTATTCTCATACACTCTCTTACACACACACACTTATACTCATACACTCACACACACATATATGCTCATACACTCACACACACTTATTCTCATACACTCTCTCACACACACACACACTTATCCTCATACACTCACACACACATATGCTCATACACTCACACACACTTATCCTCATACACTCACACACTTATTCTCATACACTCTCTCACACACACACACACACACACACACACACACACACACACACACTTATACTCATACAATCACACACACTCATACATACTCACACACTCACACACACTTATTCTCATACACACTTATACTCATACACTCACACACACTCATACATAATCATACACTCACACACACTTATTCTCATACACTCTCTCACACACACATACTCATGCACTCACACACACTTATTCTCATACACTCTCTCTCACACACACACACACACACACACACACACACACTTATACTCATACACTCACACACACTTATTCTCATACACTCTCTCTCACACACACAAACACACACTTATACTCATAAACACACACACACACTTATACTCATGCACTCACACACACTTATTCTCATACACTCTCTCTCTCTCTCACACACACACACACACTTATACTCATGCACTCACACACACTTATTCTCATACACTCTCTCACACACACACACTTATACTCATACACTCACACACACTTATTCTCATACACTCTCTCACACACACACACACACACTTACACTCATGCACTCACACACACTTATTCTCATACACTCTCTCACACACACTTATACTCATACTCACACACACTTATTCTCATACACTCTCTCACACACACACACTTATACTCATACACTCACACACACACATATTTGCTCATACGCTCACACACACTTATTCTCATACACTCTCTTACACACACACACTTATACTCATACACTCACACACACACATATATGCTCATACACTCACACACACTTATTCTCATACACTCTCTCACACACACACACTTATCCTCATACACTCACACACTTATTCTCATACACACACACACACACTTATATTCATACAATCACACACACTCATACATACTCATACACTCACACACACTTATTCTCATACACTCTCACACACACACACACACTTATACTCATACACTCAAACACACACATATATGCTCATACACTCACACACACTTATTCTCATACACTCTCTCACACACACACACACTTATACTCATACACTCACACACACTTATTCTCATACACTCTCTCTCTCACACACACACACTCATACATTCTCATACACTCACACTCACAGCCAGGTTCACCTCTCACTACTTGCCTGCTCTGTCGTGCCATAGGTTCACCACCACTGACCTATATATTCCTGCCATCTATACCTGCACAAAAGTTCCTTATTGTTAATATTGAACATTTTATATAAGTATGACATATCTCTAAAGTTCCAGTGTTTTAGATAGCTTTCAAAATATGTGTACTTATCAGTAATAAGATTTTCTAGATATCTGGAAATTTGATACATTATTATAATTTTCCTCAGTAATGTCATTTCTATCATTTCGTTTTGTCATAACCCTGCACAGTCACATTCACAATGTCATACACACACACACAGTCACACTCATGCACAGTGTCACACACACAGTCTCACACATACAGGGTCATTAACACACACAGTCACAATCATACACAATGTCCCACACACAGTCATAATCACAGTGTCACACAAAGTCACAATCATGCACAGTGTCACAACACAGTCTCACACATACAGGGTCATTAACACACACAGTCACAATCATACACAATGTCCCACACACAGTCACAATCACAGTGTCACACAAAGTCACAATCATGCACAGTGTCACAACCCAGTCTCACACATACAGGGTCATTAACACACACAGTCACAATCATACACAATGTCCCACACACAGTCACAATCACAGTGCCACAGTCACACTCATTCACATGCTGGAGTAATGACCAGGACATGGTGCTTCTCACTCACCAGCACTGATGATATAGTGATCCTTGTGGCATGAAATCACAGTTGTGACTTTGGCTGGATGGTGAGCATTAAACTGGCTGAGTTTTCGGTTTGTGCAGCAATCGAACACACACAGGATTCCATCATCTCTACCGACTACTATCAGGAACCTGAAACAGAGTAACCAGGACACTGAGAGCGTGCGTCCACCCATTTGTCACCCAAGATCTTTTTACACCATTCTTATGGTTTACCTGTTCTTCTCCTTTGGCAAGTTGGAGGGTCTCACAATTGTTCCTTTCTCTCTTCTGCTGTCCCCCATTTGCCTCCACTGAAAAGTTGCACTGGGCTCATCCACTATATAGCAGAATAAAGTAAGGCATGAGGGCAGGTTTCCTGGACTGCCTACCTTCACCCTGTACATGATACTCATGGGATTAACCAAGGCATTGGCCGTCAGGAGATCTCCCTGCTCCAGAAGGACATAGACCCTCTCTATGTGTGCGCAGTACTCTGCAGTTACTGGTCTGCTGCCGGGGTCCAGGAGAAGAGTGGATATGACATCCCCAGTTACGGCAGCTACTAGCCGCACAGCTAAATCAGAACACACACATAGTGCTCTGGAAGGCAGGTTTCCCTGACTCATTCTGATATCCATCACAGACGTTCCCATGTGGGTGTGCAGGTGATACAGCTTGTGTTTCTGCCACATATCCAGGCCACAACTCGTCCGAGAAATGACAACTGTCCCATTATCACAGACTGTCTCCAAACCGAGCACACATCCTTTGAGATGCTGATTTCCAACCTGCTCATGGGTCTGCAGGTCCCAGCTTCGCAGAGAACTGTCTTCCGAGCCAGAGAAAATTGTTGTCCCTGAGTAATCTAGAGACAGAGCAGTGACTGGGCCTGTGAAGATGAGACAAGATGTTAAGAGAAATACTGCAAGTTTGTTCAGCAAAACACAAGGACATGAGCAATGAGAGCATGCAAAATGTGTTGTGATATAGCAAACCTGGTAAAATGGAAAAGAATCATCTTACCAACATGTATAATTCAACCAACAGCACCAAAAATCATTCCACTGAGATTTATTAATCTAGCACCACTGAGATTCATTCCACCCACCAAGAATAATTCCACTGAGACTTATTATACTAGCACCACCGAGATTCATTCCACAGGATCCATTACACAGACACCACCAAGAATCATTCCACGGGATCTATTACACAGACAGCACCAAGAATCATTCCACTGAGATCCATTACACACACAGCACCAAGAAGCATTCCACTGAGATCCATTACACAGACAGCACCAAGAATCATTCCACTGAGATCCATTACACAGACAGCACCAAGAATCATTCCACTGAGATCCATTACACAAACAGCACCAAGAATCATTCTCCTGAGATCCATTACACAGACACCACCAAGAATCATTCTCCTGAGATCCATTACACAGACAGCACCAAGAATCATTCTCCTGAGATCCATTACACACACAGCACCAAGAATCATTCCACTGAGATCCATTACACACACAGCACCAAGAATCATTCCACTGAGATCCATTACACACTCAGCACCAAGAATCATTCCACTGAGATCCATTACACACACAGCACCAAGAATCATTCCACTGAGATCCATTACACACACAGCACCAAGAATCATTCCACTGAGATCCATTACACAGACAGCACCAAGAATCATTCCACTGAGATCCATTACACACACAGCACCAAGAATCATTCCACTGAGATCCATTACACACACAGCACCAAGAATCATTCCACTGAGATCCATTACACACACAGCACCAAGAATCATTCTCCTGAGATCCATTACACAGACAGCACCAAGAATCATTCCACTGAGATCCATTACACAGACAGCACCAAGAATCATTCTCCTGAGATCCATTACACAGACAGCACCAAGAATCATTCTCCTGAGATCCATTACACAGACACCACCAAGAATCATTCCACTGAGATCCATTACACAAACAGCACCAAGAATCATTCTCCTGAGATCCATTACACAGACAGCACCAAGAATCATTCCACTGAGATCCATTACACACACAGCACCAAGAATCATTCCACTGAGATCCATTACACAGACACCACCAAGAATCATTCCACTGAGATCCATTACACAGACAGCACCAAGAATCATTCCACTGAGATCCATTACACAAACAGCACCAAGAATCATTCTCCTGAGATCCATTACACAGACAGCACCAAGAATCATTCCACTGAGATCCATTAAACACACAGCACCAAGAATCATTCCACTGAGATCCATTACACACACAGCACCAAGAATCATTCTCCTGAGATCCATTACACACACAGCACCAAGAATCATTCCACTGAGATCCATTACACACACAGCACCAAGAATTATTCCACTGAGATCCATTACACAGACAGCACCAAGAATCATTCCACTGAGATCCATTACACAGACAGCACCAAGAATCATTCCACTGAGATCCATTACACAGACAGCACCAAGAATCATTCTCCTGAGATCCATTACACAGACAGCACCAAGAATCATTCTCCTGAGATCCATTACACAGACACCACCAAGAATCATTCCACTGAGATCCATTAAACACACAGCACCAAGAATCATTCCACTGAGATCCATTACACACACAGCACCAAGAATCATTCTCCTGAGATCCATTACACACACAGCACCAAGAATCATTCCACTGAGATCCATTACACACACAGCACCAAGAATTATTCCACTGAGATCCATTACACAGACAGCACCAAGAATCATTCCACTGAGATCCATTACACAGACAGCACCAAGAATCATTCCACTGAGATCCATTACACAGACAGCACCAAGAATCATTCTCCTGAGATCCATTACACAGACAGCACCAAGAATCATTCTCCTGAGATCCATTACACAGACAGCACCAAGAATCATTCTCCTGAGATACATTACACAGACAGCACCAAGAATCATTCCACTGAGATCCATTACACAGACAGCACCAAGAATCATTCCACTGAGATCCATTACACAGACAGCACCAAGAATCATTCCACTGAGATCCATTACACACACAGCACCAAGAATCATTCCACTGAGATCCATTACACAGACAGCACCAAGAATCATTCCACTGAGATCCATTACACACACAGCACCAAGAATCATTCCACTGAGATCCATTACACAGACAGCACCAAGAATCATTCCACTGAGATCCATTACACAAACAGCACCAAGAATCATTCCACTGAGATCCATTACACAGACAGCACCAAGAATCATTCCACTGAGATCCATTACACAGACACCACCAAGAATCATTCTCCTGAGATCCATTACACAGACAGCACCAAGAATCATTCCACTGAGATCCATTACACAGACACCACCAAGAATCATTCTCCTGAGATCCATTACACACACAGCACCAAGAATCATTCCACTGAGATCCATTACACAGACAGCACCAAGAATCATTCCACTGAGATCCATTACACAGACAGCACCAAGAATCATTCCACTGAGATCCATTACACAGACAGCACCAAGAATCATTCCACTGAGATCCATTACACACACAGCACCAAGAATCATTCTCCTGAGATCCATAACACACACAGCACCAAGAATCATTCCACTGAGATCCATTACACACACAGCACCAAGAATCATTCCACTGAGATCCATTACACACACAGCACCAAGAATCATTCCACTGAGATCCATTACACACACAGCACCAAGAATCATTCCACTGAGATCCATTACACAGACAGCACCAAGAATCATTCCACTGAGATCCATTACACAGACAGCACCAAGAATCATTCCACTGAGATCCATTACACACACAGCACCAAGAATCATTCCACTGAGATCCATTACACAGACAGCACCAAGAATCATTCCACTGAGATCCATTACACACACAGCACCAAGAATCATTCCACTGAGATCCATTACACAGACAGCACCAAGAATTATTCTCCTGAGATCCATTACACACACAGCACCAAGAATCATTCCACTGAGATCCATTACACAGACAGCACCAAGAATCATTCCACTGAGATCCATTACACAGACAGCACCAAGAATCATTCCACTGAGATCCATTACACAGACAGCACCAAGAATCATTCCACTGAGATCCATTACACAGACAGCACCAAGAATCATTCCACTGAGATCCATTACACACACAGCACCAAGAATCATTCCACTGAGATCCATTACACAGACAGCACCAAGAATCATTCCACTGAGATCCATTACACAGACAGCACCAAGAATCATTCCACTGAGATCCATTACACACACATCACCAAGAATCATTCCACTGAGATCCATTACACACACAGCACCAAGAATCATTCCACTGAGATCCATTACACAGACAGCACCAAGAATCATTCCACTGAGATCCATTACACACACAGCACCAAGAATCATTCCACTGAGATCCATTACACAGACAGCACCAAGAATCATTCTCCTGAGATCCATTACACAGACAGCACCAAGAATCATTCTCCTGAGATCCATTACACAGACAGCACCAAGAATCATTCTCCTGAGATCCATTACACAGACAGCACCAAGAATCATTCTCCTGAGATCCATTACACAGACAGCACCAAGAATCATTCTCCTGAGATCCATTACACAGACAGCACCAAGAATCATTCCACTGAGATCCATTACACAGACAGCACCAAGAATCATTCCACTGAGATCCATTACACACACAGCACCAAGAATCATTCCACTGAGATCCATTACACAGACAGCACCAAGAATCATTCCACTGAGATCCATTACACACACAGCACCAAGAATCATTCTCCTGAGATCCATTACACAGACAGCACCAAGAATCATTCCACTGAGATCCATTACACACACAGCACCAAGAATCATTCCACTGAGATCCATTACACACACAGCACCAAGAATCATTCCACTGAGATCCATTACACACACAGCACCAAGAATCATTCCACTGAGATCCATTACACAGACACCACCAAGAATCATTCCACTGAGATCCATTACACAGACACCACCAAGAATCATTCTCCTGAGATCCATTACACAGACAGCACCAAGAATCATTCCACTGAGATCCATTACACACACAGCACCAAGAATCATTCCACTGAGATCCATTACACAGACAGCACCAAGAATCATTCCACTGAGATCCATTACACAGACAGCACCAAGAATCATTCCACTGAGATCCATTACACACACAGCACCAAGAATCATTCCACTGAGATCCATTACACACACAGCACCAAGAATCATTCCACTGAGATCCATTACACAGACAGCACCAAGAATAATTCTCCTGAGATCCATTACACAGACAGCACCAAGAATCATTCCACTGAGATCCATTACACAGACAGCACCAAGAATCATTCTCCTGAGATCCATTACACAGACAGCACCAAGAATCATTCCACTGAGATCCATTACACAGACAGCACCAAGAATCATTCCACTGAGATCCATTACACACACAGCACCAAGAATCATTCCACTGAGATCCATTACACACACAGCACCAAGAATCATTCCACTGAGATCCATTACACACACAGCACCAAGAATCATTCCACTGAGATCCATTACACAAACAGCACCAAGAATCATTCTCCTGAGATCCATTACACAGACAGCACCAAGAATCATTCCACTGAGATCCATTACACACACAGCACCAAGAATCATTCCACTGAGATCCATTACACACACAGCACCAAGAATCATTCTCCTGAGATCCATTACACAGACAGCACCAAGAATCATTCTCCTGAGATCCATTACACACACAGCACACACAGCACCAAGAATTATTCTCCTGAGATCCATTACACACACAGCACCAAGAATCATTCCACTGAGATCCATTACACACACAGCACCAAGAATCTTTCTCCTGAGATCCATTACACAGACAGCACCAAGAATCATTCTCCTGAGATCCATTACACACACAGCACCAAGAATCATTCCACTGAGATCCATTACACACACAGCACCAAGAATCATTCCACTGAGATCCATTACACACACAGCACCAAGAATCATTCTCCTGAGATCCATTACACAGACAGCACCAAGAATCATTCCACTGAGATCCATTACACAGACAGCACCAAGAATCATTCCACTGAGATCCATTACACAGACAGCACCAAGAATCATTCCACTGAGATCCATTACACACACAGCAACAAGAATCATTCCACTGAGATCCATTACACACACAGCACCAAGAATCATTCTCCTGAGATCCATTACACACACAGCACCAAGAATCATTCCACTGAGATCCATTACACACACAGCACCAAGAATCATTCCACTGAGATCCATTACACACACAGCACCAAGAATCATTCCACTGAGATCCATTACACAGACAGCACCAAGAAGCATTCCACTGAGATCCATTACACACACAGCACCAAGAATCATTCCACTGAGATCCATTACAAACACAGCACCAAGAATCATTCTCCTGAGATCCATTACACACACAGCACCAAGAATCATTCCACTGAGATCCATTACACACACAGCACCAAGAATCATTCCACTGAGATCCATTACACAGACAGCACCAAGAATCATTCTCCTGAGATCCATTACACACACAGCACCAAGAATCATTCTCCTGAGATCCATTACACAGACAGCACCAAGAATCATTCTCCTGAGATCCATTACACAGACAGCACCAAGAATCATTCCACAGAGATCCATTACACAGACAGCACAAAGAATCATTCTCCTGAGATCCATTACACAGACAGCACCAAGAATCATTCCACTGAGATCCATTACACAGACAGCACCAAGAATCATTCTCCTGAGATCCATTACACAGACAGCACCAAGAATCATTCCACTGAGATCCATTACACACACAGCACCAAGAATCATTCTCCTGAGATCCATTACACACACAGCACCAAGAATCATTCCACTGAGATCCATTACACACACAGCACCAAGAATTATTCCACTGAGATCCATTACACAGACAGCACCAAGAATCATTCCACTGAGATCCATTACACAGACAGCACCAAGAATCATTCCACTGAGATCCATTACACAGACAGCACCAAGAATCATTCTCCTGAGATCCATTACACAGACAGCACCAAGAATCATTCTCCTGAGATCCATTACACAGACACCACCAAGAATCATTCCACTGAGATCCATTAAACACACAGCACCAAGAATCATTCCACTGAGATCCATTACACACACAGCACCAAGAATCATTCTCCTGAGATCCATTACACACACAGCACCAAGAATCATTCCACTGAGATCCATTACACACACAGCACCAAGAATTATTCCACTGAGATCCATTACACAGACAGCACCAAGAATCATTCCACTGAGATCCATTACACAGACAGCACCAAGAATCATTCCACTGAGATCCATTACACAGACAGCACCAAGAATCATTCTCCTGAGATCCATTACACAGACAGCACCAAGAATCATTCTCCTGAGATCCATTACACAGACAGCACCAAGAATCATTCTCCTGAGATACATTACACAGACAGCACCAAGAATCATTCCACTGAGATCCATTACACAGACAGCACCAAGAATCATTCCACTGAGATCCATTACACAGACAGCACCAAGAATCATTCCACTGAGATCCATTACACACACAGCACCAAGAATCATTCCACTGAGATCCATTACACAGACAGCACCAAGAATCATTCCACTGAGATCCATTACACACACAGCACCAAGAATCATTCCACTGAGATCCATTACACAGACAGCACCAAGAATCATTCCACTGAGATCCATTACACAAACAGCACCAAGAATCATTCCACTGAGATCCATTACACAGACAGCACCAAGAATCATTCCACTGAGATCCATTACACAGACACCACCAAGAATCATTCTCCTGAGATCCATTACACAGACAGCACCAAGAATCATTCCACTGAGATCCATTACACAGACACCACCAAGAATCATTCTCCTGAGATCCATTACACACACAGCACCAAGAATCATTCCACTGAGATCCATTACACAGACAGCACCAAGAATCATTCCACTGAGATCCATTACACAGACAGCACCAAGAATCATTCCACTGAGATCCATTACACAGACAGCACCAAGAATCATTCCACTGAGATCCATTACACACACAGCACCAAGAATCATTCTCCTGAGATCCATAACACACACAGCACCAAGAATCATTCCACTGAGATCCATTACACACACAGCACCAAGAATCATTCCACTGAGATCCATTACACACACAGCACCAAGAATCATTCCACTGAGATCCATTACACACACAGCACCAAGAATCATTCCACTGAGATCCATTACACAGACAGCACCAAGAATCATTCCACTGAGATCCATTACACAGACAGCACCAAGAATCATTCCACTGAGATCCATTACACACACAGCACCAAGAATCATTCCACTGAGATCCATTACACAGACAGCACCAAGAATCATTCCACTGAGATCCATTACACACACAGCACCAAGAATCATTCCACTGAGATCCATTACACAGACAGCACCAAGAATCATTCCACTGAGATCCATTACACACACAGCACCAAGAATCATTCCACTGAGATCCATTACACAGACAGCACCAAGAATCATTCCACTGAGATCCATTACACAGACAGCACCAAGAATCATTCCACTGAGATCCATTACACAGACAGCACCAAGAATCATTCCACTGAGATCCATTACACAGACAGCACCAAGAATCATTCCACTGAGATCCATTACACACACAGCACCAAGAATCATTCCACTGAGATCCATTACACAGACAGCACCAAGAATCATTCCACTGAGATCCATTACACAGACAGCACCAAGAATCATTCCACTGAGATCCATTACACACACATCACCAAGAATCATTCCACTGAGATCCATTACACACACAGCACCAAGAATCATTCCACTGAGATCCATTACACAGACAGCACCAAGAATCATTCCACTGAGATCCATTACACACACAGCACCAAGAATCATTCCACTGAGATCCATTACACAGACAGCACCAAGAATCATTCTCCTGAGATCCATTACACAGACAGCACCAAGAATCATTCTCCTGAGATCCATTACACAGACAGCACCAAGAATCATTCTCCTGAGATCCATTACACAGACAGCACCAAGAATCATTCTCCTGAGATCCATTACACAGACAGCACCAAGAATCATTCTCCTGAGATCCATTACACAGACAGCACCAAGAATCATTCCACTGAGATCCATTACACAGACAGCACCAAGAATCATTCCACTGAGATCCATTACACACACAGCACCAAGAATCATTCCACTGAGATCCATTACACAGACAGCACCAAGAATCATTCCACTGAGATCCATTACACACACAGCACCAAGAATCATTCTCCTGAGATCCATTACACAGACAGCACCAAGAATCATTCCACTGAGATCCATTACACACACAGCACCAAGAATCATTCCACTGAGATCCATTACACACACAGCACCAAGAATCATTCCACTGAGATCCATTACACACACAGCACCAAGAATCATTCCACTGAGATCCATTACACAGACACCACCAAGAATCATTCCACTGAGATCCATTACACAGACACCACCAAGAATCATTCTCCTGAGATCCATTACACAGACAGCACCAAGAATCATTCCACTGAGATCCATTACACACACAGCACCAAGAATCATTCCACTGAGATCCATTACACAGACAGCACCAAGAATCATTCCACTGAGATCCATTACACAGACAGCACCAAGAATCATTCCACTGAGATCCATTACACACACAGCACCAAGAATCATTCCACTGAGATCCATTACACACACAGCACCAAGAATCATTCCACTGAGATCCATTACACAGACAGCACCAAGAATAATTCTCCTGAGATCCATTACACAGACAGCACCAAGAATCATTCCACTGAGATCCATTACACAGACAGCACCAAGAATCATTCTCCTGAGATCCATTACACAGACAGCACCAAGAATCATTCCACTGAGATCCATTACACAGACAGCACCAAGAATCATTCCACTGAGATCCATTACACACACAGCACCAAGAATCATTCCACTGAGATCCATTACACACACAGCACCAAGAATCATTCCACTGAGATCCATTACACACACAGCACCAAGAATCATTCCACTGAGATCCATTACACAAACAGCACCAAGAATCATTCTCCTGAGATCCATTACACAGACAGCACCAAGAATCATTCCACTGAGATCCATTACACACACAGCACCAAGAATCATTCCACTGAGATCCATTACACACACAGCACCAAGAATCATTCTCCTGAGATCCATTACACAGACAGCACCAAGAATCATTCTCCTGAGATCCATTACACACACAGCACACACAGCACCAAGAATTATTCTCCTGAGATCCATTACACACACAGCACCAAGAATCATTCCACTGAGATCCATTACACACACAGCACCAAGAATCTTTCTCCTGAGATCCATTACACAGACAGCACCAAGAATCATTCTCCTGAGATCCATTACACACACAGCACCAAGAATCATTCCACTGAGATCCATTACACACACAGCACCAAGAATCATTCCACTGAGATCCATTACACACACAGCACCAAGAATCATTCTCCTGAGATCCATTACACAGACAGCACCAAGAATCATTCCACTGAGATCCATTACACAGACAGCACCAAGAATCATTCCACTGAGATCCATTACACAGACAGCACCAAGAATCATTCCACTGAGATCCATTACACACACAGCACCAAGAATCATTCCACTGAGATCCATTACACACACAGCACCAAGAATCATTCTCCTGAGATCCATTACACACACAGCACCAAGAATCATTCCACTGAGATCCATTACACACACAGCACCAAGAATCATTCCACTGAGATCCATTACACACACAGCACCAAGAATCATTCCACTGAGATCCATTACACAGACAGCACCAAGAAGCATTCCACTGAGATCCATTACACACACAGCACCAAGAATCATTCCACTGAGATCCATTACAAACACAGCACCAAGAATCATTCTCCTGAGATCCATTACACACACAGCACCAAGAATCATTCCACTGAGATCCATTACACACACAGCACCAAGAATCATTCCACTGAGATCCATTACACAGACAGCACCAAGAATCATTCTCCTGAGATCCATTACACACACAGCACCAAGAATCATTCTCCTGAGATCCATTACACAGACAGCACCAAGAATCATTCTCCTGAGATCCATTACACAGACAGCACCAAGAATCATTCCACAGAGATCCATTACACAGACAGCACAAAGAATCATTCTCCTGAGATCCATTACACAGACAGCACCAAGAATCATTCCACTGAGATCCATTACACAGACAGCACCAAGAATCATTCTCCTGAGATCCATTACACAGACAGCACCAAGAATCATTCCACTGAGATCCATTACACACACAGCACCAAGAATTATTCTCCTGAGATCCATTACACACACAGCACCAAGAATCATTCCACTGAGATCCATTACACACACAGCACCAAGAATCATTCCACTGAGATCCATTACACACACAGCACCAAGAATCATTCCACTGAGATCCATTACACAGACAGCACCAAGAATCATTCTCCTGAGATCCATTACACAGACAGCACCAAGAATCATTCCACTGAGATCCATTACACACACAGCACCAAGAATCATTCCACTGAGATCCATTACACAAACAGCACCAAGAATCATTCTCCTGAGATCCATTACACAAACAGCACCAAGAATCATTCTCCTGAGATCCATTACACACACAGCACCAAGAATCATTCCACTGAGATCCATTACACAGACAGCACCAAGAATCATTCCACTGAGATCCATTACACACACAGCACCAAGAATCATTCCACTGAGATCCATTACACAGACAGCACCAAGAATCATTCCACTGAGATCCATTACACAGACAGCACAAAGAATCATTCCACTGAGATCCATTACACAGACAGCACCAAGAATAATTCTCCTGAGATCCATTACACAGACAGCACCAAGAATCATTCCACTGAGATCCATTACACAGACAGCACCAAGAATCATTCTCCTGAGATCCATTACACACACAGCACCAGGAATCATTCCACTGAGATCCATTACACAGACACCACCAAGAATCATTCCACTGAGATCCATTACACAGACAGCACCAAGAATCATTCCACTGAGATCCATTACACAGACAGCACCAAGAATCATTCCACTGAGATCCATTACACAGACAGCACTAAGAATCATTCCACTGAGATCCATTACACAGACAGCACCAAGAATCATTCCACTGAGATCCATTACACAGACAGCACCAAGAATCATTCCACTGAGATCCATTACACAGACAGCACCAAGAATCATTCCACTGAGATCCATTACACACACAGCACCAAGAATCATTCTCCTGAGATCCATTACACAAACAGCACCAAGAATCATTCTCCTGAGATCCATTACACACACAGCACCAAGAATCATTCCACTGAGATCCATTACACAGACAGCACCAAGAATCATTCCACTGAGATCCATTACACACACAGCACCAAGAATCATTCCACTGAGATCCATTACACAGACAGCACCAAGAATCATTCTCCTGAGATCCATTACACAGACAGCACCAAGAATCATTCCACTGAGATCCATTACACAGACAGCACCAAGAATCATTCTCCTGAGATCCATTACACACACAGCACCAGGAATCATTCCACTGAGATCCATTACACAGACACCACCAAGAATCATTCCACTGAGATCCATTACACAGACAGCACCAAGAATCATTCCACTGAGATCCATTACACACACAGCACCAAGAATCATTCCACTGAGATCCATTACACAGACAGCACCAAGAATCATTCCACTGAGATCCATTACACAGACAGCACCAAGAATCATTCCACTGAGATCCATTACACAGACAGCACCAAGAATCATTCCACTGAGATCCATTACACAGACAGCACCAAGAATCATTCTCCTGAGATCCATTACACACACAGCACCAGGAATCATTCCACTGAGATCCATTACACAGACACCACCAAGAATCATTCCACTGAGATCCATTACACAGACAGCACCAAGAATCATTCTCCTGAGATCCATTACACAGACACCACCAAGAATCATTCCACTGAGATCCATTACACAGACAGCACCAAGAATCATTCCACTGAGATCCATTACACAGACACCACCAAGAATCATTCCACTGAGATCCATTACACAGACAGCACCAAGAATCATTCCACTGAGATCCATTACACAGACACCACCAAGAATCATTCCACTGAGATCCATTACACAGACACCACCAAGAATCATTCTCCTGAGATCCATTACACAGACAGCACCAAGAATCATTCCACTGAGATCCATTACACACACAGCACCAAGAATCATTCCACTGAGATCCATTACACAGACAGCACCAAGAATCATTCCACTGAGATCCATTACACAGACAGCACCAAGAATCATTCCACTGAGATCCATTACACACACAGCACCAAGAATCATTCCACTGAGATCCATTACACACACAGCACCAAGAATCATTCCACTGAGATCCATTACACAGACAGCACCAAGAATAATTCTCCTGAGATCCATTACACAGACAGCACCAAGAATCATTCCACTGAGATCCATTACACAGACAGCACCAAGAATCATTCTCCTGAGATCCATTACACAGACAGCACCAAGAATCATTCCACTGAGATCCATTACACAGACAGCACCAAGAATCATTCCACTGAGATCCATTACACACACAGCACCAAGAATCATTCCACTGAGATCCATTACACACACAGCACCAAGAATCATTCCACTGAGATCCATTACACACACAGCACCAAGAATCATTCCACTGAGATCCATTACACAAACAGCACCAAGAATCATTCTCCTGAGATCCATTACACAGACAGCACCAAGAATCATTCCACTGAGATCCATTACACACACAGCACCAAGAATCATTCCACTGAGATCCATTACACACACAGCACCAAGAATCATTCTCCTGAGATCCATTACACAGACAGCACCAAGAATCATTCTCCTGAGATCCATTACACACACAGCACACACAGCACCAAGAATTATTCTCCTGAGATCCATTACACACACAGCACCAAGAATCATTCCACTGAGATCCATTACACACACAGCACCAAGAATCATTCTCCTGAGATCCATTACACAGACAGCACCAAGAATCATTCTCCTGAGATCCATTACACACACAGCACCAAGAATCATTCCACTGAGATCCATTACACACACAGCACCAAGAATCATTCCACTGAGATCCATTACACACACAGCACCAAGAATCATTCTCCTGAGATCCATTACACAGACAGCACCAAGAATCATTCCACTGAGATCCATTACACAGACAGCACCAAGAATCATTCCACTGAGATCCATTACACAGACAGCACCAAGAATCATTCCACTGAGATCCATTACACACACAGCACCAAGAATCATTCCACTGAGATCCATTACACACACAGCACCAAGAATCATTCTCCTGAGATCCATTACACACACAGCACCAAGAATCATTCCACTGAGATCCATTACACACACAGCACCAAGAATCATTCCACTGAGATCCATTACACACACAGCACCAAGAATCATTCCACTGAGATCCATTACACAGACAGCACCAAGAAGCATTCCACTGAGATCCATTACACACACAGCACCAAGAATCATTCCACTGAGATCCATTACAAACACAGCACCAAGAATCATTCTCCTGAGATCCATTACACACACAGCACCAAGAATCATTCCACTGAGATCCATTACACACACAGCACCAAGAATCATTCCACTGAGATCCATTACACAGACAGCACCAAGAATCATTCTCCTGAGATCCATTACACACACAGCACCAAGAATCATTCTCCTGAGATCCATTACACAGACAGCAACAAGAATCATTCTCCTGAGATCCATTACACAGACAGCACCAAGAATCATTCCACAGAGATCCATTACACAGACAGCACAAAGAATCATTCTCCTGAGATCCATTACACAGACAGCACCAAGAATCATTCCACTGAGATCCATTACACAGACAGCACCAAGAATCATTCTCCTGAGATCCATTACACAGACAGCACCAAGAATCATTCCACTGAGATCCATTACACACACAGCACCAAGAATTATTCTCCTGAGATCCATTACACACACAGCACCAAGAATCATTCCACTGAGATCCATTACACACACAGCACCAAGAATCATTCCACTGAGATCCATTACACAGACAGCACCAAGAATCATTCCACTGAGATCCATTACACAGACAGCACCAAGAATCATTCCACTGAGATTCATTACACAGACAGCACCAAGAATCATTCCACTGAGATCCATTACACACACAGCACCAAGAATCATTCCACTGAGATCCATTACACAGACAGCACCAAGAATCATTCTCCTGAGATCCATTACACAGACAGCACCAAGAATCATTCCACTGAGATCCATTACACACACAGCACCAAGAATCATTCCACTGAGATCCATTACACACACAGCACCAAGAATCATTCCACTGAGATCCATTACACAAACAGCACCAAGAATCATTCTCCTGAGATCCATTACACAAACAGCACCAAGAATCATTCTCCTGAGATCCATTACACACACAGCACCAAGAATCATTCCACTGAGATCCATTACACAGACAGCACCAAGAATCATTCCACTGAGATCCATTACACACACAGCACCAAGAATCATTCCACTGAGATCCATTACACAGACAGCACCAAGAATCATTCCACTGAGATCCATTACACAGACAGCACAAAGAATCATTCCACTGAGATCCATTACACAGACAGCACCAAGAATAATTCTCCTGAGATCCATTACACAGACAGCACCAAGAATCATTCCACTGAGATCCATTACACAGACAGCACCAAGAATCATTCTACTGAGATCCATTACACACACAGCACCAGGAATCATTCCACTGAGATCCATTACACAGACACCACCAAGAATCATTCCACTGAGATCCATTACACAGACAGCACCAAGAATCATTCCACTGAGATCCATTACACAGACAGCACCAAGAATCATTCCACTGAGATCCATTACACAGACAGCACCAAGAATCATTCCACTGAGATCCATTACACAGACAGCACCAAGAATCATTCCACTGAGATCCATTACACAGACAGCACCAAGAATCATTCCACTGAGATCCATTACACAGACAGCACCAAGAATCATTCTCCTGAGATCCATTACACACACAGCACCAGGAATCATTCCACTGAGATCCATTACACAGACACCACCAAGAATCATTCCACTGAGATCCATTACACAGACAGCACCAAGAATCATTCTCCTGAGATCCATTACACAGACAGCACCAAGAATCATTCCACTGAGATCCATTACACAGACAGCACCAAGAATCATTCTCCTGAGATCCATTACACAAACAGCACCAAGAATCATTCTCCTGAGATCCATTACACAGACAGCACCAAGAATAATTCTCCTGAGATCCATTACACAGACAGCACCAAGAATCATTCCACTGAGATCCATTACACAGACAGCACCAAGAATCATTCCACTGAGATCCATTACACAGACAGCACCAAGAATCATGTTTGTCCCTATGTATCGTTAAATTGGTCACCTCTTTGTGAATAGATGCAATAGAGTCACTATACGGAAATTACTACATCAATATTTGTTATTCATATAGAAACTAATGGGTATATCATGATAGATACCCTCAAACAGGCAACAAAAGACAGGAGATAGACAAGGTTCATTGTGGAGGCTGTGTCAGCTATATTGAAAGGATCACTAGATTATAAAGTGATGTTTCATCTGAAATAGGTGGGTTTTGGGGGTCTTTTGAAATTATGAGCAGGAGGGAGAGAGCTGGATATCCTTATACTGAAATTAGAAAATGTGATTAAATGATTCCTTAAAAGCATTTGTAGTCATGGCGGAGATATTGTGTTATCATCAGTGAAATGATAGCATAACCCACTCTATCCCATCTTTATACAGCTCTTTTAGACCCCTACAGACTGCAAATATGTGACAAATCATGGCTAAGAACTTAACATATAGTAACACAGCAAATGCAATGAGAGCTAGCACATGGGAAATCCAAAACTATCATGAGTGGGGGACAGCTGCCATGTCACAGAGTACCGGCTCCAGGCAATGGATATATTACTGGTTCTATAGCTCACCTGCATGACCCACATACACCACTTTTATCTGACCGTCTCGGTCCCAGACCTTGATGGTGCTGTCTCTGGATCCAGAGATTAGTAGCTGGAGGAAATGTGAGTATACAAGTCCAGTGATTCTCCTGGACAAACAGAAAATATCATATTATTGTAGAAGCTCACACCTGTTTAGTATGTATCATAATATATATGTATAGTAATTACAGCACTCTCACACCTGTTTAGTATGTATCATATTATATATGTATAGTAATTACAGCACTCTCACACCTGTTTAGTATGTATCATAATATATATGTATAGTTATTACAGCACTCTCACACCTGTTTAGTATGTATCATAATATATATGTATAGTAATTACAGCACTCTCACACCTGTTTAGTATGTATCATATTATATATGTATAGTAATTACAGCACTCTCACACCTGTTTAGTATGTATCATATTATATATGTATAGTTATTACAGCACTCTCACACCTGTTTAGTATGTATCATAATATATATGTATAGTAATTACAGCACTCTCACACCTGTTTAGTATGTATCATATTATATATGTATAGTAATTACAGCACTCTCACACCTGTTTAGTATGTATCATAATATATATGTATAGTCATTACAGCACTCTCACACCTGTTTAGTATGTATCATAATATATATGTATAGTAATTACAGCACTCTCACACCTGTTAAGTATGTATCATATTATATATGTATAGTAATTACAGCACTCTCACACCTGTTTAGTATGTATCATATAATATCTGTATAGTAATTACAGCACTCTCACACCTGTTAAGTATGTATCATATTATATATGTATAGTAATTACAGCACTCTCACACCTGTTAAGTATGTATCATATTATATATGTATAGTAATTACAGCACTCTCACACCTGTTTAGTATGTATCATATTATATATGTATAGTCATTACAGAACTCTCACACCTGTTTAGTATGTATCATATTATATATGTATAGTAATTACAGCACTCTCACACCTGTTTAGTATGTATCATAATATATATGTATAGTCATTACAGCACTCTCACACCTGTTTAGTATGTATCATAATATATATGTATAGTAATTACAGCACTCTCACACCTGTTTAGTATGTATCATAATATATATGTATAGTCATTACAGCACTCTCACACCTGTTTAGTATGTATCATATTATATATGTATAGTCATTACAGCACTCTCACACCTGTTTAGTATGTATCATATTATATATGTATAGTCATTACAGCACTCTCACACCTGTTTAGTATGTATCATATTATATATGTATAGTAATTACAGCACTCTCACACCTGTTTAGTATGTATCATAATATATATGTATAGTCATTACAGCACTCTCACACCTGTTTAGTATGTATCATATTATATATGTATAGTCATTACAGCACTCTCACACCTGTTTAGTATGTATCATATTATATATGTATAGTAATTACAGCACTCTCACACCTGTTTAGTATGTATCATAATATATATGTATAGTCATTACAGCACTCTCACACCTGTTTAGTATGTATCATAATATATATCTATAGTCATTACAGCACTCTCACACCTGCTAAGTATGTATCATAATATATATGTATAGTATTTACAGCACTCTCACACCTGTTTAGTATGTATCATATTATATATGTATAGTTATTACAGCACTCTCACACCTGTTTAGTATGTATCATAATATATATCTATAGTCATTACAGCACTCTCACACCTGCTAAGTATGTATCATAATATATATGTATAGTATTTACAGCACTCTCACACCTGTTTAGTATGTATCATATTATATATGTATAGTTATTACATCACTCACACCTGTTTAGTATGTATCATATTATATATGTATAGTATTTACAGCACTCTCACACCTGTTTAGTATGTATCATATTATATATGTATAGTAATTACAGCACTCTCACACCTGTTTAGTATGTATCATATTATATATGTATAGTCATTACAGCACTCTCACACCTGTTTAGTATGTATCATATTATATATGTATAGTTATTACAGCACTCACACCTGTTTAGTATGTATCATATTATATATGTATAGTAATTACAGCACTCTCACACCTGTTTAGTATGTATCATATTATATATGTATAGTTATTACAGCACTCTCACACCTGTTTAGTATGTATCATATTATATATGTATAGTTATTACAGCACTCTCACACCTGTTTAGTATGTATCATATTATATATGTATAGTTATTACAGCACTCTCACACCTGTTTAGAATGTATCATATTATATATAGTATTTACAGCACTCTCACACCTGTTTAGTATGTATCATATTATATATGTATAGTTATTACAGCACTCTCACACCTGTTTAGTATGTATCATATTATATATGTATAGTTATTACAGCACTCTCACACCTGTTTAGTATGTATCATATTATATATGTATAGTATTTACAGCACTCTCACACCTGTTTAGTATGTATCATATTATATATGTATAGTTATTACAGCACTCTCATCTGTTTAGTAAGAGTCATATTATATTTGTATAGTTATTACAGCACTCTCACACCTGTTTAGTAAGAGTCATATTATATATGTATAGTCATTACAGCACTCTCACACCTGTTTAGTATGTATCATATGATATATGTATAGTTATTACAGCACTCACACCTGTTTAGTATGTATCATAATATATATGTATAGTCATTACAGCACTCTCACACCTGTTTAGTATGTATCATATTATATATGTATAGTATTTACAGCACTCTCACACCTGTTTAGTATGTATCATATTATATATGTATAGTTATTACAGCACTCTCACACCTGTTTAGTATGTATCATATTATATATGTATAGTCATTACAGCACTCTCACACCTGTTTAGTATGTATCATATTATATATGTATAGTGATTACAGCACTCTCACACCTGTTTAGTATGTATCATATTATATATGTATAGTAATTACAGCACTCTCACACCTGTTTAGTATGTATCATATTATATATGTATAGTAATTACAGCACTCTCACACCTGTTTAGTATGTATCATATTATATATGTATAGTAATTACAGCACTCTCACACCTGTTTAGTATGTATCATATTATATATGTATAGTTATTACAGCACTCTCACACCTGTTTAGTATGTATCATATTATATAGTATTTACAGCACTCACACCTGTTTAGTATGTATCATATTATATAGTATTTACAGCACTCACACCTGTTTAGTATGTATCATATTATATATGTATAGTATTTACAGCACTCTCACACCTGTTTAGTATGTATCATATTATATATGTATAGTTATTACAGCACTCACACCTGTTTAGTATGTATCATATTATATATGTATAGTATTTACAGCACTCTCACACCTGTTTAGTATGTATCATATTATATATGTATAGTTATTACAGCACTCTCACACCTGTTTAGTATGTATCATATTATATATGTATAGTAATTACAGCACTCTCACACCTGTTTAGTATGTATCATATTATATATGTATACTAATTACAGCACTCTCACACCTGTTTAGTATGTATCATATTATATATGTATAGTAATTACAGCACTCTCACACCTGTTTAGTATGTATCATATTATATATGTATAGTAATTACAGCACTCTCACACCTGTTTAGTATGTATCATATTATATATGTATAGTAATTACAGCACTCTCACACCTGTTTAGTATGTATCATATTATATATGTATAGTAATTACAGCACTCTCACACCTGTTTAGTATGTATCATATTATATATGTATAGTTATTACAGCACTCTCACACCTGTTTAGTATGTATCATATTATATATGTATAGTAATTACAGCACTCTCACACCTGTTTAGTATGTATCATATTATATATGTATAGTAATTACAGCACTCTCACACCTGTTTAGTATGTATCATATTATATTATATATGTATAGTAATTACAGCACTCTCACACCTGTTTAGTATGTATCATATTATATATGTATAGTTATTACAGCACTCTCACACCTGTTTAGTATGTATCGTATTATATATGTATAGTAATTACAGCACTCTCACACCTGTTTAGTATGTATCATATTATATATGTATAGTAATTACAGCACTCTCACACCTGTTTAGTATGTATCATATTATATATGTATAGTAATTACAGCACTCTCACACCTGTTTAGTATGTATCATATTATATATGTATAGTTATTACAGCACTCTCACACCTGTTTAGTATGTATCATATTATATATGTATAGTTATTACAGCACTCACACCTGTTTAGTATGTATCATATTATATATGTATAGTTATTACAGCACTCTCACACCTGTTTAGTATGTATCATATTATATATGTATAGTAATTACAGCACTCTCACACCTGTTTAGTATGTATCATATTATATATGTATAGTTATTACAGCACTCTCACACCTATTTAGTATGTATCATATTATATAGTATTTACAGCACTCACACCTGTTTAGTATGTATCATATTATATATGTATAGTTATTACAGCACTCTCACACCTGTTTAGTATGTATCATATTATATATGTATAGTTATTACAGCACTCTCACACCTGTTTAGTATGTATCATATTATATATGTATAGTTATTACAGCACTCTCACACCTGTTTAGTATGTATCATATTATATATGTATAGTTATTACAGCACTCTCACACCTGTTTAGTATGTATCATATTATATATGTATAGTTATTACAGCACTCTCACACCTGTTTAGTATGTATCATATTATATATGTATAGTTATTACAGCACTCTCACACCTGTTTAGTATGTATCATATTATATATGTATAGTTATTACAGCACTCTCACACCTGTTTAGTATGTATCATATTATATATGTATAGTATTTACAGCACTCTCACACCTGTTAAGTATGTATCATATTATATATGTATAGTTATTACAGCACTCTCACACCTGTTTAGTATGTATCATATTATATATGTATAGTTATTACAGCACTCTCACACCTGTTTAGTATGTATCATATTATATATGTATAGTATTTACAGCACTCTCACACCTGTTTAGTATGTATCATATTATATATGTATAGTTATTACAGCACTCTCACACCTGTTTAGAATGTATCATATTATATATAGTATTTACAGCACTCTCACACCTGTTTAGTATGTATCATATTATATATGTATAGTTATTACAGCACTCTCACACCTGTTTAGTATGTATCATATTATATATGTATAGTTATTACAGCACTCTCACACCTGTTTAGTATGTATCATATTATATATGTATAGTATTTACAGCACTCTCACACCTGTTTAGTATGTATCATATTATATATGTATAGTTATTACAGCACTCTCATCTGTTTAGTAAGAGTCATATTATATTTGTATAGTTATTACAGCACTCACACCTGTTTAGTAAGAGTCATATTATATATGTATAGTCATTACAGCACTCTCACACCTGTTTAGTATGTATCATATTATATATGTATAGTTATTACAGCACTCTCACACCTGTTTAGTATGTATCATATTATATATGTATAGTAATTACAGCACTCTCACACCTGTTTAGTATGTATCATATTATATATGTATAGTAATTACAGCACTCTCACACCTGTTTAGTATGTATCATATTATATTATATATGTATAGTAATTACAGCACTCTCACACCTGTTTAGTATGTATCATATTATATATGTATAGTTATTACAGCACTCTCACACCTGTTTAGTATGTATCGTATTATATATGTATAGTAATTACAGCACTCTCACACCTGTTTAGTATGTATCATATTATATATGTATAGTAATTACAGCACTCTCACACCTGTTTAGTATGTATCATATTATATATGTATAGTAATTACAGCACTCTCACACCTGTTTAGTATGTATCATATTATATATGTATAGTTATTACAGCACTCTCACACCTGTTTAGTATGTATCATATTATATATGTATAGTTATTACAGCACTCACACCTGTTTAGTATGTATCATATTATATATGTATAGTTATTACAGCACTCTCACACCTGTTTAGTATGTATCATATTATATATGTATAGTAATTACAGCACTCTCACACCTGTTTAGTATGTATCATATTATATATGTATAGTTATTACAGCACTCTCACACCTATTTAGTATGTATCATATTATATAGTATTTACAGCACTCACACCTGTTTAGTATGTATCATATTATATATGTATAGTTATTACAGCACTCTCACACCTGTTTAGTATGTATCATATTATATATGTATAGTTATTACAGCACTCTCACACCTGTTTAGTATGTATCATATTATATATGTATAGTTATTACAGCACTCTCACACCTGTTTAGTATGTATCATATTATATATGTATAGTTATTACAGCACTCTCACACCTGTTTAGTATGTATCATATTATATATGTATAGTTATTACAGCACTCTCACACCTGTTTAGTATGTATCATATTATATATGTATAGTTATTACAGCACTCTCACACCTGTTTAGTATGTATCATATTATATATGTATAGTTATTATAGCACTCTCACACCTGTTTAGTATGTATCATATTATATATGTATAGTATTTACAGCACTCTCACACCTGTTAAGTATGTATCATATTATATATGTATAGTTATTACAGCACTCTCACACCTGTTTAGTATGTATCATATTATATATGTATAGTTATTACAGCACTCTCACACCTGTTTAGTATGTATCATATTATATATGTATAGTATTTACAGCACTCTCACACCTGTTTAGTATGTATCATATTATATATGTATAGTTATTACAGCACTCTCACACCTGTTTAGAATGTATCATATTATATATAGTATTTACAGCACTCTCACACCTGTTTAGTATGTATCATATTATATATGTATAGTTATTACAGCACTCTCACACCTGTTTAGTATGTATCATATTATATATGTATAGTTATTACAGCACTCTCACACCTGTTTAGTATGTATCATATTATATATGTATAGTATTTACAGCACTCTCACACCTGTTTAGTATGTATCATATTATATATGTATAGTTATTACAGCACTCTCATCTGTTTAGTAAGAGTCATATTATATTTGTATAGTTATTACAGCACTCACACCTGTTTAGTAAGAGTCATATTATATATGTATAGTCATTACAGCACTCTCACACCTGTTTAGTATGTATCATATTATATATGTATAGTATTTACAGCACTCTCACACCTGTTTAGTATGTATCATATTATATATGTATAGTTATTACAGCACTCTCACACCTGTTTAGTATGTATCATATTATATATGTATAGTCATTACAGCACTCTCACACCTGTTTAGTATGTATCATATTATATATGTATAGTTATTACAGCACTCTCACACCTGTTTAGTATGTATCATATTATATATGTATAGTATTTACAGCACTCTCACACCTGTTTAGTATGTATCATATTATATATGTATAGTAATTACAGCACTCTCACACCTGTTTAGTATGTATCATATTATATATGTATAGTAATTACAGCATTCTCACACCTGTTTAGTATGTATCATATTATATATGTATAGTTATTACAGCACTCTCACACCTGTTTAGTATGTATCATATTATATAGTATTTACAGCACTCACACCTGTTTAGTATGTATCATCTTATATAGTATTTACAGCACTCACACCTGTTTAGTATGTATCATATTATATATGTATAGTATTTACAGCATTCTCACACCTGTTTAGTATGTATCATATTATATATGTATAGTTATTACAGCACTCACACCTGTTTAGTATGTATCATATTATATATGTATAGTATTTACAGCACTCTCACACCTGTTTAGTATGTATCATATTATATATGTATAGTATTTACAGCACTCTCACACCTGTTTAGTATGTATCATATAATATCTGTATAGTAATTACAGCACTCTCACACCTGTTTAGTATGTATCATATTATATATGTATAGTAATTACAGCACTCTCACATCTGTTTAGTATGTATCATATTATATATGTATAGTAATTACAGCACTCTCACACCTGTTTAGTATGTATCATATTATATATGTATAGTAATTACAGCACTCTCACACCTGTTTAGTATGTATCATATTATATATGTATAGTAATTACAGCACTCTCACACCTGTTTAGTATGTATCATATTATATATGTATAGTTATTACAGCACTCTCACACCTGTTTAGTATGTATCATATTATATATGTATAGTAATTACAGCACTCTCACACCTGTTTAGTATGTATCATATTATATTATATATGTATAGTAATTACAGCACTCTCACACCTGTTTAGTATGTATCATATTATATATGTATAGTTATTACAGCACTCTCACACCTGTTTAGTATGTATCATATTATATATGTATAGTAATTACAGCACTCTCACACCTGTTTAGTATGTATCATATTATATATGTATAGTAATTACAGCACTCTCACACCTGTTTAGTATGTATCATATTATATATGTATAGTTATTACAGCACTCTCACACCTGTTTAGTATGTATCATATTATATATGTATAGTTATTACAGCACTCTCACACCTGTTTAGTATGTATCATATTATATATGTATAGTTATTACAGCACTCACACCTGTTTAGTATGTATCATATTATATATGTATAGTTATTACAGCACTCTCACACCTGTTTAGTATGTATCATATTATATATGTATAGTAATTACAGCACTCTCACACCTGTTTAGTATGTATCATATTATATATGTATAGTAATTACAGCACTCTCACACCTGTTTAGTATGTATCATATTATATATGTATAGTCATTACAGCACTCTCACACCTGTTTAGTATGTATCATATTATATATGTATAGTTATTACAGCACTCACACCTGTTTAGTATGTGTCATATTATATATGTATAGTTATTACAGCACTCTCACACCTGTTTAGTATGTATCATATTATATATGTATAGTAATTACAGCACTCTCACACCTGTTTAGTATGTATCATATTATATATGTATAGTATTTACAGCACTCTCACACCTATTTAGTATGTATCATATTATATATGTATAGTAATTACAGCACTCTCCCACCTGTTTAGTATGTATCATATTATATATGTATAGTTATTACAGCACTCTCACACCTGTTTAGTATGTATCATATTATATATGTATAGTTATTACAGCACTCACACCTGTTTAGTATGTGTCATATTATATATGTATAGTTATTACAGCACTCTCACACCTGTTTAGTATGTATCATATTATATATGTATAGTAATTACAGCACTCTCACACCTGTTTAGTATGTATCATATTATATATGTATAGTATTTACAGCACTCTCACACCTATTTAGTATGTATCATATTATATATGTATAGTAATTACAGCACTCTCCCACCTGTTTAGTATGTATCATATTATATATGTATAGTTATTACAGCACTCTCACACCTGTTTAGTATGTATCATAATATATATGTACAGTTATTACAGCACTCTCACACCTGTTTAGTATGTATCATATTATATATGTATAGTTATTACAGCACTCTCACACCTGTTTTGTAACCATCATATGTCATGAAGTGAGTCCTGACAGCCTGAGTGACTGGGGGTCTTGGAGGGGCCTGAGGGCCAAACACCTCCCTTTAGATTATGGACCCTGGCTTATGTCCCATAAATCTATACGTTAATATTGTTAGTTAGTTATATTCTGTTATTATATTGGTTTATGTGTAATGTTTAATTCTGTGAGTAGACCACTCTGAAGGTTTATAATGTGACAGTGACTCCAATAGTTTACTCCAACATCCATTGTTCTGGATTAACTGGTAAACTGATTATGTTGTGTACATTACTGTGTGTATTGTAATTAGGTCTACTCACTGTATGTTAATTCCTAGTTGGTTTGCAGTCTGAATGTCTAATCTTTTCCTAGCCCCAGTTAGTTGGAGATCTATGTTTAGTTCCATCCCCCCCATTGTATACTAATGTCTGTGATGTCATGTGTATGTCTTTTATAAGTCTGTGTTGTTACACAAATAAAGGAGTTGTTCTTCTTGCTGTACCCGACTGCTAGATGTCCTGTCTATTTGCTACAAAGAGCAGGGGTCCAGGAAAGACTTGCTGGGTAAATGCTGAGCTGTAATTGGGGGCTAAGGAGGTGATTTCACACAACGGACAGAGGTTCTACTACGTCTGGTAGACAGTCTGTTACATCATATTTGCTCGAATATAAGACAATTTTTTTTCAGAGCAAATGCTCTGAAAAAGACCCCTCGGCATATGTTCAAGGTCGTCTTATATAGTCTGACCTCAAATCTAGGATCCAGGTAACCCACAGAGCTGCAGGGGACCTGGATCCCCATCTCTAACAGTCGGTGGATATCTGCGCGATGCGCAGGATAATGTGTGGATCCACACATTATATCCGCCAATCTCATCTCACGAAGCAGCCTAGTCACACATTATATCCGCCAATCTCATCTCACGAAGCAGCCTAGTCACACATTATATCCGCCCAATCTCATCTCCTGACACAGCCCGGTCACACATTATATCCGCCCAATCTCATCTCCCGACACAGCCCAGTCATACATTATATCCGCCCAATCTCATCTTACAACACAGCCTAGTCACACATTATATCCGCCCAATCTCATCTCATGACACAGCCCGGTCACACATTATATCTGCCCAATCTCATCTCATGACACAGCCCGGTCACACATTATATCCGCCCAATCTCATCTCATGACACAGCCCGGTCACACATTATATCCGCCCAATCTCATCTCATGACACAGCCCGGTCACACATTATATCTGCCCAATCTCATCTCATGACACAGCCCGGTCACACATTATATCCGCCCAATCTCATCTCATGACACAGCCCAGTCACACATTATATCCGCCCAATCTCATCTCCCGACACAGCCCGGTCACACATTATATCCGCCCAATCTCATCTCATGACACAGCCCGGTCACACATTATATCTGCCCAATCTCATCTCATGACACAGCCCGGTCACACATTATATCCGCCCAATCTCATCTCATGACACAGCCCAGTCACACATTATATCCGCCCAATCTCATCTCATGACACAGCCCAGTCACACATTATATCCACCCAATCTCATCTCCCGACACAGCCCAGTCACACATTATATCCGCCCAATCTCATCTCATGACACAGCCCGGTCACACATTATATCCGCCCAATCTCATCTCATGACACAGCCCAGTCACACATTATATCGGCCCAATCTCATCTCATGACACAGCCCAGTCACATATTATATCCGCCCAATCTCATCTCATGACACAGCCCGGTCACACATTATAACCGCCCAATCTCATCTCACGAAGCAGCCCAGTCACACATTATATCCGCCCAATCTCATCTCATGACACAGCCCAGTCACACATTATATCCACCCAATCTCATCTCATGACACAGCCCAGTCACACATTATATCCGCCCAATCTCATCTCACCACACAACCCAGTCACACATTATATCCGCCCAATCTCATCTCATGACACAGCCCAGTCAAACATTATATCCACCCAATCTCATCTCCCGACACAGCCCAGTCACACATTATATCCGCCCAATCTCATCTCCCGACACAGCCCAGTCACACATTATATCCGCCCAATCTCATCTCATGACACAGCCCAGTCACACATTATATCCGCCCAATCTCATCTCATGACACAGCCCAGTCACACATTATATCCGCCCAATCTCATCTCATGACACAGCCCAGTCACACATTATATCCGCCCAATCTCATCTCATGACACAGCCCAGTCACACATTATATCCGCCCAATCTCATCTCATGACACAGCCCGGTCACACATTATATCCACCCAATCTCATCTCATGACACAGCCCAGTCACACATTATATCCGCCCAATCTCATCTCATGACACAGCCCAGTCACACATTATATCCGCCCAATCTCATCTCATGACACAGCCCAGTCACACATTATATCCGCCCAATCTCATCTCATGACACAGCCCAGTCATACATTATATCAGCCCAATCTCATCTCCCGACACAGCCCAGTCACACATTATATCTGCCCAATCTCATCTCATGACACAGCCCAGTCACACATGATATCCGCCCAATCTCATCTCATGACACAGCCCGGTCACACATTATATCCGCCCAATCTCATCTCATGATACAGCCCAGTCACACATTATATCCGCCCAATCTCATCTCATGACACAGCCCGGTCACACATTATATCCGCCCAATCTCATCTCATGACACAGCCCAGTCACACATTATATCGGCCCAATCTCATCTCATGACACAGCCCAGTCACACATTATATCCGCCCAATCTCATCTCATGACACAGCCCGGTCACACATTATAACCGCCCAATCTCATCTCACGAAGCAGCCCAGTCACACATTATATCCGCCCAATCTCATCTCATGACACAGCCCAGTCACACATTATATCCGCCCAATCTCATCTCATGACACAGCCCAGTCACACATTATATCCACCCAATCTCATCTCATGACACAGCCCAGTCACACATTATATCCGCCCAATCTCATCTCACCACACAACCCAGTCACACATTATATCCGCCCAATCTCATCTCATGACACAGCCCAGTCAAACATTATATCCACCCAATCTCATCTCCCGACACAGCCCAGTCACACATTATATCCGCCCAATCTCATCTCACGACACAGCCCAGTCACACATTATATCCGCCCAATCTCATCTCCCGACACAGCCCAGTCACACATTATATCCGCCCAATCTCATCTCATGACACAGCCCAGTCACACATTATATCCGCCCAATCTCATCTCATGACACAGCCCAGTCACACATTATATCCGCCCAATCTCATCTCATGACACAGCCCAGTCACACATTATATCCGCCCAATCTCATCTCATGACACAGCCCAGTCACACATTATATCCGCAATATCTCATCTCATGACACAGCCCGGTCACACATTATATCCACCCAATCTCATCTCATGACACAGCCCAGTCACACATTATATCCGCCCAATCTCATCTCATGACACAGCCCAGTCACACATTATATCCGCCCAATCTCATCTCATGACACAGCCCAGTCACACATTATATCCGCCCAATCTCATCTCATGACACAGCCCAGTCACACATTATATCCGCCCAATCTCATCTCATGACACAGCCCAGTCATACATTATATCAGCCCAATCTCATCTCCCGACACAGCCCAGTCACACATTATATCTGCCCAATCTCATCTCATGACACAGCCCAGTCACACATGATATCCGCCCAATCTCATCTCATGACACAGCCCGGTCACACATTATATCCGCCCAATCTCATCTCATGATACAGCCCAGTCACACATTATATCCGCCCAATCTCATCTCATGACACAGCCCGGTCACACATTATATCCGCCCAATCTCATCTCATGATACAGCCCAGTCACACATTATATCCGCCCACTCTCATCTTACAACACAGCCTAGTCACACATTATATCCGCCCAATCTCATCTCATGACACAGCCCGGTCACACATTATATCCGCCCAATCTCATCTCATGACACAGCCCGGTCACACATTATATCCGCCCAATCTCATCTCATGACACAGCCCTGTCACACATTATATCCGCCCAATCTCATCTCATGACACAGCCCAGTCACACATTATATCCGCCCAATCTCATCTCATGACACAGCCCGGTCACACATTATATCCGCCCAATCTCATCTCATGACACAGCCCAGTCACACATTATATCCGCCCAATCTCATCTCATGACACAGACCAGTCATACATTATATCAGCCCAATCTCATCTCCCGACACAGCCCAGTCACACATTATATCTGCCTAATCTCATCTCATGACACAGCCCAGTCACACATGATATCCGCCCAATCTCATGACACAGCCCGGTCACACATTATATCCGCCCAATCTCATCTCATGATACAGACCAGTCACACATTATATCCGCCCAATCTCATCTCATGACACAGCCCAGTCACACATTATATCCGCCCAATCTCATCTCATGACACAGCCCAGTCACACATTATATCCGCCCAATCTCATCTCCCGACACAGCCCAGTCACACATTATATCCGCCCAATCTCATCTCATGACACAGCCCAGTCATACATTATATCAGCCCAATCTCATCTCCCGACACAGCAAAGTCACACATTATATCTGCCCAATCTCATCTCATGACACAGCCCAGTCACACATTATATCCGCCAAATCTCATCTCATGATACAGCCCAGTCACACATTATATCCGCCCAATCTCATCTCATGACACAGCCCAGTCACACATTATATCCGCCCAATCTCATCTCATGACACAGCCCAGTCACACATTATATCCGCCCAATCTCATCTCCCGACACAGCCCAGTCACACATTATATCCACCCAATCTCATCTCATGACACAGCCCAGTCATACATTATATCCACCCAATCTCATCTCACCACACAGCGCAGTCACACATTATATCCGCCCAATCTCATCTCATGACACAGCCCAGTCACACATTATATCCGCCCAATCTCATCTCATGACACAGCCCAGTCACACATTATATCCGCCCAATCTCATCTCCCGGCACAGCCCAGTCACACATTATATCCACCTAATCTCATCTCATGACACAGCCCAGTCATACATTATATCCACCCAATCTCATCTCACCACACAGCCCAGTCACACATTATATCTGCCAAATCTAATCTCATGAAGCAGCCTAGTCACACATTATATCCCCCCAATCTCATCTCACCACACAGCCCAGTCACACATTATATCCACCCAATCTCATCTAATGACACAGACTAGTCACACATTATATCCGCCCAATCTCATCTCACCACACAGCCCAGTCACACATTATATCCGCCCAATCTCATCTCATGACACAGCCCAGTCACACATTATATCCGCCCAATCTCATCTCATGACACAGCCCGGTCACACATTATATCCGCCAAATCTCATCTCATGATACAGCCCAGTCACACATTATATCCGCCCAATCTCATCTCATGACACAGCCCAGTCATACATTATATCAGCCCAATCTCATCTCCCGACACAGCCCAGTCACACATTATATCTGCCCAATCTCATCTCATGACACAGCCCAGTCACACATGATATCCGCCCAATCTCATCTCATGACACAGCCCGGTCACACATTATATCCGCCCAATCTCATCTCATGATACAGCCCAGTCACACATTATATCCGCCCAATCTCATCTCATGACACAGCCCGGTCACACATTATATCCGCCCAATCTCATCTCATGATACAGCCCAGTCACACATTATATCCGCCCACTCTCATCTTACAACACAGCCTAGTCACACATTATATCCGCCCAATCTCATCTCATGACACAGCCCGGTCACACATTATATCCGCCCAATCTCATCTCATGACACAGCCCGGTCACACATTATATCCGCCCAATCTCATCTCATGACACAGCCCTGTCACACATTATATCCGCCCAATCTCATCTCATGACACAGCCCAGTCACACATTATATCCGCCCAATCTCATCTCATGACACAGCCCGGTCACACATTATATCCGCCCAATCTCATCTCATGACACAGCCCAGTCACACATTATATCCGCCCAATCTCATCTCATGACACAGACCAGTCATACATTATATCAGCCCAATCTCATCTCCCGACACAGCCCAGTCACACATTATATCTGCCTAATCTCATCTCATGACACAGCCCAGTCACACATGATATCCGCCCAATCTCATGACACAGCCCGGTCACACATTATATCCGCCCAATCTCATCTCATGATACAGACCAGTCACACATTATATCCGCCCAATCTCATCTCATGACACAGCCCAGTCACACATTATATCCGCCCAATCTCATCTCATGACACAGCCCAGTCACACATTATATCCGCCCAATCTCATCTCCCGACACAGCCCAGTCACACATTATATCCGCCCAATCTCATCTCATGACACAGCCCAGTCATACATTATATCAGCCCAATCTCATCTCCCGACACAGCAAAGTCACACATTATATCTGCCCAATCTCATCTCATGACACAGCCCAGTCACACATTATATCCGCCAAATCTCATCTCATGATACAGCCCAGTCACACATTATATCCGCCCAATCTCATCTCATGACACAGCCCAGTCACACATTATATCCGCCCAATCTCATCTCATGACACAGCCCAGTCACACATTATATCCGCCCAATCTCATCTCCCGACACAGCCCAGTCACACATTATATCCACCCAATCTCATCTCATGACACAGCCCAGTCATACATTATATCCACCCAATCTCATCTCACCACACAGCGCAGTCACACATTATATCCGCCCAATCTCATCTCATGACACAGCCCAGTCACACATTATATCCGCCCAATCTCATCTCATGACACAGCCCAGTCACACATTATATCCGCCCAATCTCATCTCCCGGCACAGCCCAGTCACACATTATATCCACCCAATCTCATCTCATGACACAGCCCAGTCATACATTATATCCACCCAATCTCATCTCACCACACAGCCCAGTCACACATTATATCTGCCAAATCTAATCTCATGAAGCAGCCTAGTCACACATTATATCCCCCCAATCTCATCTCACCACACAGCCCAGTCACACATTATATCCACCCAATCTCATCTAATGACACAGACTAGTCACACATTATATCCGCCCAATCTCATCTCACCACACAGCCCAGTCACACATTATATCCGCCCAATCTCATCTCATGACACAGCCCAGTCACACATTATATCCGCCCAATCTCATCTCATGACACAGCCCGGTCACACATTATATCCGCCAAATCTCATCTCATGATACAGCCCGGTCACACATTATATCTGCCCAATCTCATCTTCCGACACAGCCCAGTCACACATTATATCCGCCCAATCTCATCTCACGACACAGCCCAGTCACATATTATATCCGCCCAATCTCATCTCATGACACAGCCCAGTCACACATTATATCCCCCAAATCTCATCTCACGACACAGCCCAGTCACACATTATATCCGCCCAATCTCATCTCATGACACAGCCTGGTCACACATTATATCCGCCCAATCTCATCTCATGACACAGCCCAGTCACACATTATATCCCCCAAATCTCATCTCATGACACAGCCCAGTCACACATTATATCCACCCAATCTCATCTAATGACACAGACTAGTCACACATTATATCCGCCCAATCTCATCTCACCACACAGCCCAGTCACACATTATATCCGCCCAATCTCATCTCATGACACAGCCCAGTCACACATTATATCCGCCCAATCTCATCTCATGACACAGCCCGGTCACACATTATATCCGCCAAATCTCATCTCATGATACAGCCCGGTCACACATTATATCTGCCCAATCTCATCTTCCGACACAGCCCAGTCACACATTATATCCACCCAATCTCATCTCACGACACAGCCCAGTCACATATTATATCCGCCCAATCTCATCTCATGACACAGCCCAGTCACACATTATATCCCCCAAATCTCATCTCACGACACAGCCCAGTCACACATTATATCCGCCCAATCTCATCTCATGACACAGCCTGGTCACACATTATATCCGCCCAATCTCATCTCATGACACAGCCCAGTCACACATTATATCCCCCAAATCTCATCTCATGACACAGCCCAGTCACACATTATATCTGCCCAATCTCATCTCATGACACAGCCCAGTCACACATTATATCCGCCAAATCTCATCTCCCGACACAGCCCAGTCACACATTATATCTGCCCAATCTCATCTCCCGACACAGCCCAGTCACACATTATATCCACCCAATCTCATCTCATGACACAGCCCAGTCACACATTATATCCGCCCAATCTCATCTCATGACACAGCCCAGTCACACATTATATCCGCCCAATCTCATCTCACTACACAGTCCAGTCACACATTATATCTGCCCAATCTCATCTCACAAAGCAGCCCAGTCACACATTATATCCACCCAATCTCATCTCATGACACAGCCCAGTCACACATTATATCCACCCAATCTCATGTAATGACACAGCCCAGTCACACATTATATCAACCCAATCTCATCTAATGACACAGCCCAGTCACACATTATATCCGCCCAATCTCATCTCCCGACACAGCCCAGTCACACATTATATCCGCCCAATCTCATCTCATGACACAGCCCAGTCATACATTATATCAGCCCAATCTCATCTCCCGACACAGCCCAGTCACACATTATATCTGCCCAATCTCATCTCATGACACAGCCCAGTCACACATTATATCCGCCCAATCTCATCTCATGACACAGCCCGGTCACACATTATATCCGCCCAATCTCATCTCATGATACAGCCCAGTCACACATTATATCCGCCCAATCTCATCTCATGACACAGCCCAGTCACACATTATATCCGCCCAATCTCATCTCATGACACAGCCCAGTCACACATTATATCCGCCCAATCTCATCTCCCGACACAGCCCAGTCACACATTATATCCGCCCAATCTCATCTCATGACACAGCCCAGTCATACATTATATCAGCCCAATCTCATCTCCCGACACAGCAAAGTCACACATTATATCCGCCCAATCTCATCTCATGACACAGCCCAGTCACACATTATATCCGCCCAATCTCATCTCATGACACAGCCCAGTCATACATTATATCAGCCCAATCTCATCTCCCGACACAGCAAAGTCACACATTATATCTGCCCAATCTCATCTCATGACACAGCCCAGTCACACATTATATCCGCCCAATCTCATCTCATGACACAGCCCAGTCACACATTATATCCGCCCAATCTCATCTCATGACACAGCCCAGTCACACATTATATCCACCCAATCTCATCTCATGACACAGCCCAGTCATACATTATATCCACCCAATCTCATCTCACCACACAGCCCAGTCACACATTATATCTGCCAAATCTAATCTCATGAAGCAGCCTAGTCACACATTATATCCCCCCAATCTCATCTCACCACACAGCCCAGTCACACATTATATCCACCCAATCTCATCTAATGACACACACTAGTCACACATTATATCCGCCCAATCTCATCTCACCACACAGCCCAGTCACACATTATATCCACCCAATCTCATCTCATGACACAGCCCAGTCACACATTATATCCGCCCAATCTCATCTCATGACACAGCCTAGTCACACATTATATCCGCCCAATCTCATCTCATGACACAGCCCAGTCACACATTATATCCGCCCAATCTCATCTCATGACACAGCCCAGTCACACATTATATCCGCCCAATCTCATCTCATGACACAGCCCGGTCACACATTATATCCGCCAAATCTCATCTCATGATACAGCCCGGTCACACATTATATCTGCCCAATCTCATCTTCTGACACAGCCCAGTCACACATTATATCCGCCCAATCTCATCTCACGACACAGCCCAGTCACATATTATATCCGCCCAATCTCATCTCATGACACAGCCCAGTCACACATTATATCCGCCCAATCTCATCTCACGACACAGCCCAGTCACACATTATATCCGCCCAATCTCATCTCATGACACAGCCCAGTCACTAATTATATCCGCCCAATCTCATCTCATGACACAGCCCAGTCACACATTATATCCGCCCAATCTCATCTCATGACACAGCCCAGTCACACATTATATCCCCCCAATCTCATCTCACCACACAGCCCAGTCACACATTATATCCGCCCAATCTCATCTCACGACACAGCCCAGTCACACATTATATCCGCCCAATCTCATCTAATGATACAGCCCAGTCACACATTATATCCGACCAATCTCATCTCACGATGCAGCCCAGTCACACATTATAACTGCCCAATCTCATCTCATGACACAGCCCAGTCACACATTATATCCGACCAATCTCATCTCACGATGCAGCCCAGTCACACATTATAACTGCCCAATCTCATCTCATGACACAGCCCAGTCACACATTATATCCGCCCACTCTCATCTTACGACACAGCCCAGTCACACATTATATCAGCCCAATCTCATCTAATGACACAGCCCGGTCACACATTATATCCGCCCAATCTCATCTCATGACACAGCCCAGTCACACATTATATCCGCCCAATCTCATCTCATGACACAGCCCAGTCACACATTATATCCACCCAATCTCATCTCATGACACAGCCCAGTCACACATTATATCCGCCCAATCTCATCTCATGACACAGCCCAGTCACACATTATATCCGCCAAATCTCATCTCATGACACAGCCCGGTCACACATTATATCCGCCAAATCTCATCTCATGATACAGCCCGGTCACACATTATATCTGCCCAATCTCATCTTCCGACACAGCCCAGTCACACATTATATCCGCCCAATCTCATCTCACGACACAGCCCAGTCACATATTATATCCGCCCAATCTCATCTCATGACACAGCCCAGTCACACATTATATCCCCCAAATCTCATCTCACGACACAGCCCAGTCACACATTATATCCGCCCAATCTCATCTCATGACACAGCCTGGTCACACATTATATCCGCCCAATCTCATCTCATGACACAGCCCAGTCACACATTATATCCGCCCAATCTCATCTCATGACACAGCCCGGTCACACATTATATCTGCCCAATCTCATCTAATGACACAGCCCAGTCACACATTATATCTGCCCAATCTCATCTCATGACACAGCCTAGTCACACATTATATCCGCCCAATCTCATCTCATGACACAGCCCGGTCACACATTATATCTGCCCAATCTCATCTAATGACACAGCCCAGTCACACATTATATCCGCCCAATCTCATCTCATGACACAGCCCGGTCACACATTATATCCGCCCAATCTCATCTTCCGACACAGCCCAGTCACACATTATATCCGCCCAATGCCAGGTCAGATCACTGCATATTATTGAACTCACCTCAGGTGCAGATTTCTACGTATTTTCACAAGATTTCCACTGTTGAGGTCGTATTCCCATACGCTAGTTCTGCACACAGCAAAGCATGTACTTGGTAATGTTCTGTCCAGAGCAATGATAGTAACTCTGTCCTGCTCCATCATCCCCTGATTAATGGACTGGTGGCAGATGAGACTTCCTATGCTGGGGCTAAATCTCCATACAGTGACCCCACCACAGCCACCAGTAAGCAAGTGGTCTCTGCCTGAATCATAAACACAGCAGGACACCCCATGCTTTGCTGTACATCGCGAGACGAGCGCCAGAGACAGGTCAAGCACCAGCAGGTCCTCATGGGTCCACACGATATACTGCTGCCTCTGCCAGGCATACAGCACACCGCAGAGGTGCCAGGGAAAATGCACATGCTGCAACACTCGCCCATCCATGTCATGGAGCTGTACATCCATAGAGTGAGTGGACACAAAGATGCGTAGAATTGGAACATACACTACACACGTCAAGGGTTCGGTAAAGGAAACATTACGCAGGAGCTGCAGGCCATGGAACAGAACATGGGGCTGGAGATCCTCTCTCTTCATCTGGAAACAAATCTGTGCAGATTAATACTGACCGCCACCATGCCACCCTAATGTCCCATAACTCCCTTATTTAAGTGTCGCCCTGCAGTGGGAGGTGCAGACTCTATGTTCCATAACTCCCTTATTTAAGTGCCGCTCTGCAGTGGGAGGGGCAGATTCTATGTCCCATAACTCCCTTATTTCAGTGTCGCCCTGCAGTGGGAGGGGTAGACTCCATGTCCCATATCTATCTTGTTTCCCAGCAGTGGGAGGGGCAGACTCTGTGTCCTATATCTTCCTTGTTGCCCTACAGTGGGAGGGGTAGACTCCGTGTCCCATATCTATCTTGTTGCCCTGCAGTGGCAGGGGCAGACTCCGTGTCCCATATCTATCTTGTAGCCCTGCAGTGGGAGGGGCAGACTCCATGTCCTATATCTATCGTGTCACCCTGCAGTGGGAGGGGTAGACTCCGTGTCCCATATCTATCTTTTTGCCCTGCAGTGGGAGGGGCAGACTCCGTGTCCCATATCTATCTTGTCGGCCTGGAGTGGGAGGGGTAGACTCCTTGTCCCATATCTCCCTTGTTGCCCAGCAGTGGGAGGGGCATATTAGTACCTTGGTAATAGCTTTCTCGAGATCCTCCCTAAGCAGAGACCACAAACGCTGTGCATTTTCTTTCTTGTTCAGTTTTTCCTTAGAAGCTGATGGACAAAAGGAAATAGATTAAAACTCAACCCAACGAGGTGATTATTTCTTTGGTATAAACAGAAACATGATGAGATGACACATGACTGGAGGGGTCTGTCTGCATATCAAACTGGAGGGGTCTGTCTGCATATCAAACTGGACGGGTCTGTCTGCATATCAAACTGGAGGGGTCTGTCTGCATATCAAACCTGGAGGGGTCTGTCTGTATATCAAACTGGAGGGGTCTGTCTGTATATCAAACTGGAGGGGTCTGTCTGCATATCGAACTGGAGGGGTCTGTCTGTATATCAAACCTGGAGGGGTCTGTCTGTATATCAGACCTGGAGGGGTCTGTCTGTATATCAAACCTGGAGGGGTCTGTCTGTATATCAAACTGCAGGGGTCTGTCTGCATATCAAACTGGAGGGGTATGTCTGTATATCAAACTGGACGGGTCTGTCTGCATATCAAACTGGAGGGGTCTGTCTGTATATCAAACCTGGAGGGGTCTGTCTGTATATCAAACCTGGAGGGGTCTGTCTGTATATCAAACTGGAGGGGTCTGTCTGCATATCAAACTGGAGGGATATGTCTGTATATCAAACTGGATGGGTCTGTCTGCATATCAAACTGGAGGGTTCTGTCTGTATATCAAACCTGGAGGGGTCTGTCCGTATATCAAACTGGAGGGGTCTGTCCGTATATCAAACTGGAGGGGTCTGTCTGTATATCAAACCTGGAGGGGTCTGTCTGTATATCAGACCTGGAGGGGTCTGTCTGTATATCAAACCTGGAGGGGTCTGTCTGTATATCAAACTGGAGGGGTCTGTCTGCATATCAAACTGGAGGGGTCTGTCTGTATATCAAACCTGGAGGGGTCTGTCTGTATATAAGACCTGGAGGGGTCTGTCTGTATATCAAACCTGGAGGGGTCTGTCTGTATATCAAACTGGAGGGGTCTGTCTGCATATCAAACTGGAGGGGTATGTCTGTATATCAAACTGGACGGGTCTGTCTGCATATCAAACTGGAGGGTTCTGTCTGTATATCAAACCTGGAGGGGTCTGTCCGTATATCAAACTGGAGGGGTCTGTCCGTATATCAAACTGGAGGGGTCTGTCTATATATCAAACCTGGAGGGGTCTGTCTGTAAATCAAACCTGGAGGGGTCTGTCCGTATATCAAACTGGAGGGGTATGTCTGTATATCAAACTGGACGGGTCTGTCTGCATATCAAACTGGAGGGTTCTGTCTGTATATCAAACCTGGAGGGGTCTGTCCGTATATCAAACTGGAGGGGTTTGTCTGTATATCAAGCTGGAGGGGTCTGTCTGTAGATCAAACTGGAGGGGTCTGTTTGTAGATCAAACTGGGCGCGTCTGTCTGTAGATCAAACCTGGAGGGGTCTGTCTGTATATCAAACCTGGAGGGGTCTGTCTGCATATCAAACTGGAGGGTTCTGTCTGTATATCAAACCTGGAGGGGTCTGTCCGTATATCAAACTGGAGGGGTCTGTCTGTATATCAAACTGGAGGGGTCTGTCTGTATATAAAACTGGAGAGGTCTGTCTGTATATCAAACCTGGAGGGGTCTGTCTGTATATCAAACTGGAGGCATCTGTCTGTATATCAAACCTGGAGGGGTCTGTCTGTATATCAAACCTGGAGGGGTCTGTCTGCATATCAAACTGGAGGGTTCTGTCTGTATATCAAACCTGGAGGGGTCTGTCCGTATATCAAACTGGAGGGGTCTGTCTGTATATAAAACTGGAGAGGTCTGTCTGTATATCAAACCTGGAGGGGTCTGTCTGTATATCAAACTGGAGGCATCTGTCTGTATATCAAACCTGGAGGGGTCTGTCTGTATATCAAACCTGGAGGGGTCTGTCTGTATATCGAACTGGAGAGGTCTGTCTGAATATCAAACTGGAGGGGTCTGCCTGTATATCAAACCTGAAGGGGTCTGTCTGGTTGGTCTGTCTGTATATCAAACTGGAGGCATCTGTCTGTATATCAAACCTGGAGGGGTCTGTCTGTATATCAAACCTGGAGGGGTCTGTCTGTATATCGAACTGGAGAGGTCTGTCTGAATATCAAACTGGAGGGGTCTGCCTGTATATCAAACCTGAAGGGGTCTGTCTGGTTGGTCTGTCTGTATATCAAACTGGAGGGGTCTGTCTGCATATCAAACCTGGGGAGGTCTGTCTGTATATCAAACTTGAGGGGTCTGTCTGTATATCAAACCTGGAGGGGTATGTCTGTATATCAAACTGGACGGGTCTGTCTGCATATCAAACTGGAGGGTTCTGTCTGTATATCAAACCTGGAGGGGTCTGTCCGTATATCAAACTGGAGGGGTCTGTCCGTATATCAAACTGGAGGGGTCTGTCTATATATCAAACCTGGAGGGGTCTGTCTGTAAATCAAACCTGGAGGGGTCTGTCCGTATATCAAACTGGAGGGGTCTGTCCGTATATCAAACTGGAGGGGTCTGTCCGTATATCAAACTGGAGGGGTCTGTCTGTATATCAAACTGGAGGCGTCTGTCTGTATATCAAACTGGAGGGGTCTGTCTGTATATCAAACCTGGAGGGGTCTGTTACAAAACTGTTATTTACCCTGGAATTGTTTGATTTTTAGTTATGCTGATTCTGAAAATGTATGTTTTATGTGAATGTGATGCATATTTTGAAAGTTATTATTATTGTATAAAACCTGTATATTTTAGCTTGGAGATAATTGAGCTGATACAAAGGTTAACTCAATTATCTCCCAAGCAGAGGAATGTACTGTAAGTACTAGGATCCAAGTCTTTGTCCCAAGTTAAGATTGGATCCTCTCCTTTAATCCCTTTAATTATTGTCACCATTCCATTGTCTTATGTAAGTCATCTAGTTTCCTGTGTGTATCTGAACTTGACACCTTTGTATCCTGAAAGGTGAGAGGCAGGATTTCCCTTTGTATGTCCTTAGGTTAAACTTTAATCCTGTTATAGTTCCTTTGTCTAATCTGGTTTGTCAAGATGTTCAACATGTATATATTCTGTGTTTCTAAATCATTAAAGAGTTCTGGTCAGTTCTTGTTTGACCTTCAAATCGCAGCCTTGACTCGTTTTGTGGGGAAAGAGTATCCTAGCGGTAAAATAGCTAGTGGGATTGATCTACACTGACAAGATCCGTCTGGATATCGAAACAAAGTGGCTTCTCTCTCTCTCTAAACTGGGATCCAGACTTTCTAGCGGTCCAGCTTCCAGCTAGCCTTGGAGTAACCGTAACAGGGTCTGTCTGTATATCAAACCTGGAGGGGTCTGTCTGTATATCAAACTGGAGGGTTCTGTCTGTATATCAAACTGGAGGGGTCTGTCCGTATATCAAACTGGAGAGGTCTGTCTGTAGATCAAACTGGAGGCGTCTGTTTGTAGATCAAACTGGGCGCGTCTGTCTGTAGATCAAACCTGGAGGGGTCTGTCTGTATATCAAACCTGGAGGGGTCTGTCTGTATATCAAACTGGAGGGGTCTGTCTGTAAATCAAACCTGGAGGGGTCTGTCTGTAAATCAAACCTGGAGGGGTCTGTCTGTATATCAAACTGGAGGCGTCTGTTTGTAGATCAAACTGGGCGCGTCTGTCTGTAGATCAAACCTGGAGGGGTCTGTCTGTATATCAAACTGGAGGGGTCTGTCTGTAAATCAAACCTGGAGGGGTCTGTCTGTATATCAAACTGGAGGCGTCTGTCTGTATATAAAACTGGAGAGGTCTGTCTGTATATAAAACTGGAGAGGTCTGTCTGTATATCAAACCTGGAGGGGTCTGTCTGTATATCAAACTGGAGGCATCTGTCTGTATATCAAACCTGGAGGGGTCTGTCTGTATATCGAACTGGAGAGGTCTGTCTGAATATCAAACTGGAGGGGTCTGCCTGTATATAAAACCTGAAGGGGTCTGTCTGGTTGGTCTGTCTGTATATCAAACAGGAGGTGTCTGTCTGTATATCGAACTGGAGAGGTCTGTCTGAATATCAAACTGGAGGGGTCTGCCTGTATATAAAACCTGAAGGGGTCTGTCTGGTTGGTCTGTCTGTATATCAAACCTGGAGGGGTCTGTCTGTATATCAAACTGGAGGCATCTGTCTGTATATCAAACCTGGAGGGGTCTGTCTGTATATCAAACCTGGAGGGGTCTGTCTGCATATCAAACTGGAGGGTTCTGTCTGTATATCAAACCTGGAGGGGTCTGTCCGTATATCAAACTGGAGGGGTCTGTCTGTATATCAAACTGGAGGCGTCTGTTTGTAGATCAAACTGGGCACGTCTGTCTGTAGATCAAACCTGGAGGGGTCTGTCTGTATATCAAACTGGAGGGGTCTGTCTGTAAATCAAACCGGGAGGGGTCTGTCTGTATATCAAACTGGAGGCGTCTGTCTGTATATAAAACTGGAGAGGTCTGTCTGTATATCAAACCTGGAGGGGTCTGTCTGTATATCAAACTGGAGGCATCTGTCTGTATATCAAACCTGGAGGGGTCTGTCTGTATATAGAACTGGAGAGGTCTGTCTGAATATATACTGGAGGGGTCTGCCTGTATATCAAACCTGAAGGGGTCTGTTTGGTTGGTCTGTCTGTATATCAAACTGGAGGGGTCTGTCTCCATATCAAACCTGGAGGGGTCTGTCTGTATATCGAACTGGAGAGGTCTGTCTGAATATCAAACTGGAGGGGTCTGCCTGTATATAAAACCTGAAGGGGTCTGTCTGGTTGGTCTGTCTGTATATCAAACAGGAGGTGTCTGTCTGTATATCTAACTGGAGAGGTCTGTCTGAATATCAAACTGGAGGGGTCTGCCTGTATATAAAACCTGAAGGGGTCTGTCTGGTTGGTCTGTCTGTATATCAAACCTGGAGGGGTCTGTCTGTATATCAAACTGGAGGCATCTGTCTGTCTATCAAACCTGGAGGGGTCTGTCTGTATATCAAACCTGGAGGGGTCTGTCTGCATATCAAACTGGAGGGTTCTGTCTGTATATCAAACCTGGAGGGGTCTGTCCGTATATCAAACTGGAGGGGTCTGTCTGTATATCAAACTGGAGGGGTCTGTCTGTATATCAAACTGGAGGGTTCTGTCTGTATATCAAACTGGAGGGGTCTGTCTATATATCAAACTGGAGGGGTCTGTCTGTAAATCAAACCTGGCGGGGTCTGTCTGTATATCAAACTGGGCGCGTCTGTCTGTAGATCAAACCTGGAGGGGTCTGTCTGTAGATCAAACCTGGAGGGGTCTGTCTGTATATCAAACTGGGCGCGTCTGTCTGTAGATCAAACCTGGAGGGGTCTGTCTGTAGATCAAACCTGGAGGGGTCTGTCTGTATATCAAACTGGAGGGTTCTGTCTGTATATCAAACTGGAAGGGTCTGTCTGTAAATCAAACCTGGAGGGGTCTCTCTGTATATCAAACTGGAGGCGTCTGTCTGTATATCAAACCTGGAGGGGTCTGTCTGTATATCAAACTGGAAATCTCTGTCTGTATATCAAACCTGGAGGGGTCTGTCTGTATATCAAACCTGGAGGGGTCTGTCTGTATATCGAACTGGAGAGGTCTGTCTGAATATCAAACTGGAGGGTTCTGTCTGTATATCAAACCTGGAGGGGTCTGTCCGTATATCAAACTGGAGGGGTCTGTCCGTATATCAAACTGGAGGGGTCTGTCTGTAGATCAAACTGGAGGCGTCTGTCTGTAGATCAAACTGGGCGCGTCTGTCTGTAGATCAAACCTGGAGGGGTCTGTCTATATATCAAACTGGAGGGGTCTGTCTGTAAATCAAACCTGGCGGGGTCTGTCTGTATATCAAACTGGGCGCGTCTGTCTGTAGATCAAACCTGGAGGGGTCTGTCTGTAAATCAAACCTGGAGGGGTCTGTCTGTATATCAAACTGGAGGGTTCTGTCTGTATATCAAACTGGAAGGGTCTGTCTGTAAATCAAACCTGGAGGGGTCTGTCTGTATATCAAACTGGAGGCGTCTGTCTGTATATCAAACCTGGAGGGGTCTGTCTGTATATCAAACTGGAAAGGTCTGTCTGTATATCAAACCTGGAGGGGTCTGTCTGTATATCAAACCTGGAGGGGTCTGTCTGTATATCGAACTGGAGAGGTCTGTCTGAATATCAAACTGGAGGGGTCTGTCTGTAGATCAAACTGGAGGTGTCTGTTTGTAGATCAAACTGGGCGCGTCTGTCTGTAGATCAAACCTGGAGGGGTCTGTCTATATATCAAACTGGAGGGGTCTGTCTGTAAATCAAACCTGGCGGGGTCTGTCTGTATATCAAACTGGGCGTGTCTGTCTGTAGATCAAACCTGGAGGGGTCTGTCTGTAGATCAAACCTGGAGGGGTCTGTCTGTATATCAAACTGGAGGATTCTGTCTGTATATCAAACTGGAAGGGTCTGTCTGTAAATCAAACCTGGAGGGGTCTGTCTGTATATCAAACTGGAGGCATCTGTCTGTATATCAATCCTGGAGGGGTCTGTCTGTATATCAAACTGGAAAGGTCTGTCTGTATATCAAACCTGGAGGGGTCTGTCTGTATATCAAACCTGGAGGGGTCTGTCTGTATATCGAACTGGAGAGGTCTGTCTGAATATCAAACCTGGAGGGGTCTGTCTGTATATCAAACTGGAGGGGTCTGCCTGTATATCAAACCTGGAGGGGTCTGTCTGGATATCAAACCTGGAGGGGTCTGTCTGTATATCAAACTGGAGGGGTCTGTCTGTAAATCAAACCTGGAGGGGTCTGTCTGTATATCAAACTGGAGGGTTCTGTCTGTATATCAAACTGGAAGGGTCTGTCTGTAAATCAAACCTGGAGGGGTCTGTCTGTATATCAAACTGGAGGCATCTGTCTGTATATCAAACCTGGAGGGGTCTGTCTGTATATCAAACTGGAAAGGTCTGTCTGTATATCAAACCTGGAGGGGTCTGTCTGTATATCAAACCTGGAGGGGTCTGTCTGTAGATCAAACTGGAGGCGTCTGTTTGTAGATCAAACTGGGCGCGTCTGTCTGTAGATCAAACCTGGAGGGGTCTGTCTATATATCAAACTGGAGGGGTCTGTCTGTAAATCAAACCTGGCGGGGTCTGTCTGTATATCAAACTGGGCGTGTCTGTCTGTATATCAAACCTGGAGGGGTCTGTCTGTATATCAAACTGGAGGGGTCTGTCTGTATATCAAACTGGATGGGTCTGTCTGTATATCAAACTGGAGGGGTCTGTCTGTATATCAAACTGGAGGGGTCTGTCTGTATATCAAACTGGAGGGGTCTGTCTGTATATCACACCTGGAGGGGTCTGTCTGTATATCAAACTGGAGGGGTCTGTCTGTATATCAAACTGGAGGGGTCTGTCTGTATATCGAACTGGAGAGGTCTGTCTGAATATCAAACTGGAGGGTTCTGTCTGTATATCAAACCTGGAGGGGTCTGTCCGTATATCAAACTGGAGGGGTCTGTCCGTATATCAAACTGGAGGGGTCTGTCCGTATATCAAACTGGAGGGGTCTGTCTGTAGATCAAACTGGAGGCGTCTGTCTGTAGATCAAACTGGGCGCGTCTGTCTGTAGATCAAACCTGGAGGGGTCTGTCTATATATCAAACTGGAGGGGTCTGTCTGTAAATCAAACCTGGCGGGGTCTGTCTGTATATCAAACTGGGCGCGTCTGTCTGTAGATCAAACCTGGAGGGGTCTGTCTGTAGATCAAACCTGGAGGGGTCTGTCTGTATATCAAACTGGAGGGTTCTGTCTGTATATCAAACTGGAAGGGTCTGTCTGTAAATCAAACCTGGAGGGGTCTGTCTGTATATCAAACTGGAGGCGTCTGTCTGTATATCAAACCTGGAGGGGTCTGTCTGTATATCAAACTGGAAAGGTCTGTCTGTATATCAAACCTGGAGGGGTCTGTCTGTATATCAAACCTGGAGGGGTCTGTCTGTATATCGAACTGGAGAGGTCTGTCTGAATATCAAACTGGAGGGGTCTGTCTGTAGATCAAACTGGAGGCGTCTGTTTGTAGATCAAACTGGGCGCGTCTGTCTGTAGATCAAACCTGGAGGGGTCTGTCTATATATCAAACTGGAGGGGTCGGTCTGTAAATCAAACCTGGCGGGGTCTGTCTGTATATCAAACTGGGCGTGTCTGTCTGTAGATCAAACCTGGAGGGGTCTGTCTGTAGATCAAACCTGGAGGGGTCTGTCTGTATATCAAACTGGAGGGTTCTGTCTGTATATCAAACTGGAAGGGTCTGTCTGTAAATCAAACCTGGAGGGGTCTGTCTGTATATCAAACTGGAGGCATCTGTCTGTATATCAAACCTGGAGGGGTCTGTCTGTATATCAAACTGGAAAGGTCTGTCTGTATATCAAACCTGGAGGGGTCTGTCTGTATATCAAACCTGGAGGGGTCTGTCTGTATATCGAACTGGAGAGGTCTGTCTGAATATCAAACCTGGAGGGGTCTGTCTGTATATCAAACTGGAGGGGTCTGCCTGTATATCAAACCTGGAGGGGTCTGTCTGGATATCAAACCTGGAGGGGTCTGTCTGTATATCAAACTGGAGGGGTCTGTCTGTATATCAAACTGGAGGGGTCTGTCTGTATATCAAACTGGAGGGGTCTGTCTGTATATCAAACCTGGAGGGGTCTGTCTGTATATCAAACTGGAGGGGTCTGTCTGTATATCAAACTGGATGGGTCTGTCTGTATATCAAACTGGAGGGGTCTGTCTGTATATCAAACTGGAGGGGTCTGTCTGTATATCAAACTGGAGGGGTCTGTCTGTATATCACACCTGGAGGGGTCTGTCTGTATATCAAACTGGAGGGGTCTGTCTGTATATCAAACTGGAGGGGTCTGTTTGTATGTCAAACTGGATGGGTCTGTCTGTATATCAAACTGGAGGGGTCTGTCTGTATGTCAAACTGGAGGGGTCTGTCTGTATATCAAACTGGAGAGGTCTGTCTGTATATCAAACTGGAGGGGTCTGTCTGTATATCAAACTGGAGGGGTCTGTCTGTATATCAAACTGGAGGGGTCTGTCTGTATATCAAACCTGGAGGGGTCTGTCTGTATATCAAACTGGAGGGGTCTGTCTGTATATCAAACTGGAGGGGTCTGTCTGTATATCAAACCAGCATTATTGCCTCATTTGAGGGAAGATGGATATAATGACAGTACTGAAAATGTGGAATCATTGTGTGTGTGTTTGGGGGGGGGGATGTCAGTGGGGGTAGACCTGACCAGAGGTTATTACTGGGTTTTTGTTATACACCACATATAGTTACACAGAAGTAGATTGGAAAAATGGAGCAGCTAATTCTGCTAATAGCAGTAAGTTTCTGAATTTGTTGAATGATAACTTTTTGTCTCAGCTAATACAGACACCAACCAGAGGTGAAGCCTGGATCTGGTAGTAACTCACATGGAGGAGCTTATCTCTAACATCCAAGTAAGGGAGCATTTAGGGAATAGTGACCATAACATGGTATCCTTTGAGATTAATTCAAAAAGGCAAATTGGGATGGATCCCACCAAAACACTGAATTATAAAAAGACCAAATTTAGTAGGTTTAATACATGCCTTGGTCTTGTTGGCTGGATGGGTTATTTTGGGGTAAAACACAGAAGGTAAGTGGAATAATTCAAACTTCACTACATGTGACATGTTAAAATAGTTAAATTGGCTACTGCTGGAATCCAGACGAACCCTTCACCTTTCCACCTTTTTCATCTTATCCCCAGTTATTTTAAATCAAACTTGACAACAAAAGACAACGCCAATTGGCTAAAAATAAAAGGTACATACCCATGTGGCCACAATATATGGAAAAATCAACAATATTAAACATGATGCAAATTTCTGTACCACATCTGTTGTGGGCAGAACTATGAGAGAACTAAATACAGAATCAGACAACATCTCACAGCAATAGAGAAAGAAGCCAATACTCAAGTAGCAAGACACTATTTACATTGTAATAATGCGCATCTAGGTTATTTTTCAAGTAATAGAAATAGTTAAGACAGGTCCAAGAGGGGGCAATCTACAGGCACTCATATGCCAGAGAGAAGCTTGTTACATATTCACACTAAACCCAAAGTATTAAATGCAGAGTATGATATATCATGTTTCTACTGCAAGTCATCATACATATAGATATATATATGGCCACTCTTGGTGACATGTAGACTGTGCATTATTTGAAAACACCATATATATGTATGTATCTATATGTATGTATCTATATGTATGTATCTGTATGTATCTATATGTATGTATCTATATGTATGGATCTCTTGAATGTGTTTTTTTTACATGTACCTCACATGTTCTCTACAAGTGTCTGACCACCTGATTGGCATTATTATTTTTAGAGATTGGATGCTTTCTCCTCTTTAAGTGAACAAGATCAAAACTACAACTCTTCTTAACTATATCTTGCTTAGTACAACCATCACATCAGCAAATTAATTAACATTTAAAACTCTTTAATATATAATATAATAGTTAATGCGATTAGAATCAACTATTCTAATCTGTAGTAATATATATTTTTCTTTTATATAACTGTCACACTGTTCCTAATTATGTATGATATAAATGTACCTATCATGATATTCTTAACACTTGTACCATATGTTTAAATCACTATGTATATCACGATCTTTATTTTGAATTGTATACTACATTAGTACTATTTGGGTAAGTTAAACCTTAATGCTAAGCATTACAGAACAGTTTGACCTTTAATACGATTGGTTAATAACATGTACACTTCAGTAGCACACTTATGATTAAGCGTCAGTAGACGCGAAACGCGTGAAGTGTTTCATTGTTTGTCCAGCACTCATCACTTTTACTTGTATGAGGCTCTTTGGAATAGATATTTTTGATACTTTGAATATATCCCTGGAGGGCTGGTTTCTTTGTTTTCACACTTCACCTTTCCAGCCTTGTGTTTAAGAGATTTTATGGGAAGCTCCCACTCTACCTCAGTAGAATGCTTTCCAGCAGTTCCCATAACCTCTGATCCAGTACCTGCACTTATACCACAGTACAAAATAAAGCGATTCGGTCCTTATTTTCCTACAGTGAACTGCAATCACAGAATTGCCTCATGGAAACCAACAAATCTTACTCCAGTCTAAAATCCTTAACAAATCTCTGTCACTTTATCTAAATACAGAATCCACCTGCAATCATTATCTCTGTCACAATACCTCAATACAGAATCCACCTGCAATCATTATCTCTGTCACAATACCTCAAAACAGAATACACCTGTAATCATTATCTCTGTCACAATACCTCAATACAGAATCCACCTGTAATCATTATCTCTGTCACAATACCTCAATACAGAATCCACCTGCAATCATGACCTCTGTCACTATACCTCAATACAGAATCCACCTGTAATCATGATTTCTGTCACTGTACCTCAATACCAAATACACGAGTAATCATGATCTCTGTCACTGAACCTCAATACAGAATACACCTGCAATCATTATCTCTGTCACTGTACCTCAATACAGAATCCACCTGCAATCATTATCTCTGTCACAATACCTCAATACAGAATACACCTGCAATCATTATCTCTGTCACAATACCTCAATACAGAATACACCTGCAATCGTTATCTCTGTCACTGTACCTCAATACAGAATCCACCTGCAATCATGACCTCTGTCACTATACCTCAATACAGAATACACCTGCAATCATTATCTCTGTCACAATACCTCAATACAGAATACACCTGCAATCATTATCTCTGTCACAATACCTCAATACAGAATACACCTGCAATCGTTATCTCTGTCACTATACCTCAATACAGAATACACCTGCAATCGTTATCTCTGTCACAATACCTCAATACAGAATACACCTGCAATCATTATCTCTGTCACAATACCTCAATACAGAATCCACCTGCAATCATTATCTCTGTCACAATACCTCAATACAGAATACACCTGCAATCATTATCTCTGTCACAATACCTCAATACAGAATACACCTGCAATCGTTATCTCTGTCACTGTACCTCAATACAGAATACACCTGCAATCATTATCTCTGTCACTGTACCTCAATACAGAATACACCTGTAATCATTATCTCTGTCACAATACCTCAATACAGAATACACCTGCAATCGTTATCTCTGTCACTGTACCTCAATACAGAATACACCTGCAATCGTTATCTCTGTCACTGTACCTCAATACAGAATACACCTGCAATCATTATCTCTGTCACAATACCTCAATACAGAATACACCTGCAATCGTTATCTCTGTCACTGTACCTCAATACAGAATACACCTGCAATCATTATCTCTGTCACTTTATCTAAATACAGAATCCACCTGCAATCATTATCTCTGTCACAATACCTCAATACAGAATACACCTGCAATCATTATCTCTGTCACAATACCTCAATACAGAATACACCTGCAATCGTTATCTCTGTCACTGTACCTCAATACAGAATCCACCTGCAATCATGACCTCTGTCACTATACCTCAATACAGAATCCACCTGTAATCATGATCTCTGTCACTTTACCTCAATACCAAATACACGTGTAATCATGATCTCTGTCACTGTACCTCAATACAGAATACACCTGTAATCATGATCTCTGTCACTGTACCTCAATACAGAATCCACCTGTAATCATTATCTCTGTCACTATATCTCAATACAGAATACACCTGTAATCATTATCTCTGTCACTGTACCTCAATACAGAATACACGTGTAATCATGATCTGTCACTATACCTCAATACAGAATACACCTGTAATCATGATCTCCGTCACTGTACCTCAATACAGAATACACCTGTAATCATTATCTCTGTCACAATACCTCAATACAGAATACACCTGCAATCATTATCTCTGTCACAATACCTCAATACAGAATACACCTGCAATCATTATCTCTGTCACAATACCTCAATACAGAATACACCTGCAATCGTTATCTCTGTCACTGTACCTCAATACAGAATACACCTGCAATCATTATCTCTGTCACAATACCTCAATACAGAATACACCTGCAATCGTTATCTCTGTCACTGTACCTCAATACAGAATACACCTGCAATCATTATCTCTGTCACTTTATCTAAATACAGAATCCACCTGCAATCATTATCTCTGTCACAATACCTCAATACAGAATACACCTGCAATCATTATCTCTGTCACAATACCTCAATACAGAATACACCTGCAATCGTTATCTCTGTCACTGTACCTCAATACAGAATCCACATGCAATCATGACCTCTGTCACTATACCTCAATACAGAATCCACCTGTAATCATGATCTCTGTCACTTTACCTCAATACCAAATACACGTGTAATCATGATCTCTGTCACTGTACCTCAATACAGAATACACCTGTAATCATGATCTCTGTCACTGTACCTCAATACAGAATCCACCTGTAATCATTATCTCTGTCACTATACCTCAATACAGAATACACCTGTAATCATTATCTCTGTCACTGTACCTCAATACAGAATACACGTGTAATCATGATCTGTCACTATACCTCAATACAGAATACACCTGTAATCATGATCTCCGTCACTGTACCTCAATACAGAATACACCTGTAATCACTATCTCCGTCACTGTACCTCAATACAGAAAAAACCTGTAATCACTATCTCCGTCACTATACCTCAATACAGAATAAACCTGTAATCACGATCTCCGTCACTATACCTCAATACAGAATACACCTGTAATCATGATCTCCATCACTATACCTCAATACAGAATACACCTGTAATCACGATCTCTGTCACTATACCTCAATACAGAATACACCTGTAATCATGATCTCTGTCACTGTACCTCAATACAGAATACACCTGTCATCATGACCTCTGTCACTGTACCTCAATATAGAATACACCTGTAATCATGATCTCTGTCACTATACCTCAATACAGAATACACCTGTAATCATGATCTCTGTCACTGTACCTCAATACAGAATATACCTGTAATCATGACATCTTACACTGTACCTCAATACAGAATACACCTGTAATCATGATCTCTGTCACTATACCTCAATACAGAATACACCTGTAATCATGATCTCTGTCACTATACCTCAATACACAATCCACCTGTAATCACAATCTGTCACTATACCTCAATACAGAATCCACCTGTAATCACGATCTCTGTCACTATACCTCAATACCGAATACACCTGTAATCATGATCTCTGTCACTATACCTTAATACAGAATGCACCTGTAATCCCAATCTGTCACTATACCTCAACACAGTATCCACCTGTAATCACAATCTGTCACTATACCTCAATACAGTATCCACCTGTAATCACGATCTCTGTCACTATACCTCAATACTGAATACACCTGTAATCATGATGTGTCACTATACCTCAATACAGAATACAACTATAATCATAATCTCTGTCACTATACCTCAATACAGAATCCACCTGTAATCATGATGTCTGTCACTATACCTCAATACAGAATCCACCTGTAATCATGATGTCTGTCACTATACCAAAATACAGAATGCACCTGTAATCATGATGTCTGTCACTATACCTCAATACAGAATGCACCTGTAATCATGATCTCTGTCATTATACCTCAATACAGAATACATCTGTAATCATGATCTCTGTCACTATACCGCAATACCGAATACACATGTAATCATGATCTGTCACTATACCTCAATACAGAATACACCTGTAATCATGATCTCTGTCACTATACCGCAATACAGAATACACCTGTAATCATGATCTCTGTCCCTGTACCTCAATACAGAATACACCTGTAATCATGATTTCTGTCACTATACCTCAATACAGAATACATCTGTAATCATGATGTCTGTCACTATACCTCAATACAGAATACACCAGTAATCATGATCTCTGTCACTATACCTCAATACAGAATACACCTGTAATCACGATCTCTGTCACTATACCTCAATAACGAATACACCTGTAATCATGATCTGTCACTATACCTCAATACAGAATCCACCTGTAATCATGATCTGTCACTATACCTCAATACAGAATACTCGTGTAATCACAATCTCTGTAACTATACCTCAATACAGAATCCCCCTGTAGTCATGATGTCTGTCACTAAACTTCAATACAGAATCCCCCTGTAGTCATGTTTCTGTCACTATACCTCAATACAGAATCACCCCAGTAATCATGATGTCTGTCACTATACCTCAATACAGAATCCCCCTGTAGTCATGTTTCTGTCACTATACCTCAATACAGAATCCCCCTGTAGTCATGATTTCTGTCACTGTACCTCAATACCGAATACACCTGTAATCATGATCTGTCACTATACCTCAATACAGAATACACCTGTAATCACTATCTCTGTCACTGTACCTCAATACAGAATACACCTGTCATCACGATCTCTGTCACTATACCATAATACAGAATACACCTGCAATCATTATCTCTGTCACAATACCTCAATACAGAATACACCTGCAATCGTTATCTCTGTCACTATACCTCAATACAGAATACACCTGCAATCGTTATCTCTGTCACAATACCTCAATACAGAATCCACCTGCAATCATTATCTCTGTCACAATACCTCAATACAGAATCCACCTGCAATCATTATCTCTGTCACAATACCTCAATACAGAATCCACCTGCAATCATTATCTCTGTCACAATACCTCAATACAGAATACACCTGCAATCATTATCTCTGTCACAATACCTCAATACAGAATACACCTGCAATCGTTATCTCTGTCACTGTACCTCAATACAGAATACACCTGCAATCATTATCTCTGTCACTGTACCTCAATACAGAATACACCTGTAATCATTATCTCTGTCACAATACCTCAATACAGAATACACCTGCAATCATTATCTCTGTCACAATACCTCAATACAGAATACACCTGCAATCGTTATCTCTGTCACTGTACCTCAATACAGAATACACCTGCAATCGTTATCTCTGTCACTGTACCTCAATACAGAATACACCTGCAATCATTATCTCTGTCACAATACCTCAATACAGAATACACCTGCAATCGTTATCTCTGTCACTGTACCTCAATACAGAATACACCTGCAATCATTATCTCTGTCACTTTATCTAAATACAGAATCCACCTGCAATCATTATCTCTGTCACAATACCTCAATACAGAATACACCTGCAATCATTATCTCTGTCACAATACCTCAATACAGAATACACCTGCAATCGTTATCTCTGTCACTGTACCTCAATACAGAATCCACCTGCAATCATGACCTCTGTCACTATACCTCAATACAGAATCCACCTGTAATCATGATCTCTGTCACTTTACCTCAATACCAAATACACGTGTAATCATGATCTCTGTCACTGTACCTCAATACAGAATACACCTGTAATCATGATCTCTGTCACTGTACCTCAATACAGAATCCACCTGTAATCATTATCTCTGTCACTATATCTCAATACAGAATCCACCTGTAATCATGATCTCCGTCACTGTACCTCAATACAGAATACACCTGTAATCATTATCTCTGTCACAATACCTCAATACAGAATACACCTGCAATCATTATCTCTGTCACAATACCTCAATACAGAATACACCTGCAATCATTATCTCTGTCACAATACCTCCATACAGAATACACCTGCAATCGTTATCTCTGTCACTGTACCTCAATACAGAATACACCTGCAATCATTATCTCTGTCACAATACCTCAATACAGAATACACCTGCAATCGTTATCTCTGTCACTGTACCTCAATACAGAATACACCTGCAATCATTATCTCTGTCACTTTATCTAAATACAGAATCCACCTGCAATCATTATCTCTGTCACAATACCTCAATACAGAATACACCTGCAATCGTTATCTCTGTCACTATACCTCAATACAGAATACACCTGCAATCGTTATCTCTGTCACAATACCTCAATACAGAATCCACCTGCAATCATTATCTCTGTCACAATACCTCAATACAGAATCCACCTGCAATCATTATCTCTGTCACAATACCTCAATACAGAATCCACCTGCAATCATTATCTCTGTCACAATACCTCAATACAGAATACACCTGCAATCATTATCTCTGTCACAATACCTCAATACAGAATACACCTGCAATCGTTATCTCTGTCACTGTACCTCAATACAGAATACACCTGCAATCATTATCTCTGTCACTGTACCTCAATACAGAATACACCTGTAATCATTATCTCTGTCACAATACCTCAATACAGAATACACCTGCAATCATTATCTCTGTCACAATACCTCAATACAGAATACACCTGCAATCGTTATCTCTGTCACTGTACCTCAATACAGAATACACCTGCAATCGTTATCTCTGTCACTGTACCTCAATACAGAATACACCTGCAATCATTATCTCTGTCACAATACCTCAATACAGAATACACCTGCAATCGTTATCTCTGTCACTGTACCTCAATACAGAATACACATGCAATCATTATCTCTGTCACTTTATCTAAATACAGAATCCACCTGCAATCATTATCTCTGTCACAATACCTCAATACAGAATACACCTGCAATCATTATCTCTGTCACAATACCTCAATACAGAATACACCTGCAATCGTTATCTCTGTCACTGTACCTCAATACAGAATCCACCTGCAATCATGACCTCTGTCACTATACCTCAATACAGAATCCACCTGTAATCATGATCTCTGTCACTTTACCTCAATACCAAATACACGTGTAATCATGATCTCTGTCACTGTACCTCAATACAGAATACACCTGTAATCATGATCTCTGTCACTGTACCTCAATACAGAATCCACCTGTAATCATTATCTCTGTCACTATATCTCAATACAGAATCCACCTGTAATCATGATCTCCGTCACTGTACCTCAATACAGAATACACCTGTAATCATTATCTCTGTCACAATACCTCAATACAGAATACACCTGCAATCATTATCTCTGTCACAATACCTCAATACAGAATACACCTGCAATCATTATCTCTGTCACAATACCTCAATACAGAATACACCTGCAATCGTTATCTCTGTCACTGTACCTCAATACAGAATACACCTGCAATCATTATCTCTGTCACAATACCTCAATACAGAATACACCTGCAATCGTTATCTCTGTCACTGTACCTTGTGGCAAACCTAGCCACTTATTGCAGAACATTTAAAGGTTGTCTGAAATAGCTGTGTACCCGGGTGTAAAAATGTATTCATGTTAATGTCAAAGTTATATATTGTTATGTTAAAACCAGGTTCTGCTGTATTGAGGGATAATCCACTTAACAGGATTATCTAGTGTGAGTGCCCCTCCCGTACAGCAGTTCATGGTGGGAGAAATGTCCTGTATTTGCACTTCCCAGGTAATCTACTATTGTATAGCCCCTGTAAGGGGATTAAGTAAACCCCTTGCATGGGTATTGCATAAATGCTGGAGCTGTGAATAAAGTAATCAGTTGACTCCCAGAACTGTGTTTCGTCCGGTTACTGGGGGATTTGGGATATTGCCTTACTTTCCAGCGCTTTATTTGGATTACCTTCTTTTACCAGCGGAGATATGGGGATTTAATATTGCAGCTCCGCTACATTTGGTGGCAGCGGCGGGATCCAACCTTACAGCCGAAAAGCGGTGTTCGGGTAATTGAAACTACCGAACAGGAAAGTGAATGGCAATTTGAATGCAACAAAGAACCGAACACAGAGGTGAATGGAGACAGACTACACTGCATTGAAACGGCAGACGTTAAAGGAACTACTGGAAGCCAGGGGTAAGATAGCCAGCAATAAGCCAAAAGCTGTGCTGATTGCTGAATTGATGGAGGGAGACAGAGCTTGCAGCGTTACACCCCCACCAGCCATGGAGGAAACCCCCTTCCAAAAGGAAATGAGGACCAGGATGGAATTTTTACCCCAGCCAGTACCCCTGGAAATACTGACAGTACTGATGGCGGATGTGCAGGAGTATGTGATGGCACACGGACAGCAGGACGCTCCTCCCAGAGCAGAGTCTATTACTGCTTCAGTCGTCAGCCAGGTAAAGCCTAAGATCCCATACCATGCGTTTAAAATGTTCTGTGAAGAGAAAGACGAGATTGATGGGTATCTACAAGACTTTGAGAGGCTATGTGACTTGCATGATTTGGAGCAGGCAGTGTGGGTACCTTTACTGGCGGGCAAACTGTCAGGTCGGGCAGCAGAAGCCTATCGGGCTGTACCCAGGGAGGACAGCAAAGATTATGCCCGGGTGAAACAGGCTTTACTGGAAAGATACGCCATTACCCCAGAGGCATACCGGCGCAAGTTTCGAGGGTTGTGCAAACCAGATAAAGATTCCCACGCAGAGTATGCCCACAAACTGGACCAAGCTTCCCAGGGGTGGATACAAGCCAGTCAAGCAACCACCATGGAGGAGTTACGGCAATTGCTGCTGTTAGAACAGTTTTTCAATGGCCTGTCCCCAGAGGCACAGGAATGGGTGAGAGATAGAAAACCCCTCACCCTAACAGAAGCTGCACGACTAGCCGACCAGCACTATGACGCCAGGAGGCATCACGGTAACCTCAACCGAGGGTACCCTCGACCCACCGCTCAACCTCACACAGCTACCCCTACTGCACCTACAGCGACCTCATTCCGGCCAACCCAGGGGGGGCACACTCCACCATCCAGATATAATGGCAGAGCGAATATCCAGTGCCATACGTGCAAACAATGGGGCCACATGGCGAGAGAGTGTACCCAGAACCGGAGCCGCCAAGCATGGAGCCAGGCACGGCAGAACCCAGCACCACGAGCAGCCGCCCACCACTACCAAGCGGAGCCAGCAACACAGGAGATACTGTTTAATCATACCGAAGAGCCCCTGGGGATACTACACGATGTGATGTCGGTACAAGCCACAGACAACAGGCAACACCATCGCCAGCTAGTAACCCTGGAAGGGAAAGAGGTCCAAGGGCTCCGGGATTCGGGAGCCACTCTGACTCTGGTAGCCCCTCATTTGGTTCCAGGCTCCGCACACACCGGCGGATCTGTAGCAGTGCGAGTAGCAGGGGGAGCGGTATACAGATTACCCACCGCCAAAGTACATTTGAATTGGGGTGTTGGGGAGGGCATGGTAGAGGTGGGCCTGATACAGAAACTGCCAGCGGATGTCGTATTGGGGAACGACCTGGGTCGAATGACCTCCACCTTTATTCCTCAAGCTTCACTTCAAGAGGCCCACCCAGTAACCACAAGGCTACAGGCTCGCACCACGGCTCCAGCAACGCACTCTGAGGCTCAGGTAAGAGACAGTGACCCTCCTACGACCCGTGTTACCTGGGATACCCCAACTGAATTTGAGGCTGAGGTTAAGATAGACCCCACGTTAAAAGTATACAGGGATAGGGTGATCTCCGACCAGGCCGGATTAGAGGGAGAACGGTATACCTGGGAAAAGGGGTTACTGTACCGCATTTCTGAAAGGGTAGTGGGGGGATCTGTGAATGTGACTACTAGACAGCTAGTGGTCCCCCAGAAATATAGACAGGAACTTCTTCGGATCGCTCACGACATCCCCTTGTCTGGGCATCTGGGGATGACTCGCACCAGATACCGCTTGACCCACACTTTTTTCTGGCCGGGTATATCCAAGGATGTGCGGCAGTACTGCCAGACATGTGACATCTGTCAGCGAGTAGGCAAGAGGGGTGACCGCCACAAGGCCAAATTATGCCCACTGCCAATCATAGAAGAACCATTTAGTAGAGTGGCCGTAGATATAGTAGGGCCCTTACCAAAACCCAGTCCCTCCGGCAAGAGATATATCTTGACCATAGTCGATTACGCCACCCGGTACCCCGAAGCAGTAGCCCTCTCTAATATCCACGCCGAGACAGTGGCCGAGGCCTTAATGAAAGTATTCTCCCGAGTGGGGTTCCCCCAGGAGATCATATCGGATAGGGGTACACAGTTCACGGCCGAGGTGACCCACCAACTATGGAGAATATGTGGCATTAAGCCTATTGTGAACTCTGCGTACCACCCGCAGTCTAATGGGTTATGTGAAAGGTTTAATGGGACGTTAAAGCAGATGCTCCGTACCTTTGGAGAGGCCCATAAGGACTGGGAGCGATTCCTACCACATCTGCTATTCGCCTACAGAGAGGTACCCCAAGAATCCACGGGCTTTTCTCCCTTTGAACTACTGTTTGGGAGAAGGGTGCGAGGACCTTTAGATTTAATTAGGGAGCACTGGGAGGGGGAAAGTAGTACAGATGGGACACCCATTGTACCATATGTGCTGGAGTTCAGGGACCGCTTGGAGGCACTAACCCAGACCGTACGGACCAACCTCCAGGCGGCCCAACAACGCCAGCGCCGATGGTATGATAGGGGAGCCAGAGACCGCAGCTTTCACGTGGGACAGAAAGTTTTGATTTTAAAACCTGTTCGCAATGACAAGCTGCAGGCCATCTGGCAAGGCCCATACCAGGTGGTGGAACAAAGATGTGACACCACCTATGTGATTGGCCCCTGCTCAGGGACAGGGAAGAGACGCATGCTCCACGTGAATATGCTCAAACCCTACCACGAGAGGATAGAGGACGTGGCGGCGATATGCGCTTCAGCCTCTGAGGATCAGGAGAATCTTCCGCTCCCTGACTTATTAGAGCAGGAAGATCAGGCAGAGGCCTCCACAGGTGTTCAGCTGGGGGAGCGGCTAAGTCCTCAGGAGCGTGCCCAGGTACAGGAGTTAATCGCGGCTAAGGGAGCCACTTTCTCCAATTTACCAGGGTACACCCCGCTAGCTACTCACCGAGTTGAGACCCCCGGACAGCTACCTATGCGGCAGACCCCATACCGTATCCCGGAAGCGGTCAGGGAACATATGAGGAAGGAAATTGAGGAAATGTTGCAGCTAGGGGTTATTGAACATTCCGATAGCCCCTGGGCATCGCCGGTAGTGCTGGTACCCAAGAAGGACGGCACAACACGCTTTTGTGTAGACTACCGGAGGCTAAATGACAAAACAGTGTCTGATGCCTACCCGATGCCCCGGATAGACGAGCTGCTAGACAAAATGGCACGAGGCCAGTACCTTACTACAATAGATTTATGCAAAGGGTACTGGCAAATTCCACTAGCCCAGGATGCCATCCCTAAGTCGGCGTTTGTCACCCCGTTTGGCTTGTATCAGTTTCGAGTCATGCCATTCGGGATGAAAAACGCTCCGGCTACCTTTCAACGGATGGTGGATCGGCTACTGGATGGGTTCCAGGAATATGCATGTGCATACCTGGATGATATCGCCATCTATAGCCAGACTTGGTCAGACCACCTGCGACATATTGGAGCAGTCATTGACCGTATCGGAGAGGCAGGGTTGACGCTAAAGCCCAGCAAGTGTCACATAGGGATGGCAGAGGTGCAGTACCTGGGGCACCGGGTAGGGAGTGGACAGCAAAAGCCCGAACCAGCAAAAATTGAGGCAGTAGCTAAGTGGCCTACCCCCGGGACAAAAACCCAAGTGTTAGCCTTCCTGGGTACTGCAGGGTACTACCGAAAATTCGTACCCAATTATAGTGCCCTAGCCAAACCACTGACTGACTTGACCCGCAAAAACCTTCCGCGACAGGTCATCTGGGCCCCAGAGTGTGATCAGGCGTTCCAACAACTCAAGACTGCGTTAACCAATGCACCGGTACTTGCTGCTCCTAATCCAACTAAACGATTTCTTGTCCACACAGACGCTTCAATGTTTGGATTGGGAGCAGTGCTGAGCCAAGTTGAAACAGATGGCGGAGAACATCCCGTAGCTTACTTAAGCCGAAAGTTATTACCCCGTGAAGTGAGCTACGCCGCCATTGAGAAAGAATGCCTGGCCGTGGTGTGGGCCCTCAAAAAGTTGCAGCCTTATTTATATGGACAACCTTTTTCCCTACTCACAGATCACAACCCGTTGGTGTGGCTGAACCGTGTGGCAGGGGACAATGCCAGGCTGCTGCGCTGGAGTTTGGCGCTGCAGCCTTTTGACTTTACTATTCATTACCGCCCAGGAAAGCAAAACGGTAACGCCGACGGGTTATCTAGACAGACTGACCTTGAGAAGTGATCTGTGAGTACTCCTCCGGACATCCCCAAGCCGATCCGTTTGGATCAGACTGTGTATGCCGGCTTGGTTCTGGGGGAGCATTGTGGCAAACCTAGCCACTTATTGCAGAACATTTAAAGGTTATCTGAAATAGCTGTGTACCCTGGTGTAAAAATGTATTCATGTTAATGTCAAAGTTATATATTGTTATGTTAAAACCAGGTTCTGCTGTATTGAGGGATAATCCACTTAACAGGATTATCTAGTGTGAGTGCCCCTCCCGTACAGCAGTTCATGGTGGGAGAAATGTCCTGTATTTGCACTTCCCAGGTAATCTACTATTGTATAGCCCCTGTAAGGGGATTAAGTAAACCCCTTGCATGGGTATTGCATAAATGCTGGAGCTGTGAATAAAGTAATCAGTTGACTCCCAGAACTGTGTTTCGTCCGGTTACTGGGGGATTTGGGATATTGCCTTACTTTCCAGCGCTTTATTTGGATTACCTTCTTTTACCAGCGGAGATATGGGGATTTAATATTGCAGCTCCGCTACATACCTCAATACAGAATACACCTGCAATCATTATCTCTGTCACTTTATCTAAATACAGAATCCACCTGCAATCATTATTTCTGTCACAATACCTCAATACAGAATACACCTGCAATCATTATCTCTGTCACAATACCTCAATACAGAATACACCTGCAATCGTTATCTCTGTCACTGTACCTCAATACAGAATCCACCTGCAATCATGATCTCTGTCACTTTACCTCAATACCAAATACACGTGTAATCATGATCTCTGTCACTGTACCTCAATACAGAATACACCTGTAATCATGATCTCTGTCACTGTACCTCAATACAGAATCCACCTGTAATCATTATCTCTGTCACTATACCTCAATACAGAATACACCTGTAATCATTATCTCTGTCACTGTACCTCAATACAGAATACACGTGTAATCATGATCTGTCACTATACCTCAATACAGAATACACCTGTAATCATGATCTCCGTCACTGTACCTCAATACAGAATACACCTGTAATCACTATCTCCGTCACTGTACCTCAATACAGAATAAACCTGTAATCACTATCTCCGTCACTATACCTCAATACAGAATAAACCTGTAATCACGATCTCTGTCACTATACCTCAATACAGAATACACCTGTAATCATGATCTCCATCACTATACCTCAATACAGAATACACCTGTAATCACGATCTCTGTCACTATACCTCAATACAGAATACACCTGTAATCATGATCTCTGTCACTGTACCTCAATACAGAATACACCTGTCATCATGACCTCTGTCACTGTACCTCAATATAGAATACACCTGTAATCATGATCTCTGTCACTATACCTCAATACAGAATACACCTGTAATCATGATCTCTGTCACTGTACCTCAATACAGAATATACCTGTAATCATGACATCTTACACTGTACCTCAATACAGAATACACCTGTAATCATGATCTCTGTCACTATACCTCAATACAGAATACACCTGTAATCATGATCTCTGTCACTATACCTCAATACACAATCCACCTGTAATCACAATCTGTCACTATACCTCAATACAGAATCCACCTGTAATCACGATCTCTGTCACTATACCTCAATACAGAATACACCTGCAATCATTATCTCTGTCACAATACCTCAATACAGAATACACCTGCAATCGTTATCTCTGTCACTGTACCTCAATACAGAATCCACCTGCAATCATGATCTCTGTCACTTTACCTCAATACCAAATACACGTGTAATCATGATCTCTGTCACTGTACCTCAATACAGAATACACCTGTAATCATGATCTCTGTCACTGTACCTCAATACAGAATCCACCTGTAATCATTATCTCTGTCACTATACCTCAATACAGAATACACCTGTAATCATTATCTCTGTCACTGTACCTCAATACAGAATACACGTGTAATCATGATCTGTCACTATACCTCAATACAGAATACACCTGTAATCATGATCTCCGTCACTGTACCTCAATACAGAATACACCTGTAATCACTATCTCCGTCACTGTACCTCAATACAGAATAAACCTGTAATCACTATCTCCGTCACTATACCTCAATACAGAATAAACCTGTAATCACGATCTCTGTCACTATACCTCAATACAGAATACACCTGTAATCATGATCTCCATCACTATACCTCAATACAGAATACACCTGTAATCACGATCTCTGTCACTATACCTCAATACAGAATACACCTGTAATCATGATCTCTGTCACTGTACCTCAATACAGAATACACCTGTCATCATGACCTCTGTCACTGTACCTCAATATAGAATACACCTGTAATCATGATCTCTGTCACTATACCTCAATACAGAATACACCTGTAATCATGATCTCTGTCACTGTACCTCAATACAGAATATACCTGTAATCATGACATCTTACACTGTACCTCAATACAGAATACACCTGTAATCATGATCTCTGTCACTATACCTCAATACAGAATACACCTGTAATCATGATCTCTGTCACTATACCTCAATACACAATCCACCTGTAATCACAATCTGTCACTATACCTCAATACAGAATCCACCTGTAATCACGATCTCTGTCACTATACCTCAATACCGAATACACCTGTAATCATGATCTCTGTCACTATACCTTAATACAGAATGCACCTGTAATCCCAATCTGTCACTATACCTCAACACAGTATCCACCTGTAATCACAATCTGTCACTATACCTCAATACAGTATCCACCTGTAATCACGATCTCTGTCACTATACCTCAATACTGAATACACCTGTAATCATGATGTGTCACTATACCTCAATACAGAATACAACTATAATCATAATCTCTGTCACTATACCTCAATACAGAATCCACCTGTAATCATGATGTCTGTCACTATACCTCAATACAGAATCCACCTGTAATCATGATGTCTGTCACTATACCTCAATACAGAATGCACCTGTAATCATGATGTCTGTCACTATACCTCAATACAGAATGCACCTGTAATCATGATCTCTGTCATTATACCTCAATACAGAATACATCTGTAATCATGATCTCTGTCACTATACCTCAATACCGAATACACATGTAATCATGATCTGTCACTATACCTCAATACAGAATACACCTGTAATCATGATCTCTGTCACTATACCGCAATACAGAATACACCTGTAATCATGATCTCTGTCCCTGTACCTCAATACAGAATACACCTGTAATCATGATTTCTGTCACTATACCTCAATACAGAATACATCTGTAATCATGATGTCTGTCACTATACCTCAATACAGAATACACCAGTAATCATGATCTCTGTCACTATACCTCAATACAGAATACACCTGTAATCACGATCTCTGTCACTATACCTCAATAACGAATACACCTGTAATCATGATCTGTCACTATACCTCAATACAGAATCCACCTGTAATCATGATCTGTCACTATACCTCAATACAGAATACTCGTGTAATCACAATCTCTGTAACTATACCTCAATACAGAATCCCCCTGTAGTCATGATGTCTGTCACTAAACTTCAATACAGAATCCCCCTGTAGTCATGTTTCTGTCACTATACCTCAATACAGAATCACCCCAGTAATCATGATGTCTGTCACTATACCTCAATACAGAATCCCCCTGTAGTCATGTTTCTGTCACTATACCTCAATACAGAATCCCCCTGTAGTCATGATTTCTGTCACTGTACCTCAATACCGAATACACCTGTAATCATGATCTGTCACTATACCTCAATACAGAATACACCTGTAATCACTATCTCTGTCACTGTACCTCAATACAGAATACACCTGTCATCACGATCTCTGTCACTATACCATAATACAGAATACACCTGTAATCATTATCTCTGTCACTATACCTCAATACAGAATACACCAGTAATCACGATCTCTGTCACTATACCTCAATACAGAATACACCTGTAATCATGATCTCTGTCACTGTACCTCAATACAGAATACACCTGTAATCATGACCTCTGGCACTGTACCTCAATACAGAATACACCTGTAATCATGATCTCTGTCACTATACCTCAATACAGAATACATCTGTAATCATGATCTCTGTCACTATACCATAATACAGAATACATCTGTAATCATGATCTCTGTCACTATACCTCAATACAGAATAGATCTGTAATCATGATTTGTCACTATACCTCAATACAGAATACATCTGTATTCATGATCTCTGTCACTATACCTCAATACAGAATACATCTGTAATCATGATCTGTCACTGTACCTCAATACAGAATACACCTGTAATCATGATCTCTGTCACTATACCATAATACAGAATACACCTGTAATCATTATCTCTGTCACTATACCTCAATACAGAATACATCTGTAATCATGATCTCTGCCACTATACCTCAATACAGAATACATCTGTAATCATGATCTGTCACTATACCTCAATACAGAATACATCTGTAATCATGATCTCTGTCACTATACCTCAATACAGAATACATCTGTAATCATGATCTGTCACTATACCTCAAAACAGAATACATCTGTAATCATGATCTCTGTCACTATACCTCAATACAGAATACACCTGTAATCATGATCTGTCACTATACTGCAATACAGAATACACCTGTAATCATGATCTGTCACTATACTGCAATACAGAATACACCTGTGATCATGATCTGTCACTATACTGCAATACAGAATACACCTGTAATCATGATCTGTCACTATACTGCAATACAGAATACACCTGCAATCATTATCTCTGTCACAATACCTCAATACAGAATACACCTTTAATCGTTATCTCTGTCACTGTACCTCAATACAGAATACACCTGCAATCATTATCTCTGTCACAATACCTCAAAACAGAATACACCTGCAATCGTTATCTCTGTCACTGTACCTCAATACAGAATACACCTGCAATCATTATCTCTGTCACTTTATCTAAATACAGAATCCACCTGCAATCATTATCTCTGTCACAATACCTCAATACAGAATACACCTGCAATCATTATCTCTGTCACAATACCTCAATACAGAATCCACCTGTAATCATGATCTCTGTCACTTTACCTCAATACCAAATACACGTGTAATCATGATCTCTGTCACTGTACCTCAATACAGAATCCACCTGTAATCATTATCTCTGTCACTATACCTCAATACAGAATACACCTGTAATCATTATCTCTGTCACTATACCTCAATACAGAATACACGTGTAATCATTATCTCTGTCACTGTACCTCAATACAGAATACACGTGTAATCATGATCTGTCACTATACCTCAATACAGAATACACCTGTAATCATGATCTCCGTCACTGTACCTCAATACAGAATACACCTGTAATCACTATCTCCGTCACTGTACCTCAATACAGAATAAACCTGTAATCACTATCTCCGTCACTATACCTCAATACAGAATAAACCTGTAATCACGATCTCCGTCACTATACCTCAATACAGAATACACCTGTAATCATGATCTCCATCACTATACCACAATACAGAATACACCTGTAATCACGATCTCTGTCACTATACCTCAATACAGAATAAACCTGTAATCATGATCTCTGTCACTGTACCTCAATACAGAATACACCTGTCATCATGACCTCTGTCACTGTACCTCAATATAGAATACACCTGTAATCATGATCTCTGTCACTATACCTCAATACAGAATACACCTGTAATCATGATCTCTGTCACTGTACCTCAATACAGAATATACCTGTAATCATGACATCTTACACTGTACCTCAATACAGAATACACCTGTAATCATGATCTCTGTCACTATACCTCAATACAGAATACACCTGTAATCATGATCTCTGTCACTATACCTCAATACACAATCCACCTGTAATCACAATCTGTCACTATACCTCAATACAGAATCCACCTGTAATCACGATCTCTGTCACTATACCTCAATACCGAATACACCTGTAATCATGATCTCTGTCACTATACCTTAATACAGAATGCACCTGTAATCCCAATCTGTCACTATACCTCAACACAGTATCCACCTATAATCACAATCTGTCACTATACCTCAATACAGTATCCACCTGTAATCACGATCTCTGTCACTATACCTCAATACTGAATACACCTGTAATCATGATGTGTCACTATACCTCAATACAGAATACAACTATAATTATAATCTCTGTCACTATACCTCAATACAGAATCCACCTGTAATCATGATGTCTGTCACTATACCTCAATACAGAATCCACCTGTAATCATGATGTCTGTCACTATACCTCAATACAGAATGCACCTGTAATCATGATGTCTGTCACTATACCTCAATACAGAATGCACCTGTAATCATGATCTCTGTCATTATACCTCAATACAGAATACATCTGTAATCATGATCTCTGTCACTATACCTCAATACCGAATACACATGTAATCATGATCTGTCACTATACCTCAATACAGAATACACCTGTAATCATGATCTCTGTCACTATACCGCAATACAGAATACACCTGTAATCATGATCTCTGTCCCTGTACCTCAATACAGAATACACCTGTAATCATGATTTCTGTCACTATACCTCAATACAGAATACATCTGTAATCATGATGTCTGTCACTATACCTCAATACAGAATACACCAGTAATCATGATCTCTGTCACTATACCTCAATACAGAATACACCTGTAATCACGATCTCTGTCACTATACCTCAATAACGAATACACCTGTAATCATGATCTGTCACTATACCTCAATACAGAATCCACCTGTAATCATGATCTGTCACTATACCTCAATACAGAATACTCGTGTAATCACAATCTCTGTAACTATACCTCAATACAGAATCCCCCTGTAGTCATGATGTCTGTCACTAAACTTCAATACAGAATCCCCCTGTAGTCATGTTTCTGTCACTATACCTCAATACAGAATCACCCCAGTAATCATGATGTCTGTCACTATACCTCAATACAGAATCCCCCTGTAGTCATGTTTCTGTCACTATACCTCAATACAGAATCCCCCTGTAGTCATGATTTCTGTCACTGTACCTCAATACCGAATACACCTGTAATCATGATCTGTCACTATACCTCAATACAGAATACACCTGTAATCACTATCTCTGTCACTGTACCTCAATACAGAATACACCTGTCATCACGATCTCTGTCACTATACCATAATACAGAATACACCTGTAATCATGATCTGTCACTATACCTCAATACAGAATACACCAGTAATCACGATCTCTGTCACTATACCTCAATACAGAATACACCTGTAATCATGATCTCTGTCACTGTACCTCAATACAGAATACACCTGTAATCATGACCTCTGGCACTGTACCTCAATACAGAATACACCTGTAATCATGATCTCTGTCACTATACCTCAATACAGAATACATCTGTAATCATGATCTCTGTCACTATACCATAATACAGAATACATCTGTAATCATGATCTCTGTCACTATACCTCAATACAGAATAGATCTGTAATCATGATTTGTCACTATACCTCAATACAGAATACATCTGTATTCATGATCTCTGTCACTATACCTCAATACAGAATACACCTGTAATCATGATCTCTGTCACTATACCATAATACAGAATACACCTGTAATCATTATCTCTGTCACTATACCTCAATACAGAATACACCAGTAATCACGATCTCTGTCACTATACCTCGATACAGAATACACCTGTAATCATGATCTCTGTCACTGTACCTCAATACAGAATACACCTGTAATCATGATCTCTGTCACTATACCTCAATACAGAATACATCTGTAATCATGATCTCTGTCACTATACCATAATACAGAATACATCTGTAATCATGATCTCTGTCACTATACCTCAATACAGAATAGATCTGTAATCATGATTTGTCACTATACCTCAATACAGAATACACCTGTAATCATGATCTCCATCACTATACCTCAATACAGAATACACCTGTAATCACGATCTCTGTCACTATACCTCAATACAGAATACACCTGTAATCATGATCTCTGTCACTGTACCTCAATACAGAATACACCTGTCATCATGACCTCTGTCACTGTACCTCAATATAGAATACACCTGTAATCATGATCTCTGTCACTATACCTCAATACAGAATACACCTGTAATCATGATCTCTGTCACTGTACCTCAATACAGAATATACCTGTAATCATGACATCTTACACTGTACCTCAATACAGAATACACATGTAATCATGATCTCTGTCACTATACCTCAATACAGAATACACCTGTAATCATGATCTCTGTCACTATACCTCAATACACAATCCACCTGTAATCACAATCTGTCACTATACCTCAATACAGAATCCACCTGTAATCACGATCTCTGTCACTATACCTCAATACCGAATACACCTGTAATCATGATCTCTGTCACTATACCTTAATACAGAATGCACCTGTAATCCCAATCTGTCACTATACCTCAACACAGTATCCACCTGTAATCACAATCTGTCACTATACCTCAATACAGTATCCACCTGTAATCACGATCTCTGTCACTATACCTCAATACTGAATACACCTGTAATCATGATGTGTCACTATACCTCAATACAGAATACAACTATAATCATAATCTCTGTCACTATACCTCAATACAGAATCCACCTGTAATCATGATGTCTGTCACTATACCTCAATACAGAATCCACCTGTAATCATGATGTCTGTCACTATACCTCAATACAGAATGCACCTGTAATCATGATGTCTGTCACTATACCTCAATACAGAATGCACCTGTAATCATGATCTCTGTCATTATACCTCAATACAGAATACATCTGTAATCATGATCTCTGTCACTATACCTCAATACCGAATACACATGTAATCATGATCTGTCACTATACCTCAATACAGAATACACCTGTAATCATGATCTCTGTCACTATACCGCAATACAGAATACACCTGTAATCATGATCTCTGTCCCTGTACCTCAATACAGAATACACCTGTAATCATGATTTCTGTCACTATACCTCAATACAGAATACATCTGTAATCATGATGTCTGTCACTATACCTCAATACAGAATACACCAGTAATCATGATCTCTGTCACTATACCTCAATACAGAATACACCTGTAATCACGATCTCTGTCACTATACCTCAATAACGAATACACCTGTAATCATGATCTGTCACTATACCTCAATACAGAATCCACCTGTAATCATGATCTGTCACTATACCTCAATACAGAATACTCGTGTAATCACAATCTCTGTAGCTATACCTCAATACAGAATCCCCCTGTAGTCATGATGTCTGTCACTAAACTTCAATACAGAATCCCCCTGTAGTCATGTTTCTGTCACTATACCTCAATACAGAATCACCCCAGTAATCATGATGTCTGTCACTATACCTCAATACAGAATCCCCCTGTAGTCATGTTTCTGTCACTATACCTCAATACAGAATGCACCTGTAATCATGATGTCTGTCACTATACCTCAATACAGAATGCACCTGTAATCATGATCTCTGTCATTATACCTCAATACAGAATACATCTGTAATCATGATCTCTGTCACTATACCTCAATACCGAATACACATGTAATCATGATCTGTCACTATACCTCAATACAGAATACACCTGTAATCATGATCTCTGTCACTATACCGCAATACAGAATACACCTGTAATCATGATCTCTGTCCCTGTACCTCAATACAGAATACACCTGTAATCATGATTTCTGTCACTATACCTCAATACAGAATACATCTGTAATCATGATGTCTGTCACTATACCTCAATACAGAATACACCAGTAATCATGATCTCTGTCACTATACCTCAATACAGAATACACCTGTAATCACGATCTCTGTCACTATACCTCAATAACGAATACACCTGTAATCATGATCTGTCACTATACCTCAATACAGAATCCACCTGTAATCATGATCTGTCACTATACCTCAATACAGAATACTCGTGTAATCACAATCTCTGTAGCTATACCTCAATACAGAATCCCCCTGTAGTCATGATGTCTGTCACTAAACTTCAATACAGAATCCCCCTGTAGTCATGTTTCTGTCACTATACCTCAATACAGAATCACCCCAGTAATCATGATGTCTGTCACTATACCTCAATACAGAATCCCCCTGTAGTCATGTTTCTGTCACTATACCTCAATACAGAATCCCCCTGTAGTCATGATTTCTGTCACTGTACCTCAATACCGAATACACCTGTAATCATGATCTGTCACTATACCTCAATACAGAATACACCTGTAATCACTATCTCTGTCACTGTACCTCAATACAGAATACACCTGTCATCACGATCTCTGTCACTATACCATAATACAGAATACACCTGTAATCATTATCTCTGTCACTATACCTCAATACAGAATACACCAGTAATCACGATCTCTGTCACTATACCTCAATACAGAATACACCTGTTATCATGATCTCTGTCACTGTACCTCAATACAGAATACACCTGTAATCATGATCTCTGTCACTATACCTCAATACAGAATACATCTGTAATCATGATCTCTGTCACTATACCATAATACAGAATACATCTGTAATCATGATCTCTGTCACTATACCTCAATACAGAATAGATCTGTAATCATGATTTGTCACTATACCTCAATACAGAATACATCTGTATTCATGATCTCTGTCACTATACCTCAATACAGAATACATCTGTAATCATGATCTGTCACTGTACCTCAATACAGAATACACCTGTAATCATGATCTCTGTCACTATACCATAATACAGAATACACCTGTAATCATTATCTCTGTCACTATACCTCAATACAGAATACATCTGTAATCATGATCTCTGCCACTATACCTCAATACAGAATACATCTGTAATCATGATCTGTCACTATACCTCAATACAGAATACATGTAACGGTCGTGTTCAGGAGATGGACCACAAGTGTAGATGAGGCTATAGGGACACTCACTAAGTACCGTAGGTAGCAAGTATTGGTCTTCACCTTAATGACTACACACCCTTGGTTGAGCCGCCGGTGGTATGTCACCAAGGATTTTGCTGGAACACTTACTACCGGATACTCAGCAAGTGGAGCCCGTATAGGATCGTACAGGAATACAGGCAAACGGAGAGTCAGGAGACAGGCCGGGTCACGGACAGGAGAGATACGGATAAACAGGTCACTAGCAGAAATCGAGGCAGGCGGCGGACGGAGAATAGTCAGGAACAGCAGGGTCATACACAGAATAATCAGGAATGCAGGAACAAACGGATGGAGAATATAGGGACGAACCGGGTCAGCAACAGATAAACGGAGTCAATCAGGAGTCAAAACGCTAGTGAGATACACAAGGCACTATCACAGGCAAAGGTAACCTGTGAAATGACCATTTAAATACACTACCAATTGATCAGGACACACCTCTGATCAATTGGCAAGGGAGGGGTTAATTTAATAAATAGCCCTTTAACTGGGCTCATGAATATTCATGAAACACCCGTTCGCGCATGCGCGAACGGGTGCGTGACGTCACTGAGCGCGCGTCTTACTAGACGCGCGTCTCAGCATCAAGGGAAGCTGGGGCTCTCACTCTGAGCCCCAGCCGACGGGATGGCGTCCTCCTGATCCGCGATGGCGGCGGATCAGGAGGTAAATCAAGGTAGGTGACACTACCCCTCCCCCGACGGGAGACATACTGGCTACCAAGACCCGGCTTGAGAGGAAACTTGGAATGAAAAGATCGGAGTTTCACAGGAGCATGAACATCCCTAGCCGGTACCCAGGAATTCTCCTCAGGACCATAACCCTTCCATCTAATTAGATATTGCAAGGAGCCCTGCTGGAACCGAGAATCCAAGATAGACTGAACTTCGTATTCTTCATCCCCCTGGAATAAAACGGATTCGGGAACTTTGAGCATATGAGAGTATTTGTTAGTAATGGCAGGTTTCAATAAAGACACATGGAAAGAGTTGTTAATGCGTAACGATTTGGGAAGACACAAAGAGAAAGAAACGTCGTTGAGTCGAGATTGAATCTTATAGGGTCCTATATACTTTGGCCCCAATGTTTTGGCAGCTTGACGAAGGCGGAGATGTTTTGTAGACAGCCAGACCAGTGTACCAGGTGTAAGGACAGGACCCACCGACCTGTGTTTATCTGCGGCTGTCTTCTGTTTGACCTTGGCTTGACGCAAAATATTGGCCAGGCGAGACCAATGGTCTCGGATAGATAAAACTTGGAGGTCAGCGGCAGGAACCTCAGTGAGAATGCGATCCTGAGGCCATAAGGTGGGTTCATATCATTAATAGCTGAAAGCTTGTCTGGATCCATCTCTAATTGACCAGCAGAGATAATGTAGCCTAAAAATTTTGTTCGGTTGGATTCAAATTCGCATTTCTCTGCCTTGGCGAAAAGGGAGTGATCCCTAAGACGTTGCAACACTTGTCTGACATGACTGCGATGTTCTTCAAGGTTTTTGGAATATATTAAAATGTCATCCAAATAAATCATTACGTGGGACAGAAGTAAGTCCCTGAAGATATCATTCATGAACGTTTGGAATACAGCTGGCGCATTACACAACCCAAACGGCATTACCAGGTACTCATAGTGGCCGTATCGGGTATTAAATGCCGTCTTCCATTCATCCCCTTCCTTGATGCGGATCAAGTTATAGGCCCCCCGAAGATCTAATTTAGTGAAAATCGTGGCATCCCTTAATTGATCATACAGTTCAGTGATGAGCGGTAGAGGGTATTTGTTCTTGACTGTGATCTTGTTAAGTCCCCTGTAATCAATACAGGGACGGAGGGATCCCTCTTTTTTAGCCACAAAGAAAAAACCTGCTCCTGCTGGGGATGCTGAGGGTCTGATAAATCCTTTATTTAGATTTTCTTCTATGTATTGGGCTAAGGCCTGATTTTCTGGACTTGATAAAGGATAAGTATGACCTGTGGGAGGACTGGATCCACATAATAATTCAATAGCACAGTCATATGCCCGATGTGGAGGTAAGGACTCTGCTTTCTTTTTAGAAAATACATCTAAGAAATCCCAATATGGAGATGGTACAATTTTCCGGGGATCTTCGGTAGGTAAATCAAGAACAAGATTGACTTTATGGAGGGTTATACAACAGGATGTTTTACACCGATTGCTCCAGGAAGTAATTTGTTTGTTTTCCCAATCAATACAAGGATTATGGAGTTGTAACCATGGCATCCCTAAAATGATAGGTATGTGAGGACTCTGCAATATATCAAAATGTAATTCTTCAGTATGACATATTCCTACTACAACTCCCAGAGGTTCAGTCTGTAAAGAAATGATTCCTGTACCCAGCGGAGTCCCATCTAATGTGGCGACAGCTGTCTTTTGGGTTTTGTTATTAAGATGGATCCCTTGACGAAGAGCCCATGTCTCATCAATAAAATTCCCAGCGGCCCCTGAATCTATGAAGGCTTGTGTGGCCATTTGGTGGCCTCTCCACTGGAGAGTAATGGGTACATACATTCTTTGGTTGTCTGGAGGCATGATCATAGAAACGCTCAGTGGAGAACCTCCTGACTCCACCAAGCTTAGGCATTTCCCGATTTTTTAGGACAGAGAGCTACCAAGTGACCTTTTTGGCCACAATACATACACAACCCTAGAGATCGTCGGCGTTGTTTTTCACTGGAGTTAACCGAAGAACTGGACCTATCTCCATAGGTTCTGCACCGGGAACGTTACTTTCGGTTGTGGGTTTGGGGTAAGGTGAACGAAATGGACAAGAAGGTTTTCTCTCTCTGTCTCTATCTTTCTCCAATCTTCTTTCTTGATCTCTAGCTTCTAATCTTAGGCATAAGGCAATCAGGTTTTCTAGATCGTGTGGTATATCTCTATATGTGAGAGCATCTTTGATGGATTCATTTAAACCTCTGCGAAATGCAGCCCGTAAAGCGCTAGCATTCCAGTCGGTCTCGTAGGCCAAAGTGCGGAACTCCACTGCATATTGAGCTACAGTTCTTCTCCCTTGGAGAAGTTCCATCAGATTTGATTCTGCAGCTTCACGTCGACCAGGGGCGTCAAATACCGAGCGAAAAGCAGCTGTAAATTCATCTGCATCTTCCAGAAGTATAGAGTTCTGTTCCATAAGTGGGGTGGCCCAGGCAAGAGCTTCTCCCTTTAACAGGTTGATAATAAAGGAAACTCTGTTGAAGTGTGAAGAAAAGGTCTGTGGTTGTGTCCGAAAATGTAAAGAACATTGATTTAGAAAACCCCGACATAATTGAGGTTCACCAGAATACTTCTCAGGAAGTGGCATTTTTGGTGGTTTCACCAAGGAAGCAGAATGAGTAGCGGTCTCGGCCATGGTTCTGGAGGACGTAGACGGACCAGTCATTTGACGTAGAAGATCTGCAACTTCATCCACTTTCCTCTCAAGAGACTGGAGATGTGTAGCATGGGTCATCAGGACTTGATCATGCGTGTCCTGTCTGGACGAAATCCTCGCCATATCTACGGGATCCATATTTAAGGCCTGTGATAAATGTAACGGTCGTGTTCAGGAGATGGACCACAAGTGTAGATGAGGCTATAGGGACACTCACTAAGTACCGTAGGTAGCAAGTATTGGTCTTCACCTTAATGACTACACACCCTTGGTTGAGCCGCCGGTGGTATGTCACCAAGGATTTTGCTGGAACACTTACTACCGGATACTCAGCAAGTGGAGCCCGTATAGGATCGTACAGGAATACAGGCAAACGGAGAGTCAGGAGACAGGCCGGGTCACGGACAGGAGAGATACGGATAAACAGGTCACTAGCAGAAATCGAGGCAGGCGGCGGACGGAGAATAGTCAGGAACAGCAGGGTCATACACAGAATAATCAGGAATGCAGGAACAAACGGATGGAGAATATAGGGACGAACCGGGTCAGCAACAGATAAACGGAGTCAATCAGGAGTCAAAACGCTAGTGAGATACACAAGGCACTATCACAGGCAAAGGTAACCTGTGAAATGACCATTTAAATACACTACCAATTGATCAGGACACACCTCTGATCAATTGGCAAGGGAGGGGTTAATTTAATAAATAGCCCTTTAACTGGGCTCATGAATATTCATGAAACACCCGTTCGCGGTGCGTGACGTCACTGAGCGCGCGTCTTACTGGACGCGCGTCTCAGCATCAAGGGAAGCTGGGGCTCTCACTCTGAGCCCCAGCCGACGGGATGGCGTCCTCCTGATCCGCGATGGCGGCGGATCAGGAGGTAAATCAAGGTAGGTGACAATACATCTGTAATCATGATCTCTGTCACTATACCTCAATACAGAATACATCTGTAATCATGATCTGTCACTATACCTCAAAACAGAATACATCTGTAATCATGATCTCTGTCACTATACCTCAATACAGAATACACCTGTAATCATGATCTGTCACTATACTGCAATACAGAATACACCTGTAATCATGATCTGTCACTATACTGCAATACAGAATACACCTGTGATCATGATCTGTCCCTATACTTCAATACAGAATACACCTGTAATCATGGTTGACTATCTTTTGTACCCATTTGTATTCTGTGTTAAAATTGTATATTTGTAATTTAATATTTTGCATTTTAATATTATATTGTATTCTGTTGTATCAATGCATTGCTCGTGGATACTTCCTGGTAAAATACTTTATTAATAAATAAATAATATAAATAGATTAAAAGAAAGTAGCGTTTAAACATTATAAAGCTGAGTGATCACCAGAGGCAATTGCAAAATATAAAGATATAAAGTTTTTTGGGGATTCCACTTTCTCTCCTTAGCAATTATTTCTTCATTCTCGAATTTAGCTAATTTGCCTTCTTGAAAGGCTCTGTTGGAGGCTGTAAAAAGGCAATTCAATTGTCTAACGTGGAGAATGAAAAAATAACTGCTAAGGAGAGTAAGAGGAATCACCAAAAAAACTCTAAATATATAAATGGCAAACAATTAAAGGCTTATAATGTTGGTGGTTTTATTATATGAATTGAGTGCGACGCTCGGTGGGGACAGAGAGACAGACAATGGATAAGAACCTGCAAACTGAGGTTTTGGGGCATGACTGGAGGTTGGATGCAGTCTCTTTCGGAGGATGCATGCCTCGAGAAACACTACTGCCAACACCGATAGAAGCCGAGATGGGAAAAACCACTAGGCTAAACAAACCCCCTAAAGAAACCTTGCTTAAACAGTACTTCTCTTTGTAAGGTCCGACAAAGAGGACAGCAGAGGACTGTGGATGATATATTTTTGGGATAAGACTGGAAAGTAAAGGAGTGTCATGGTTCCTGACTGAGGCCTACAGGCATATGTCAGGGCCAGGGCCAGATAGCATGGGACCTTGAAAGCCCGAGTTCATTGCACAGACATGGAGACAAAGGCCTGGTGCAGGGTAATTGCAGTCCCCTGGGAGCTTAAGGGCCCAGGTTTAATCAGCCACATTCCCAGTGTAGCCAAAACTAGGAGCTGCAGACATCCTGGCACGAGTATGAGACAAAACTAAGGGTGAATAAAGCAAGCAGAGCAGAAGGAATACCAGCAGAACAAAAACAAGATGAATGCAATACAGAGTGCAGAGCTGCAAGACAGAACTAAAAGAACTAAAGCTTACGAGGCCAGGGCAACGTATAAGATATTGTAACGGATCGCCTGGCAACCCCGACTGGGTACCTCCGTTAAAGGATGCTCCTAGCGCTTCCTGAGGACTCCAAGCACTGCAGCAGACACCACAACCACCAAACCGGAGAAGCATATGAATCCTCCCAAGCATATGAATGCTGTAGACAGTTGAATAGGAACCATACGAATAGGTTTACTCTCCTAGCAGTCAAACTGGAACAGCATACAAGAAATCCTTCCCCCAATAATGAGACGACACTTCACTTTGAGGGTTAAGCAGGAACTTTTACAGCAAGATTGAACTACTTTATTTGACAAACAACACAGACTTATATACACCAAACTGCAATCAGATAACACTTGATTAAACAATAGAAAACTTAAACACATCACCAGTAAAGCAGTATCTAGCCACTTTAATCTGGAGCCAGAAGCAAGGTAGTCAGACTGGGTGCCTGACATAATTAAACAATGGAAGGCTTAAACACATTACAGACAGGGTCCATAATCTATAGGGAGGTGTTTGGCCCTCAGGCCCCTCCAAGAACCCCAGTCAGTCAGACTGTCAGAATTCACTTCGTGACAGCGGCCACCCCCGAGAACAAAGGACGGCTACTTACTGTTCAATTACCCGTTCGCAACAATGTTGCAACGGGTAATTGAGGACACACTTTAAAATACATAAAGTCACATTTTACACATAACACACAGACATTTCACATATCCCCAGATAGCTCAGGTCTGAGCGCACATTATTAAGTGAATGGCGCTCGGACCACACAAATACAGTTTAATCGCCATGGAGCCAAAGTCTTTACAGTCAGTTTCATACGAATGGGCTCCATGGGATTCCTATCTGGGGTATAACACATTCACATAAAGTCTGGTCCATAGTCCAAAGGCAAGAGGCGGGCAAGCAGCCCCCTCCAAGGACACGTGGCGAGGCCGGTTTCGCCACATTTCTCCCCTTTACCATCCAAACTAACAGGGTATCTGACCTCCTGCCGGTCAGTGCCCTGGTTAGTCCAGCAACCCACCCACGAAGCACAAACAGCAATACAACCCACCCACAATAACTGGTTACTACACCTGGATGAAATAGCAACTTGTCCATGTCCAGGTGCCTCACCACAGCTGTGCGGGGGGCTGGTAGACTGCCTTGGTGGGTTGCTGAGTGGGCAGAGACCAGCGGTACTCTGCCCGGGTGCCAGCGCTACCACTGAAGTAGCCTGGTTGGAGCCTGGTTGGGGGAGGGGGAGACCGACTGTCTCCCCTCTGGATACACTGCTCTGTGGCTGGGGGACAGGACCGACCGTCCCTGCCCCTGGGGCTGCAAGTGCAGAGACTACGGTCCCATCTGCATAGTTGTGGGGCTTAACATCTCCCCTTGGTGGGTTAGGCTGCCGCTGGAGAGAGGGTGTAACAAGCTCCTCTCTCTGAACTGTAGACTGCCGCTGGGGAGAGGGGGTAACCTGCTCCTCTCCCTGACACTCTCTTTGCTGGTGGAGAGGGGGACCAGCTGTCTCCCCTTTCAATATTTTGTCCTGCGGCTGGGGTGCGAGACAGATGGTCTCTGCTTCCTGGGGTACACACTGCCGCTGGGGAGGAAGGACGGCCCCTTCATCTCCCTGGGGTACACACTGCCGCTGGAGATCTGGGCCGACCGCCCAGCATCCCTGTAGGGCCGGTAGAGAGACCGCCATCCCATCTCCACCTGCCATCTGTGGGTCTTCCCAGGACCAGTCTATGAGGTCCCCTACTTCTGCCGCTGGTAGTGAAGCAGGGGGTACCTCGGCTGCGTTTTCCCAGCTGTAGGTTGGCAGGTCTGGGTCTCCCAGCCAGTTTTCCTGTTCTGTGTCTATGCCCTGTGGCTGACATGAGTTTAGTAGTTCCACATAGTCCATCTCTAGCTGTCGTTCCATGGCAGCCAAACGGTGGAGGTCTTGTCCCAGTCCCATAGATCTCGGGCCCTGTACCATCTCACCCCGGTAATAAAAAATAGCCCAGTACCGTGACTCTGCTGGACTGCCAAAGTCGACGTCTTCTGCTAAGGCCTTCCACAACAGGCCAGGGCTAGTGTAGTTCTCCCCCTCCGGCTGGATGCCCTCTGCCCTCCATGTCTCTGGCTGGACAGTGCACCACCACAGTGCCCGGTATGAGGCGTCAAGGCTCAGTTCCCTTTCCACGAGGTACTCAAGTTGTCTGACCTGCTGCCCTCCGGGTTGGTCTCCCAGAAGCGGCATCCGCCAGGCCATTTGTTCCTCCAACCGGTATGCGACACCAGGAAGGCGCTGCTGCCGTCGATACTGGACTTCCTCCAGGGCATTGTACCATAGTTCTTGCCGGGCAATATCTCTCCAGTCAAATTCACCCTCTTCCTCAGGTGTGCGAGGTGCCCAAGGATCCACGAACCCCATTTTCCCAAATCTTTATGTAGACAGGGACGCTGTATAAACACTAGCGTCGCCTTCAATTTGTAAATCCAAACGACTGTGTCTCTGAGCTGCTTTACCTCGCACTAGGACGCCATCCCACCGCTGCCACCAATGTAACGGATCGCCTGGCAACCCCGACTGGGTACCTCCGTTAAAGGATGCTCCTAGCGCTTCCTGAGGACTCCAAGCACTGCAGCAGACACCACAACCACCAAACCGGAGAAGCATATGAATCCTCCCAAGCATATGAATGCTGTAGACAGTTGAATAGGAACCATACGAATAGGTTTACTCTCCTAGCAGTCAAACTGGAACAGCATACAAGAAATCCTTCCCCCAATAATGAGACGACACTTCACTTTGAGGGTTAAGCAGGAACTTTTACAGCAAGATTGAACTACTTTATTTGACAAACAACACAGACTTATATACACCAAACTGCAATCAGATAACACTTGATTAAACAATAGAAAACTTAAACACATCACCAGTAAAGCAGTATCTAGCCACTTTAATCTGGAGCCAGAAGCAAGGTAGTCAGACTGGGTGCCTGACATAATTAAACAATGGAAGGCTTAAACACATTACAGACAGGGTCCATAATCTATAGGGAGGTGTTTGGCCCTCAGGCCCCTCCAAGAACCCCAGTCAGTCAGACTGTCAGAATTCACTTCGTGACAGCGGCCACCCCCGAGAACAAAGGACGGCTACTTACTGTTCAATTACCCGTTCGCAACAATGTTGCAACGGGTAATTGAGGACACACTTTAAAATACATAAAGTCACATTTTACACATAACACACAGACATTTCACATATCCCCAGATAGCTCAGGTCTGAGCGCACATTATTAAGTGAATGGCGCTCGGACCACACAAATACAGTTTAATCGCCATGGAGCCAAAGTCTTTACAGTCAGTTTCATACGAATGGGCTCCATGGGATTCCTATCTGGGGTATAACACATTCACATAAAGTCTGGTCCATAGTCCAAAGGCAAGAGGCGGGCAAGCAGCCCCCTCCAAGGACACGTGGCGAGGCCGGTTTCGCCACAGATATAACTAAGGAGACATACAGAGATGCATATATAACACAGGACAACATACAGAGGACGGGATAAAGGGACACAAGGGATGCTGTGAGGGGTGGAGATCCTCAGGCGCTTTTTTTTTTTTTTTTTTTTTAAATCTTTATTGAGTTTTTCATAATTTATAAAAAATACATTCACATCAATAAGCAATGATAATGGTTATAGGTACATGGGTTTCCCTCTATATACAGATATTTCTTCTCCTCTCTTCCTTTCCCTCCTTCCCGTCCCATATAAGACCTTCATAAATATTTCCCCCGACTCCCAGCCCCGACTAGTCGTATCTGGTACCAAGAGTCAAGATTATAAAGAGGGGAAGAGATAGAGAGACATTTCTCTCTCCCCCTCCCATCCCCCCCACATTCATCTCTTCATGCATTCACACATTCACCTTGACTATATTCACACTCACATTCATTCTGTTCCCCCGGAACCGGTGATCCATTCATACATATTTATTTTTTTATTTTTCTTTAATTAGATCTAAATATTTGTCTGTCCAACCAAGGTGACCACACCCCATAGTATTTTCCGATTCTGTCGTAGTTGTTTAGATAGTAACCTTTCTCCATTTGTTCTTGGTAGTCAATTTGATCAATTAAATTAGCTATGTCCAATTGGCCTGGTATTTTCCAAGATCTCGCAATAATAAGTTTTGCTGCCAATAGAATCTGTACAAGAAGCATTCTTTTCTTCCTATCCCAGATCTCCATGCCCATATGAAATAACATCATTCCTGGGTTGCATACAACCTCTACTCCCATGACATTGGAGGCTAATAGGGATACTTGACTCCAGAACATTTTTACCAACTGACATTCCCACCATTGATGTACTAAAGTTCCCTTATTATTTAGGCATCTCCAACATTTATCACTATGATTAGTATACATTTTTTTAAGCTTAACTGGTGACAGATGCCATCTGTATATAACTTTGTAATAACTCTCTAATAGGTTTAATGAATAAGTGGATCTTCTTGTTGTCTGTATAGCTTTATACCATTCTTTCTCTAACGCAACTATGCTAAGCTCGCTACACCATTTTTTTTATTATTGTTAAGCTGGTAAAGTCCTCCACACAGTCTAATGCTGCATATGCTCTTTTGCCCCATTTGTTTTTCCATGCTGCCAAGAAGAAGTCATCCATATCCACGTTAGTTTTATGTGGCATAGGGAATATCTCTTTTTCATAGAGATGTTTTATTCTTAGATATGGATACAATTCCCTTGGCCGCAAAGGAAATCTACTCATTATAACGGGGAATTGTTGGATTGTTTCATCCTTAATCCTATCTTCCACCGCACCCAGCGATAAGAATCTTCCCACCACATATAGAGGTAGGTATTTTTTCTTAATTTTTTTCCAGATATCACGCAGCTGGTCTACTATTGAATTGTTATTATTTTTCGTATCATTGAATAGGTTATCTACTAATAATGAGCCACTTTGTTCCATTAACATCCAGGGATGTTTTTCTATATCTATATGGGTCCATTTTGCAAGGTGGGTAAGCATAACTGTGTGATATATCTTCACTACATCTGGCATCCTAATTCCTCCCTGTACCTGTGTTCTGGATAATATATTAAAAGAGACTCTCGGTGTTTTGCTTTCAAAGGGTAACCTAGCTGCACATGGGGATAAGAGAGAGGAGCACATAGAAGCCTTATCAATAAACTGAAATCTTTCAGTTTGGATTTCAATATTGTTGAATGGATTAGACAATGGCTGAGTGACAGGCAACAGAGGGTTGTAGTCAATGGGGTATATTCGATGCAAGGTCTTGTTACTAGTGGGGTACCTCAGGGATCTGTACTTGGGCCCATTCTCTATAATATTGTTATTAGTGATATTGCAGAAGGTCTTGTTACTAGTGGGGTCCCTCAGGGAGCTGTACTTGACCCATTCTCTATAATATTGTTATTAGTGATAATGCAGAAGGTCTTGTTACTAGTGGGGTACCTCAGGGAGCTGTACTTGGACCCATTCTCTATAATATTGTTATAAGTGATATCGCAGAAGGTCTTGTTACTAGTGGGGTACCTCAGGGATCTGTACTTGGGCCCATTCTCTATAATATTGTTATTAGTGATATTGCAGAAGGTCTTGTTACTAGTGGGGTACCTCAGGGAGCTGTACTTGACCCATTCTCTATAATATTGTTATTAGTGATAATGCAGAAGGTCTTGTTACTAGTGGGGTACCTCAGGGAGCTGTACTTGGACCCATTCTCTATAATATTGTTATTAGTGATATTGCAGAAGGTCTTGTTACTAGTGGGGTACCTCAGGGGTCTGTACTTGGACCCATTCTCTATAATATTGTTATTAGTGATATTGCAGAAGGTCTTGTTACTAGTGGGGTACCTCAGGGATCGGTACTTGGACCCATTCTCTATAATATTGTTATTAGTGATATTGCAGAAGGTCTTGTTACTAGTGGGGTACCTCAGGGGTCTGTACTTGGACCCATTCTCTATAATATTGTTATTAGTGATATTGCAGAAGGTCTTGTTACTAGTGGGGTACCTCAGGGGTCTGTACTTGGACCCATTCTCTATAATATTGTTATTAGTGATATTGCAGAAGGTCTTGTTACTAGTGGGGTACCTCAGGGGTCTGTACTTGGACCCATTCTCTATAATATTGTTATTAGTGATATTGCAGAAGGTCTTGTTACTAGTGGGGTATCTCAGGGATCTGTACTTGGACCCATTCTCTATAATATTGTTATTAGTGATATTGCAGAAGGTCTTGTTACTAGTGGGGTATCTCAAGGATCTGTACTTGGACCCATTCTCTATAATATTGTTATAAGTGATATCGCAGAAGGTCTTGTTACTAGTGGGGTACCTCAGGGAGCTGTACTTGGACCCATTCTCTATAATATTGTTATTAGTGATATTGCAGAAGGTCTTTTTACTAGTGGGGTACCTCAGGGGTCTGTACTTGGACCCATTCTCTTCTGGGTGTGAGAGTGATGGGTGTGAGAGTGCTGTGTGTGATGGATGTGAGAGTGCTGTGTGTGATGGGTGTGAGAGTGCTGTGTGTGATGGGTGTGAGAGTGCTGTGTGTGATGGGTGTGAGAGTGTGTGATGGGTGTGAGAGTGTGTGATGGGTGTGAGAGTGCTGTGTGTGATGGGTGTGAGAGTGCTGTGTGTGATGGGTGTGAGAATGCTGTGTGTGATGGGTGTGAGTGCTGTGTGTGATGGGTGTGAGAATGCTGCGTGTGATGGGTGTGAGAATGCTGCGTGTGAGAGTGCTGTGTGTGATGGGTGTGAGTGCTGTGTGTGATGGGTGTGAGAGTGATGGGTGTGAGTGCTGTGTGTGATGGGTGTGAGAGTGATGGGTGTGAGTGCTGTGTGTGATGGGTATGAGAGTGCTGTATAAATATTAGAATGGATTGTGTGTGTGTGTGTGTGGGGGGGGGGGGGTAAATAAAAAAATACAATAACAGGCATTATTTTATTTGTTTATTTACCCCCCCTACACACACACACACACACACACAATCCATTCTAACATTTATACAGCACTCTCACACCCATACCACACAGCACTCACACACAGCACTCTCACACCCATCACACACAGCATTCTCACACCCATCACACACAACATTCTCACACCCATCACACACAGCACTCTCACACCCATCACACACAGCACTCTCACACCCATCACACACAGCACTCTTACACCCATCACACACAGCACTCTCACACCCATCACACACACATAGCACTCTCACACACAGCACACACAGCATTCTCACACACAGCACTCACACACATCATAGACAGCACTCTTGCACTCTCACACACAGCACTCTCACACACATCATACACAACACTCACACAACAGACATACACAATACTTCCATATATATATATATATATATATATACACACACACAGCACCCATCACACACATACTGGACCTCTAAACAAATTACATTCCAGACACACACTAGATCCCTTACCGAACTCTGGATCATCTACACACATACACACGCTAGATCCCTATATACACTCTGAAACCGTTATAAACACACACACTCACTAGATCTCCTATACACATTCTGGGTCCTTCAAACACACACTAGACTCATATATATATATATATATATATATATATATATATATATATATATATATGTGTGTATATATATACACACACTAGATTCTTTGTAAGCAAACACATACTACACCCCTAAATACACACTACATCTATATATACACACACACACTATAGCCTGTATTCACACACTTGCTATATCCCCTATACACACATTCTCTACAGCCCCTAGCCACATATGCATCACATTACACCACAAACACAACACAACTAAAACCGACCTTATTACACAATACCACACCACAATCAGCTCACTCTACACACACGCAATCCCACAAGCAGGCTCCAAACACATGCTCAATACTCTTTCCTGGCATTTTTGTCTCCTGGTATCCATTTATAGAGACACCAGAGACAAGTTGCAAGGAAACACAGTGCAAGCATGTTATTACATTTGCTTGCACTGTGCAGAACACATACAGGGCTTTTTTCTCATGCTAGAGCTCTTCAGCAGAGCTCTGCGCATGGTCTGCCCTGGAAGAGCATTGAACCAACATGCTCACTTTGAGAGGGAGCGTGTTTGTCATTGGTGATGACAAAACACACCTCCTCTGCCCTGCCCCCTTCTTAGTGGGCTGCTGTGATCAAAAAATGCCCGGGACGAATTTTTCTCCCAGTCCGGCCCTGATAGGGAGAGGTATTAGCAGAATGCTTGGTATCTAGGGAGACGCACTATTGTCATACTGTAGTTATTATCTCATATGACTTACGTGTATAATATATACCTCTATGCAGTCGCTCTGTTCTATTATTCTTGCCGTCACTAGGGGTAGACCTAATGCTCACCACTGGTAGCACTATCTCAGTGTTCCCTGCTTCAAACACGGTCCCATGACATCAAGTACCCTTTTTAATCCATTTACTACTATGCTTATTTACGCGGACGTACATATTACATTTTGAATTACATTTTCATTATTAATGTAACTCATAGTTGATTGCTATTTACATCATATTATGAGGATGTCCCTTTTCTTCCTCGTTTGTTATTATTGTATCTACTAACTTATGTATTTGCTTCTTTACATTACACATTATATCTTATATCAAGGTTCTCCATTGGACCACATGAATTGGCTTCTTAGTGACCTCACATATTTATTATCTTGCACAGACAACAATTCGTTTTTGGAATATTTTATATGTTTTATATATTCTATTTTGTCACTCTAACATTTTCCTATATACTTGTTTGTATTTCATTGCACATCGCATTATTCTTTGTATTTCAGTTTTGTATTTTATTATGTTTATCTGTTTTTTTACACTTCATTAGTTTCTATTGTGGTATTATGTCCGCTATATTCACGCTCCCTTTCTCTTTTTTTTTTTTCTCTTTCCCCTTGTTACACACCACTTTTCATATACATTTGTCTTATTTCACATACTTTTGCTTTTTTTCACATACTTTTTTTCTCTTTCCCCTTGTTACACACCACTTCTCATATACTTGTGTCTTATTTCACATACTTTTGCTTTTTTCACTGCTTGGTTTCAGCTTCCTCTCACATCATTCACATGTGTCTTTTTTTCACTGTGGCACTCTCACAGTTAAAATGCACACTAGTGAGTGCACTTTGCACTAATTAATACTGATGCTGCATTGGCTGACCATTTGTATATAGGATACCTGTGTTTACTTGTATTACACCTATGACTAAGCGTGGTGACATGCGAAACGCGTTGGGTGGCCTTCCCTTTTCACTCTATCATCCGTGGATTGTACCGTACCCTGTTTGTTTGGATTATGTGAAAGCATTAAAGCACTTTATTCATTCACTACTTGGCGAGTGGAGTGCAAACTTTGTTCTACTTAATGCCTAATCAGCTCTGTGGAGCACCCACCCATCCACCCTGTCTGCACTTTTGTTCCTGTGACTAGAGCCGGTGTTGTTTTTGGTTCTCATGTAGGTTTACAAATTGCCCCACGATTAGTTTCATTCAGTACATTTTAGATCAAGCAAGGAGAATTCGAATTCCGATCACATAAAGACTCAAATGGAGTTAAAGCCTGAACTCAAAATGTGCTCGAAGATTCTGCAAAAAAGTAATGTATTTGTAGAAAGAAAAAGGAAACACTATTAGCTATTCCATTCTAACTTACCTGAGGTTACATCAATAATACACCAATTTAATATACTCATCATCTTTCCTAATACAAGTGAATATATTCTGGTTATGGAGGACAGGTTGGAAATCTACAGGATATAGGGACCAACAAACTTAGACATGTGCTAATATCTCCTACTGACCTGAAGGTAGGTATCAGGCTTGCAAATGAACCCTTGGGTTTCCCAACCAATCTATCATGTGGATTGGGACCCCTATTTATTCCTGTTCTATATTAATCCATCCTTTAGGCTTCCTTTGAGACCAGACGAGTACATGCTTCAGATGAGCTGCCTGATAATATCCCAGGCCTCCAATGCTTTTAGGTCTAATCAAATAATCATCCGCTAAATGTGGGATGTATTTCTCCAGATGTATTGTCATGATATTTGGTGCATAACATTATACACCATTCTGAAAAGTGAAGAGAATCTGAAGTAAATAGATACTGGCCATCATGAGAGAGATCTGTGGGCGAAATGTACATACATCAGATAAAACCTAAAGATATCTAGCTAGCAAAATCTTATAAGGTCTGAAAGTACATTTGAAAAGCTGAATGAATTAAGAAATGCATGTAAACATATATATATATATTATGTGTAGATATATATTTAATTCATGAGATTCAATATGATTTAGGTTTGAAATATAATCTTAGAATAATATCTTCTTCAGAAGTATGCTATTGGAAGTGATTTTATTATTAACCTGATATTTCATAGAGTAGGTCATGAGTGTTCATACTAGTTTTATTTCAAATCAAAAGTTATTTAAATAGAAATATTCAAATGCCTATGAAAAAGAATAGATACAATTCATGAATGCAGTTTCTATGTTACGTTTTGGGTTCCTCTCATGTTAGGGAATTTAACTTATCGACTGAAATCTCAGAGACATATATATATATATATATATATATATATATATATACTATAACTGTAATCACTGGTTATTGATTGGGATATTGTAATTTAAAGGGACACTTCCATTTAAATAAGATGTAAGTAGATTACATGTGCATTGAAAACAAACACATATATAAGACATTTATCACAGTTTTTTTCCTCTGTTTTAATTAATTGCAAATAAAGCAAAACTAGAATTAGGTCTCTATTTCCAGCATCCATTTTTCGAAGTGTACCCACGATGCAACATTCTCCAAAATCTTCCAGCCAGGCTCACTTTACAACTGTAAAAAAGGGTTAGGACAGTGCCTAGGGCAACTATCGTAAAAGAGGATCTATTTACCTGGCACTCTCTAAAACCATAGAAAAAGTTCAGTACACAAAATATGCATGAGAAAAATATCAAAATGTATTAATAATCTAATGAAAGGGAGAGCACAGAGTAAGCAACACTTAAACACTCAAAATAAACTAACATAACTAACATAAAACCAACCCCATCCTGCGGGATAAAAAGTGTACAAGACTGGTGGGTATGGCAGGCAATTTACAATCCCCCTTCAGAGGTTAACAATCCAAAACTGCAAATATATCGAGTAAATATTCTAATAAGTATGCATACAAAATCAATGCAAAATAGAAAAATATGAGACTAATATTCTGAAGTGGTCACAGATATATTAGAACCACATAACCTGCAAAGCAAAACACTGATGTTAGTAATGAGCAGTCAAATGAATGCAATAAATGTGAACTGAAAAGTAACCTGATAAATAACAGGTGAGTGAGCCACAAGATAAAGGGCAGCGGTCTCAGTCTGAATATAATCCGGGAGGGAAAGTAACCTGATAAATAACAGGCGAGTGAGCCACAAGATAAAGGACAGCGGTCTGAGTCTCTGAATATAATCCGGGAGGGAAAGTAACCTGATAAATAACAGGCGAGTGAGCCACAAGATAAAGGACAGCGGTCTGAGTCTGAATATAATCCGGGAGGGAAAGTAACCTGATAAATAACAGGCGAGTGAGTCACAAGATAAAGGACAGCGGTCTGAGTCTGAATATAATCCGGGAGGGAAAGTAACCTGATAAATAACAGGCGAGTGAGCCACAAGATAAAGGACAGCGGTCTGAGTCTCTGAATATAATCCGGGAGGGAAAGTAACCTGATAAATAACAGGCGAGTGAGTCACAAGATAAAGGACAGCGGTCTGAGTCTGAATATAATCCGGGAGGGAAAGTAACCTGATAAATAACAGGCGAGTGAGCCACAAGATAAAGGACAGCGGTCTGAGTCTCTGAATATAATCCGGGAGGGAAAGTAACCTGATAAATAACAGGCGAGTGAGTCACAAGATAAAGGACAGCGGTCTGAGTCTGAATATAATCCGGGAGGGAAAGTAACCTGATAAATAACAGGCGAGTGAGTCACAAGATAAAGGACAGCGGTCTGAGTCTGAATATAATCCGGGAGGGAAAGTAACCTGATAAATAACAGGCGAGTGAGCCACAAGATAAAGGGCAGCGGTCTGAGTCTGAATATAATACGGGAGGGAAAGTAACCTGATAAATAACAGGCGAGTGAGCCACAAGATAAAGGACAGCAGTCTGAGTCTGAATATAATCCGGGAGGGAAAGTAACCAGATAAATAACAGGCGAGTGAGCCACAAGATAAAGGAAAGCGGTCTGAGTCTGAATATAATCCGGGAGGGAAAGTAACCTGATAAATAACAGGCGAGTGAGCCACAAGATAAAGGACAGCGGTCTGAGTCTGAATATAATCCGGGAGGGAAAGTAACCTGATAAATAACAGGCGAGTGAGCCACAAGATAAAGGACAGCGGTCTGAGTCTGAATATAATCCGGGAGGGAAAGTAACCTGATAAATAACAGGCGAGTGAGTCACAAGATAAAGGACAGCGGTCTGAGTCTGAATATAATCCGGGAGGGAAAGTAACCTGATAAATAACAGGCAAGTGAGCCACAAGATAAAGGACAGCGGTCTGAGTCTGAATATAATCCGGGAGGGAAAGTAACCTGATAAATAACAGGCGAGTGAGCCACAAGATAAAGGACAGCGGTCTCAGTCTGAATATAATCCGGGAGGGAAAGTAACCTGATAAATAACAGGCAAGTGAGCCACAAGATAAAGGACAGCGGTCTGAGTCTGAATATAATCCGGGAGGGAAAGTAACCTGATAAATAACAGGCGAGTGAGCCACAAGATAAAGGACAGCGGTCTGAGTCTGAATATAATCCGGGAGGGAAAGTAACCTGATAAATAACAGGTGAGTGAGCCACAAGATAAAGGACAGCGGTCTGAGTCTGAATATAATCCGGGAGGGAAAGTAACCTGATAAATAACAGGCAAGTGAGCCACAAGATAAAGGGCAGCGGTCTCAGTCTGAATATAATCCGGGAGGGAAAGTAACCTGATAAATAACAGGTGAGTGAGCCACAAGATAAAGGGCAGCGGTCTGAGTCTGAATATAATCCGGGAGGGAAAGTAACCTGATAAATAACAGGCGAGTGAGCCACAAGATAAAGGACAGCGGTCTGAGTCTGAATATAATCCGGGAGGGAAAGTAACCTGATAAATAACAGGTGAGTGAGCCACAAGATAAAGGACAGCGGTCTGAGTCTCTGAATATAATCCGGGAGGGAAAGTAACCTGATAAATAACAGGTGAGTGAGCCACAAGATAAAGGACAGCGGTCTCAGTCTGAATATAATCCGGGAGGGAAAGTAACCTGATATATAACAGGTGAGTGAGCCACAAGATAAAGGACAGCGGTCTGAGTCTGAATATAATCCGGGAGGGAAAGTAACCTGATAAATAACAGGTGAGTGAGCCACAAGATAAAGGACAGCGGTCTCAGTCTCTGAATATAATCCGGGAGGGAAAGTAACCTGATAAATAACAGGCGAGTGAGCCACAAGATAAAGGACAGCGGTCTCAGTCTGAATATAATCCGGGAGGGAAAGTAACCTGATATATAACAGGTGAGTGAGCCACAAGATAAAGGACAGCGGTCTGAGTCTGAATATAATCCGGGAGGGAAAGTAACCTGATAAATAACAGGCGAGTGAGCCACAAGATAAAGGACAGCGGTCTGAGTCTGAATATAATCCAGGAGGGAAAGTAACCTGATAAATAACAGGCGAGTGAGCCACAAAATAAAGGACAGCGGTCTGAGTCTCTGAATATAATCCGGGAGGGAAAGTAACCTGATAAATAACAGGCGAGTGAGCCACAAGATAAAGGACAGCGGTCTGAGTCTGAATATAATCCGGGAGGGAAAGTAACCTGATAAATAACAGGCGAGTGAGCCACAAAATAAAGGACAGCGGTCTGAGTCTCTGAATATAATCCGGGAGGGAAAGTAACCTGATAAATAACAGGCGAGTGAGCCACAAGATAAAGGACAGCGGTCTGAGTCTGAATATAATCCGGGAGGGAAAGTAACCTGATAAATAACAGGCGAGTGAGCCACAAGATAAAGGACAGCGGTCTGAGTCTGAATATAATCCGGGAGGGAAAGTAACCTGATAAATAACAGGCGAGTGAGCCACAAGATAAAGGACAGCGGTCTGAGTCTGAATATAATCCGGGAGGGAAAGTAACCTGATAAATAACAGGCGAGTGAGCCACAAGATAAAGGACAGCGGTCTGAGTCTCTGAATATAATCCGGGAGGGAAAGTAACCTGATAAATAACAGGCGAGTGAGCCACAAGATAAAGGACAGCGGTCTGAGTCTCTGAATATAATCCGGGAGGGAAAGTAACCTGATAAATAACAGGCGAGTGAGCCACAAAATAAAGGACAGCGGTCTGAGTCTCAATATAATCCGGGAGGGAAAGTAACCTGATAAATAACAGGCGAGTGAGCCACAACATAAAGGACAGCGGTCTGAGTCTGAATATAATCCGGGAGGGAAAGTAACCTGATAAATAACAGGCGAGTGAGCCACAAGATAAAGGACAGCGGTCTGAGTCTCTGAATATAATCCGGGAGGGAAAGTAACCTGATAAATAACAGGCGAGTGAGCCACAAAATAAAGGACAGCGGTCTGAGTCTGAATATAATACGGGAGGGAAAGTAACCTGATAAATAACAGGCGAGTGAGCCACAAGATAAAGGACAGCGGTCTGAGTCTCTGAATATAATCCGGGAGGGAAAGTAACCTGATAAATAACAGGCGAGTGAGCCACAAGATAAAGGACAGCGGTCTCAGTCTGAATATAATCCGGGAGGGAAAGTAACCTGATAAATAACAGGCGAGTGAGCCACAAGATAAAGGACAGCGGTCTGAGTCTGAATATAATCCGGGAGGGAAAGTAACCTGATAAATAACAGGCGAGTGAGCCACAAGATAAAGGACAGCGGTCTGAGTCTGAATATAATCCGGGAGGGAAAGTAACCTGATAAATAACAGGCGAGTGAGTCACAAGATAAAGGACAGCGGTCTGAGTCTGAATATAATCCGTGAGGGAAAGTAACCTGATAAATAACAGGCGAGTGAGCCACAAGATAAAGGACAGCGGTCTGAGTCTGAATATAATCCGGGAGGGAAAGTAACCTGATAAATAACAGGCAAGTGAGCCACAAGATAAAGGACAGCGGTCTGAGTCTCTGAATATAATCTGGGAGGGAAAGTAACCTGATAAATAACAGGCGAGTGAGCCACAAAATAAAGGACAGCGGTCTGAGTCTGAATATAATCCGGGAGGGAAAGTAACCTGATAAATAACAGGTGAGTGAGCCACAAGATAAAGGACAGCGGTCTCAGTCTGAATATAATCCGGGAGGGAAAGTAACCTGATAAATAACAGGCGAGTGAGCCACAAGATAAAGGACAGCGGTCTGAGTCTCTGAATATAATCCGGGAGGGAAAGTAACCTGATAAATAACAGGCGAGTGAGTCACAAGATAAAGGGCAGCGGTCTCAGTCTGAATATAATCCGGGAGGGAAAGTAACCTGATAAATAACAGGTGAGTGAGCCACAAGATAAAGGACAGCGGTCTGAGTCTGAATATAATCCGGGAGGGAAAGTAACCTGATAAATAACAGGCGAGTGAGCCACAAGATAAAGGACAGCGGTCTGAGTCTCTGAATATAATCCGGGAGGGAAAGTAACCTGATAAATAACAGGCGAGTGAGCCACAAGATAAAGGACAGCGGTCTCAGTCTGAATATAATCCGGGAGGGAAAGTAACCTGATAAATAACAGGCGAGTGAGCCACAAGATAAAGGACAGCGGTCTGAGTCTGAATATAATCCGGGAGGGAAAGTAACCTGATAAATAACAGGCGAGTGAGCCACAAGATAAAGGACAGCGGTCTGAGTCTGAATATAATCCGGGAGGGAAAGTAACCTGATAAATAACAGGCGAGTGAGTCACAAGATAAAGGACAGCGGTCTGAGTCTGAATATAATCCGGGAGGGAAAGTAACCTGATAAATAACAGGCGAGTGAGCCACAAGATAAAGGACAGCGGTCTGAGTCTGAATATAATCCGGGAGGGAAAGTAACCTGATAAATAACAGGCAAGTGAGCCACAAGATAAAGGACAGCGGTCTGAGTCTCTGAATATAATCCGGGAGGGAAAGTAACCTGATAAATAACAGGCGAGTGAGCCACAAAATAAAGGACAGCGGTCTGAGTCTGAATATAATCCGGGAGGGAAAGTAACCTGATAAATAACAGGTGAGTGAGCCACAAGATAAAGGACAGCGGTCTCAGTCTGAATATAATCCGGGAGGGAAAGTAACCAGATAAATAACAGGCGAGTGAGCCACAAGATAAAGGGCAGCGGTCTGAGTCTGAATATAATCCGGGAGGGAAAGTAACCTGATAAATAACAGGCGAGTGAGCCACAAGATAAAGGACAGCGGTCTGAGTCTGAATATAATCCGGGAGGGAAAGTAACCTGATAAATAACAGGCGAGTGAGCCACAAGATAAAGGACAGCGGTCTGAGTCTGAATATAATCCGGGAGGGAAAGTAACCTGATAAATAACAGGCGAGTGAGCCACAAGATAAAGGACAGCGGTCTGAGTCTGAATATAATCCGGGAGGGAAAGTAACCTGATAAATAACAGGCGAGTGAGCCACAAGATAAAGGACAGCGGTCTGAGTCTGAATATAATCCGGGAGGGAAAGTAACCTGATAAATAACAGGCGAGTGAGCCACAAGATAAAGGACAGCGGTCTCAGTCTGAATATAATCCGGGAGGGAAAGTAACCTGATAAATAACAGGTGAGTGAGCCACAAGATAAAGGACAGCGGTCTCAGTCTCTGAATATAATCCGGGAGGGAAAGTAACCTGATAAATAACAGGTGAGTGAGCCACAAGATAAAGGACAGCGGTCTGAGTCTGAATATAATCCGGGAGGGAAAGTAACCTGATAAATAACAGGCGAGTGAGCCACAAGATAAAGGACAGCGGTCTCAGTCTGAATATAATCCGGGAGGGAAAGTAACCTGATAAATAACAGGCGAGTGAGCCACAACATAAAGGACAGCGGTCTGAGTCTGAATATAATCCGGGAGGGAAAGTAACCTGATAAATAACAGGCGAGTGAGCCACAAGATAAAGGACAGCGGTCTGAGTCTGAATATAATCCGGGAGGGAAAGTAACCAGATAAATAACAGGTGAGTGAGCAACAAGATAAAGGACAGCGGTCTAAGTCTGAATATAATCCGGGAGGGAAAGTAACCTGATAAATAACAGGCGAGTGAGCCACAAGATAAAGGGCAGCGGTCTCAGTCTGAATATAATCCGGGAGGGAAAGTAATCTGATAAATAACAGGCGAGTGAGCCACAACATAAAGGACAGCAGTCTGAGTCTCTGAATATAATCCGGGAGGGAAAGTAACCTGATAAATAACAGGCGAGTGAGCCACAAGATAAAGGACAGCGGTCTGAGTCTCTGAATATAATCCGGGAGGGAAAGTAACCTGATAAATAACAGGCGAGTGAGCCACAAAATAAAGGACAGCGGTCTGAGTCTCTGAATATAATCCGGGAGGGAAAGTAACCTGATAAATAACAGGCGAGTGAGCCACAAGATAAAGGACAGCGGTCTGAGTCTGAATATAATCCGGGAGGGAAAGTAACCTGATAAATAACAGGCGAGTGAGCCACAACATAAAGGACAGCGGTCTGAGTCTGAATATAATCCGGGAGGGAAAGTAACCTGATAAATAACAGGCGAGTGAGCCACAACATAAAGGACAGCGGTCTCAGTCTGAATATAATCCGGGAGGGAAAGTAACCTGATAAATAACAGGTGAGTGAGCCACAAGATAAAGGACAGCGGTCTAAGTCTGAATATAATCCGGGAGGGAAAGTAACCTGATAAATAACAGGCGAGTGAGCCACAAGATAAAGGACAGCGGTCTGAGTCTGAATATAATACGGGAGGGAAAGTAACCTGATAAATAACAGGCGAGTGAGCCACAAGATAAAGGACAGCGGTCTGAGTCTCTGAATATAATCCGGGAGGGAAAGTAACCTGATAAATAACAGGCGAGTGAGTCACAAGATAAAGGACAGCGGTCTGAGTCTCTGAATATAATCCGGGAGGGAAAGTAACCTGATAAATAACAGGCGAGTGAGCCACAAGATAAAGGACAGCGGTCTGAGTCTGAATATAATCCGGGAGGGAAAGTAACCTGATAAATAACAGGCGAGTGAGCCACAAGATAAAGGACAGCGGTCTGAGTCTGAATATAATCCGGGAGGGAAAGTAACCTGATAAATAACAGGCGAGTGAGCCACAAGATAAAGGACAGCGGTCTGAGTCTGAATATAATCCGGGAGGGAAAGTAACCTGATAAATAACAGGCGAGTGAGCCACAAGATAAAGGACAGCGGTCTGAGTCTGAATATAATCCGGGAGGGAAAGTAACCTGATAAATAACAGGCGAGTGAGCCACAAGATAAAGGACAGCGGTCTGAGTCTCTGAATATAATCCGGGAGGGAAAGTAACCTGATAAATAACAGGCAAGTGAGCCACAACATAAAGGACAGCGGTCTGAGTCTCTGAATATAATCCGGGAGGGAAAGTAACCTGATAAATAACAGGCGAGTGAGCCACAAGATAAAGGACAGCGGTCTGAGTCTGAATATAATCCGGGAGGGAAAGTAACCTGATAAATAACAGGTGAGTGAGCCACAAGATAAAGGACAGCGGTCTGAGTCTGAATATAATCCGGGAGGGAAAGTAACCTGATAAATAACAGGTGAGTGAGCCACAAGATAAAGGACAGCGGTCTGAGTCTCTGAATATAATCCGGGAGGGAAAGTAACCTGATAAATAACAGGCGAGTGAGCCACAAAATAAAGGACAGCGGTCTGAGTCTGAATATAATCCGGGAGGGAAAGTAACCTGATAAATAACAGGTGAGTGAGCAACAAGATAAAGGACAGCGGTCTAAGTCTGAATATAATCCGGGAGGGAAAGTAACCTGATAAATAACAGGCGAGTGAGCCACAAGATAAAGGACAGCGGTCTGAGTCTGAATATAATCCGGGAGGGAAAGTAACCTGATAAATAACAGGCGAGTGAGCCACAAGATAAAGGACAGCGGTCTGAGTCTGAATATAATCCGGGAGGGAAAGTAACCTGATAAATAACAGGTGAGTGAGCCACAAGATAAAGGACAGCGGTCTCAGTCTGAATATAATCCGGGAGGGAAAGTAACCTGATAAATAACAGGCGAGTGAGCCACAAGATAAAGGACAGCGGTCTGAGTCTGAATATAATCCGGGAGGGAAAGTAACCTGATAAATAACAGGCGAGTGAGCCACAACATAAAGGACAGCGGTCTGAGTCTGAATATAATCCGGGAGGGAAAGTAACCTGATAAATAACAGGTGAGTGAGCCACAAGATAAAGGACAGCGGTCTGAGTCTGAATATAATCCGGGAGGGAAAGTAACCTGATAAATAACAGGTGAGTGAGCCACAAGATAAAGGACAGCGGTCTGAGTCTCTGAATATAATCCGGGAGGGAAAGTAACCTGATAAATAACAGGCGAGTGAGCCACAAGATAAAGGACAGCGGTCTGAGTCTGAATATAATACGGGAGGGAAAGTAACCTGATAAATAACAGGTGAGTGAGCCACAAGATAAAGGACAGCGGTCTGAGTCTCTGAATATAATCCGGGAGGGAAAGTAACCTGATAAATAACAGGCGAGTGAGCCACAAAATAAAGGACAGCGGTCTGAGTCTCTGAATATAATCCGGGAGGGAAAGTAACCTGATAAATAACAGGCGAGTGAGCCACAAGATAAAGGACAGCGGTCTGAGTCTCTGAATATAATCCGGGAGGGAAAGTAACCTGATAAATAACAGGCGAGTGAGCCACAACATAAAGGACAGCGGTCTGAGTCTGAATATAATCCGGGAGGGAAAGTAACCTGATAAATAACAGGCGAGTGAGCCACAAGATAAAGGACAGCGGTCTGAGTCTGAATATAATCCGGGAGGGAAAGTAACCTGATAAATAACAGGCGAGTGAGCCACAAGATAAAGGACAGCGGTCTGAGTCTCTGAATATAATCCGGGAGGGAAAGTAACCTGATAAATAACAGGCGAGTGAGCCACAAGATAAAGGACAGCGGTCTGAGTCTGAATATAATCCGGGAGGGAAAGTAACCTGATAAATAACAGGTGAGTGAGCCACAAGATAAAGGACAGCGGTCTGAGTCTGAATATAATCCGGGAGGGAAAGTAACCTGATAAATAACAGGTGAGTGAGCCACAAGATAAAGGACAGCGGTCTGAGTCTGAATATAATCCGGGAGGGAAAGTAACCTGATAAATAACAGGTGAGTGAGCCACAAGATAAAGGACAGCGGTCTGAGTCTCTGAATATAATCCGGGAGGGAAAGTAACCTGATAAATAACAGGCGAGTGAGCCACAAAATAAAGGACAGCGGTCTGAGTCTCTGAATATAATCCGGGAGGGAAAGTAACCTGATAAATAACAGGCGAGTGAGCCACAAGATAAAGGACAGCGGTCTGAGTCTCTGAATATAATCCGGGAGGGAAAGTAACCTGATAAATAACAGGCGAGTGAGCCACAACATAAAGGACAGCGGTCTGAGTCTGAATATAATCCGGGAGGGAAAGTAACCTGATAAATAACAGGCGAGTGAGCCACAAGATAAAGGACAGCGGTCTGAGTCTGAATATAATCCGGGAGGGAAAGTAACCTGATAAATAACAGGCGAGTGAGCCACAAGATAAAGGACAGCGGTCTGAGTCTCTGAATATAATCCGGGAGGGAAAGTAACCTGATAAATAACAGGCGAGTGAGCCACAAGATAAAGGACAGCGGTCTGAGTCTGAATATAATCCGGGAGGGAAAGTAACCTGATAAATAACAGGTGAGTGAGCCACAAGATAAAGGACAGCGGTCTGAGTCTGAATATAATCCGGGAGGGAAAGTAACCTGATAAATAACAGGTGAGTGAGCCACAAGATAAAGGACAGCGGTCTGAGTCTGAATATAATCCGGGAGGGAAAGTAACCTGATAAATAACAGGTGAGTGAGCCACAAGATAAAGGACAGCGGTCTGAGTCTCTGAATATAATCCGGGAGGGAAAGTAACCTGATAAATAACAGGCAAGTGAGCCACAACATAAAGGACAGCGGTCTGAGTCTCTGAATATAATCCGGGAGGGAAAGTAACCTGATAAATAACAGGCGAGTGAGCCACAAGATAAAGGACAGCGGTCTGACTCTGAATATAATACGGGAGGGAAAGTAACCTGATAAATAACAGGCGAGTGAGCCACAAGATAAAGGACAGCGGTCTGAGTCTCTGAATATAATCCGGGAGGGAAAGTAACCTGATAAATAACAGGCGAGTGAGCCACAAGATAAAGGACAGCGGTCTGAGTCTGAATATAATCCGGGAGGGAAAGTAACCTGATAAATAACAGGCGAGTGAGCCACAAGATAAAGGACAGCGGTCTGAGTCTGAATATAATCCGGGAGGGAAAGTAACCTGATAAATAACAGGCGAGTGAGCCACAAGATAAAGGACAGCGGTCTGAGTCTGAATATAATCCGGGAGGGAAAGTAACCTGATAAATAACAGGCGAGTGAGCCACAAGATAAAGGACAGCGGTCTGAGTCTCTGAATATAATCCGGGAGGGAAAGTAACCTGATAAATAACAGGCGAGTGAGCCACAAGATAAAGGACAGCGGTCTGAGTCTCTGAATATAATCCGGGAGGGAAAGTAACCTGATAAATAACAGGCGAGTGAGCCACAAGATAAAGGACAGCGGTCTGAGTCTCTGAATATAATCCGGGAGGGAAAGTAACCTGATAAATAACAGGCGAGTGAGCCACAAGATAAAGGACAGCGGTCTGAGTCTCTGAATATAATCCGGGAGGGAAAGTAACCTGATAAATAACAGGCGAGTGAGCCACAAGATAAAGGACAGCGGTCTCAGTCTGAATATAATCCGGGAGGGAAAGTAACCTGATAAATAACAGGCGAGTGAGCCACAAGATAAAGGACAGCGGTCTCAGTCTGAATATAATCCGGGAGGGAAAGTAACCTGATAAATAACAGGCGAGTGAGCCACAACATAAAGGACAGCGGTCTCAGTCTGAATATAATCCGGGAGGGAAAGTAACCTGATAAATAACAGGCGAGTGAGCCACAAGATAAAGGACAGCGGTCTCAGTCTGAATATAATCCGGGAGGGAAAGTAACCTGATAAATAACAGGCGAGTGAGCCACAAGATAAAGGACAGCGGTCTCAGTCTGAATATAATCCGGGAGGGAAAGTAACCTGATAAATAACAGGCGAGTGAGCCACAAGATAAAGGACAGCGGTCTCAGTCTGAATATAATCCGGGAGGGAAAGTAACCTGATAAATAACAGGTGAGTGAGCCACAAGATAAAGGACAGCGGTCTCAGTCTCTGAATATAATCCGGGAGGGAAAGTAACCTGATAAATAACAGGCAAGTGAGTCACAAGATAAAGGACAGCGGTCTGAGTCTGAATATAATCCGGGAGGGATAGTAACCTGATAAATAACAGGCGAGTGAGCCACAAGATAAAGGACAGCGGTCTGAGTCTGAATATAATCCGGGAGGGAAAGTAACCTGATAAATAACAGGCGAGTGAGCCACAAGATAAAGGACAGCGGTCTCAGTCTGAATATAATCCGGGAGGGAAAGTAACCTGATAAATAACAGGTGAGTGAGCCACAAGATAAAGGACAGCGGTCTGAGTCTGAATATAATCCGGGAGGGAAAGTAACCTGATAAATAACAGGCGAGTGAGCCACAAGATAAAGGACAGCGGTCTGAGTCTGAATATAATCCGGGAGGGAAAGTAACCTGATAAATAACAGGCGAGTGAGCCACAAGATAAAGGACAGCGGTCTGAGTCTCTGAATATAATCCGGGAGGGAAAGTAACCTGATAAATAACAGGCGAGTGAGCCACAAGATAAAGGACAGCGGTCTCAGTCTGAATATAATCCGGGAGGGAAAGTAACCTGATAAATAACAGGCGAGTGAGCCACAACATAAAGGACAGCGGTCTGAGTCTGAATATAATCCGGGAGGGAAAGTAACCTGATAAATAACAGGCGAGTGAGCCACAAGATAAAGGACAGCGGTCTGAGTCTGAATATAATCCGGGAGGGAAAGTAACCTGATAAATAACAGGCGAGTGAGCCACAAGATAAAGGACAGCGGTCTGAGTCTGAATATAATCCGGGAGGGAAAGTAACCTGATAAATAACAGGCGAGTGAGCCACAAGATAAAGGACAGCGGTCTGAGTCTGAATATAATCCGGGAGGGAAAGTAACCTGATAAATAACAGGCGAGTGAGCCACAAGATAAAGGACAGCGGTCTGAGTCTGAATATAATCCGGGAGGGAAAGTAACCTGATAAATAACAGGCGAGTGAGCCACAACATAAAGGACAGCGGTCTGAGTCTGAATATAATCCGGGAGGGAAAGTAACCTGATAAATAACAGGCGAGTGAGCCACAAGATAAAGGACAGCGGTCTGAGTCTGAATATAATCCGGGAGGGAAAGTAACCTGATAAATAACAGGTGAGTGAGCCACAAGATAAAGGACAGCGGTCTGAGTCTGAATATAATCCGGGAGGGAAAGTAACCTGATAAATAACAGGCGAGTGAGCCACAAGATAAAGGACAGCGGTCTCAGTCTGAATATAATCCGGGAGGGAAAGTAACCTGATAAATAACAGGTGAGTGAGCCACAAGATAAAGGACAGCGGTCTCAGTCTCTGAATATAATCCGGGAGGGAAAGTAACCTGATAAATAACAGGCGAGTGAGCCACAAGATAAAGGACAGCGGTCTGAGTCTGAATATAATCCGGGAGGGAAAGTAACCAGATAAATAACAGCTGAGTGAGCCACAAGATAAAGGACAGCGGTCTCAGTCTCTGAATATAATCTGGGAGGGAAAGTAACCTGATATATAACAGGTGAGTGAGCCACAAGATAAAGGACAGCGGTCTGAGTCAGAATATAATCCGGGAGGGAAAGTAACCTGATAAATAACAGGCGAGTGAGCCACAAGATAAAGGACAGCGGTCTGAGTCTGAATATAATCCGGGAGGGAAAGTAACCTGATAAATAACAGGCGAGTGAGCCACAAGATAAAGGACAGCGGTCTGAGTCTGAATATAATCCGGGAGGGAAAGTAACCTGATAAATAACAGGCGAGTGAGCCACAAGATAAAGGACAGCGGTCTGAGTCTGAATATAATCCGGGAGGGAAAGTAACCTGATAAATAACAGGTGAGTGAGCCACAAGATAAAAGACAGCGGTCTCAGTCTCTGAATATAATCCGGGAGGGAAAGTAACCTGATAAATAACAGGCGAGTGAGCCACAAGATAAAGGACAGCGGTCTGAGTCTGAATATAATCCGGGAGGGAAAGTAACCTGATAAATAACAGGCGAGTGAGCCACAAGATAAAGGACAGCGGTCTCAGTCTGAATATAATCCGGGAGGGAAAGTAACCTGATAAATAACAGGCGAGTGAGCCACAAGATAAAGGACAGCGGTCTGAGTCTGAATATAATCCGGGTGGGAAAGTAACCTGATAAATAACAGGCGAGTGAGCCACAAGATAAAGGACAGCGGTCTGAGTCTGAATATAATCCGGGAGGGAAAGTAACCTGATAAATAACAGGCGAGTGAGCCACAAGATAAAGGAAAGCGGTCTGAGTCTCTGAATATAATCCGGGAGGGAAAGTAAACCTTAAAATGGCTAGCACCGGTGAACTGATAGCAAGTACATTGTCAGATTAGTCACCTGCAACCTGCCGGTCACCACGATGGTACTAAGCAAGCCGTCCAGTAACTGCACACCAAGCCCTCCCAACTCCCACACGATAAAACTCCGATGGCTATATATGTGACCAAAGCCTGCATGATGATGTCATAAGATACTCCCCTGCTCTCTTATTGGCTCCTGTGTATCATAGTGGGCAGGACTAGGGGGCTGTGTACTCTGCCCCCTTGTGATGTCCTAGTTCCATTACCCTCCCATTCAATGCAATGACTTATAGACTGCATCCTGTGTCCCCTGACCCAAAGTGACCGACTAGTGCTGTAACATCACTAGGGAGGTGGCACCCTAAAACACTATATGTCACACTTGCTTAGTAAAATATGTCATATAATAAACTCACGTAACAAAACAAAAGACATATCTGAAATCAACAATACAGAATAAAAAAATAAGCAGTTTTCATTTTTTGATGGGAGTGTGCCTGTAAGCCCTGGTTAAATGTGTGAGCTAAGGGCGCCATCTACTGGACTGTATTGTGAATATTCTTATCAAATATCAACTGGGGGATAGAGAACCAACTAGCACAATACAAATATGTTTGACACATTTTTAATGGGAGGGTTTTGAGATCTTAACCTGGGATAAAAAGAGGCTAGAAGATGGTACCCAAGATTGAATCTGGGAAAAATCCTGACGGAGATCTTAATCAGAAAAGGCCATACTGACCCTATCACCATTATCCCATAGGGAACAGCTCAAGAATCTTCTAAACACCTTGGTAACTATAGTCTACTTTGAATTTTGTATTTTAAACAGTCTATGCCATCCTTTAGGTTTTTACAGTAAAATGGAGCCAACGCTCACACATGACATCATGGAGCATGTTTGAGCATAAGCTCTATTTTCTGTGTCAGACAGTGGGGACCCCGCTGCAAGTCCCTGGAGTGGGGTCCGCACACAGCTCATCACGGGGGGCTGCGATGAGCTGTTTAATGTAGGATGTTCCATGCCCTCCTACTAGGCACTAAAAAGTAGGACAGCATGGAACGTCCTACAAGCGGGAAGGGGGTTAAGTAACTTCTGGTGTGACTCAGTTCCCCTACACCTTCCATTATCACAATCTACTTCTATCTTTACCTCTCCCATTTTTCTTTCTGCCTTTTTACTCACCTTGTGTGTCTCATGTTCCCCTCTAGAATGTAAGCACGCGAGCAGGGCCCTCTACCTCATGTTTTAGTCTAAAAAAATGTTGTCTAATTTTGTTTGTAACTCCCTTGTTATGCTCAGTACCAAGCGCTGTGTAAATTTGTTGGCACTATATAAATAAATGGTAATGTAATGTAATATTATCACCGTGTAAAACGAGCTTGGGAGATACCGTTTTCTATTTTTTCTAAGTTTTTATTAGGTTACACACCAATACATAAAGAATCAGGTACCCTGCATCCAACTAACATTGTACCTACAACAATTATATCCAGAAATAGTACCTAGCCGAATGGCAACACATACTTGGTCATAACCACCTTATAAGAAGAATATGCATAACAAACGAGAGAAAGTACAGAAGAGAGTGGAAAGGAAGGAAAGGTAGAACCCAGGTGGGGAGAAGTGGGTAAAGAGGGGGGGATTTCCATTTGTAGGTGAGCAATCCTTTGGTCTTACTTAATCTTTGTAGGTGATTTCTCCCAGATGTGCATGAAATCTCGATACACTTGCATTCTATCAATGGAGAAATAGAACAGCCTCTCCATTATCAGATTGTATGTAATTAAATTATATAACTCCGCTAGCGCTGGAGCCTCCGGATCCTTCCACCGTCTGCCTATGAGAGTTATACCTGCCAACAATATATGGCTTAAAAGAACCTTTTGTTTGTGTTTGTATTTCAAATTTCTCGGGAACACATGGAGTAATGCCAATTCAGGTGTTTTTGCTAAAGATAACTGTAACATTTCTGTTATAATCTCATAAATCTTTGCCCAGTAAGGTTGAAGTATGGGGCATTGCCACCAAATATACAACATGGTACCTGGACAATTACAGTTCCTCCAGCATAGATTTGTGGTTGTTGGGAAACCAGATACCATCTGTATAAAAGTTTTTTCGGGATTTCCACATGACTGTCATTGTGGGAGACTTTTTTTAGGAAACTTGATTACCTGCTTCCATGCTGACGGAGATAAGTGGTATATTAATTCCGATTCCCAGGCGACTCTACTAGCAGAGTGAGCGCTTGTGACGCTTTATAACAGAGTGACAAAGATCCTGTGTTGTGATGCTCCTTCAGATAAAGTTATTTTGTGCGGAGAGTGTAGAGGGTTATTGGTAGGGGATTTAGCCATAACATGCCGAATCTGGAGGTATTTGAGAAAGTCTATATCAGTCAAATGCTATTGGTTTTTGAGATCCACGAATGACTCCAGCCCATGATTGTGAAATAAGTCCCTTAAATGCGTGATCCCAGCTTCCTTCCAGTGAGACAAACATAAATCCGGTACCAACAATTCCAGACTCAAGAGAGAGTCAGTTCTGGAATATTCCTCGCATAACGGTTCCAGATTGCTAAAGAAGTGAGTGTGCTAGGGAACCACCTACGTGGCTTTTTTGGTATCCTATTCTGTGTCCATAAGACCTCCGCTATGCTGTGCGGAACATTTTAAGAATCATCTATGTCCACCCAGGCAGTAACACCAGGGTCGCAGTGATATAACATAGTCTGGGCCATACGAGCAGCCTGATAATATTGTGTAATAGATGGTGTGGCAAACCTAGCCCCTTCTGGACACTTAGGGGGAATATTTTGTTAACTGTTGCTATGCTCGTGTTATATGCAGTGTGTAGCATCCGTCTGAATATTATATCAGTTATGTATTTTTATGTAAAACTGTATATTTTGCTGTTCGGAGAGATAATGTGATTAACAGTACATTCTTGCACAATTATCTCTCCTGTACAGCAAGGCATGCTGGGAAACAGCCTTGCAGGCTAAGTTCCCCACACAGTCCTCTGTAGTAAAACCCCTGCAATGTCATTCAGGAAACCCCTTGCATGGGGTCTGTATAAATACTGTGACCGTGGAATAAAATGACAGTTGACTCCCAGACTATGTGCCGTCTAGTACTTGGGGAAGAGGGATTACTATTACGCTGCCTGTGTTTTACCTGCTCTATCCTGACTACCAGCGGAGATACTGTGGAGTATACTGCTACTTTGTTACAGATGGTATTCCCAACCCTCCGTGATCATAGGGTAACTTGAGCCATTTATTCGCAACTCTAGCAGATTTATAGGCATTAATAAATTTAAGGTTATCTGATTGAATATTGTTCTAAGTGGTGAGTGGAATAGAAATAGGAGGTTTTGGCATGATTGACATTTTGACTGCCGCAGTCCTGCCCAGCCAAGTTAGATATAAGGAAGACCACGCCAAAAGGTCTTGTTTGGCAGATAACCATAGTATATCGAGATTCTCAACCAGAAGGCGTGCAGGATTTTTTGTAATTTTCACCCCAAGATACAAAATACTTTCTGTCCTCCATTCAAAAGCATGCTTGGTTTTTAGGTGGGAAACGAGATTAAGGGGTATACTTATAGGGAGGGCTTGTGTTTTAACTTCGTTAACTTTATGGTATGAAACTTTACCGAATTCATTAAGGACAGATTGGAAATAGGGAAGTGATAGTGATGGGTTGGAAAGCGTTATCAAAATATCATCCGCGAACAAACCCAATTTGGTTTCCCTGCTTGGTGCATATGGGATGCCTGTGATTAATGGATGGGATCTAATGGTCTCCGCCAGAGGTTCCAGTGCTAAAACATAAAGCAAGGGTTTATGAATGGTTTGAATGGTTGGGAGTGAAACCCTGCAAAAGTGACCTTTGCAGACAGGGCAGAATATAGAGCCATGAGCGCCCTGATATATTCTGGGGGGAAACTACATTTTTCGAGAACTTTTTCCAGATATAACCAATGTAGCCGGTCAAAGGCCTTCTCTGTATCTATGGCTAACAGCAGACTTCGGATGCTATTTTTTGTATTAAGGAAATTACGTCAATGATTTTGCGTGTGTTGTCCGCACCCCGTCTGCCTTGAACAAAGCCCACTTGATCATAGTGCAAAAGTGAAGGCAAAATTCGTTTAACTCTGTTGGCCGGTATCTTAGCATATACTTTTACATCTGAATTTAAAAGGGAAATGGGTCTAAAATTGGGACAAGTAGTTGGTGGCTTTCCTGGTTTAGGAATCGTGATAATGTGGGCCATTAGCATTGAAGGAGGAAAAGGCAATCATTAAATATGGTGCTAATTGATTAAGGAATGTTTTATAATATAGATTCGAGAACCCGTCTGGGCCTGGGGCTTTGTTTTGGGGGAGAGATTTAATAGTGTCTATGACTTCCTGTTCCGTTATAGGTGCTTTAAGTTTAACCAGACTGGCCAGGTCTACCTGGGGTAGGGTTATCTTCTTTAAAAAAATCGTCTATTTGACCTGAGTCAGGTTGGTGCGTATTCGGGTCCTTGTTTAGGCTATACAAGGCCGAATAATAAGAAGCAGAGACCTCCGGGATATCTGCTGGATTTTGAATTTTAGACCCCTGTTGTGATATGAGATGTGGAATTGCCCTTTTAGCCTCTACTTTTTTCAATCTGTTCGCCATCAACCTTCTAGCCTTGTTTCCATATGTGTAAAATTTTTGTTTAAGCCTTTAGAGATGTATTTGGGTACGATATAACTGAATTGCGGATATTTTAGGCTTAATTTCTGCAATACGGGAAGATCTTGGAGTGGAAACCTTCACTTTGTTAGCTGCTTCCATTAACTGGAGTTCTACAGTGAGCGAGTTTAGTTCTAGGTCTCTTTTCTTTTTTTCGTAGGATGCTGTGGCAATCAAGTGGCCTCGTATAACAGGCCTCCGATTGAATTTCCGACTTAGTGTCCTGTAAGTCATTTAACTTAAAATATTCCTCTAATTGGGATTTTGTCTTTGCCGTAATGGCTCGATTAGTAAGAAGATAATCGCTGATACGCCAAGATCCTTTACCCATATATGGAACTTTGTCGGCTATTTTGAGAAAGATGGGAGCGTGATCTGACCACTGTATTGATCCAATCACACATTCCTTGACTCTTTGTAGGGTATCTAACAAAAAGTAGTCTATTCTAGAATATGTGGCGTGAACCTGGGAGTAAAATGTATAATCTTTCACAGTTCTATTCTGTATCCTCCATACATCATATAGCCTGGCTTCTCTTAGGGTTTGTTTAAATGCTTGACTTTGTGACTTTAGCGTACGTAAATACTTTGCTGAGGGGGTGGAAGAAGAATCCATATGAGGGTCAGCTATAGAATTGAGATCCCCACATAAAATTGTAGCTGCATTCGATGATAGAGAAGTACGGTTTCAAAATCTCCTAAGAATTGGTATAGAGTTTGAATTTTGGGCATAGAGATTTATGATAATGTAAGGGAGATTATTAATAGTAGCGTCTACCACCAAAAACCTACCCTTTGGGTCCCCATGGGCTTTATTTAAATTGAAGGATAAAGAGTTGTGGAACCAGATAGATACCCCTGCCTTCTTCTGAATAGAAGAAGAATGAAAAACTTCAGGGAATAGTCTGGTAGATACTTTAGGTATTTTGCCTGATGGAAAATGCGTTTCTTGCGCACATATTATCTGGGCCCCGGGCCTTAGTCGCTTCATCGAATAACATTCTACGTTTGTGGGGGGAATTGAGCCCTTTGATTAATTGATAGTATCTTTATTGACATTTATTACGGAGATTTAAAAATTGTATGATAATGTATGGAGCCAACAATAAGAGGTATAACAATGAGATAGTACTTACAATTTCACAAGTCAATTTAGGCCCTGGTAGACTGAGGGTCAGTTCCTTACCCAATTTAGCTTCTTTGACCAACACGTAAAGTCCAGGAGCTGCAAGGTCATGTGTGTCTTGCAGGAAGATCGCAAATTCGGATTGCTCTGTTCGTAGTCTTGTGGAATGGGGGGTAGGGAGAAGGGGAAAGTGGAAGAACAATAGAGCAAGAATGCAAAAGGAGAGAGAAACACAAAGAAAAACTAACATAAAAAGGAGAGAAAATAAAGAGAAGGCCTGAAATTGGTCAAAAAGAACATAGTGCACTTAATAACATGTATTTCAGCAGAAATATAAAAATTTGCCCTACACCCATCACCAGATGAGAGGGGGTTGCCCTGAGTGAGCAGAGAGTCCTCTGCATTTCCTACCAAACTGGTGAAAGGAGCATGCCTGACCGACAGGGTCCATATTACCAAACATCCAATAAAAACCCCACTCTTCAGATGTAGGTGCCTCTTTCCCAACAGATCCTAATAGCTCATACCTACCTTCCTGTCTCCTTTGGTTCATAGTCGACTCTGCAATAGTACATCATTAATGCGGAAAGCAAACTTGTAGAAAACGCGTATATCTGTGAAGGTTACTGTCCCCACCATAAAGGAAACATTAAACGTTTAGTTAATATGCTCTTCATTGTATGCAATATGTAAAATATCTAACTATTTGATGAACGTAGCGGAAAATTGCGTGGACATTTATGAAAATAAGACTAATTTAGAAAACAAACCGCCTGCTAAGGGAGACTGACATCTCCTAAGTGGGGATGCCCCCTATTTATGTGGATTGGTGTTACCCTTATCAGGGAATTAGACATCAAATCGGGAAGCCACATTACTTGACTCAGATGGTAAACGTGTCCCAGGCCTTGTGTTATATGTAAAACCACTTGCTAGGGACCGCACCTAACAAACATATAACTCTTATGAACAGTACAGCGCAGTGACTATGGTGAGGCCGCATCCGCTGCGTAGATCAGGACTCATGTAGCCTTGCATAAGTTAACTTATACCCAAAATAGGTCAGGAACTGGTTACATCATTTGGCCTCATTAGCCCCATATATCGGACAAATACCGTGCTTCCCACCGCTATTTCACTATGACGGTTGTCTCCATAACCTGAAATATAACAATAAAATACAACAAATTAAACATTCATGAGAGTCATAAACTTAGCCACTGTCTTAGGACCCATCACTCAAAAAGGGACCAAAGATGAACAAAAAATCATCGGAGAAAGTGCATAGTTACTTTTTAGTCCAGCAGGATCCGACTAGGAAAAATATGTTTTTCGTCCCAGGGTTTAGCTTGTTTGGGGTCTCGATAGTCCAGAGACTGTCGTCCAATCTCTGGTCACACGCTGCCTTTTATTCCGGTCTTGATTTGATAGATCTGGAGTAGCAATGGACCATTGTTTAAGGTACATTGCAACTTCATCTGGGGAGCGGAACCCTGTGGTTGAGCCTTGTCTAGAGACCAAAATTTTGACTGGAAACCCCCACTTGTATTTTATTTCTGCCGCTCTGAGGGCTGCAGTGATTGGTTGAAATAATCTGCGTTGCTGCAGAGTATTTGGAGACAAATCCGCAAAAATTTGGATACTTGGATACTGGCTCGGCAACTCCTTAGAGACCCGGCTTGCTCTCGTAACTGCTTCTTTAAAATGGAAGTAATGCAGACGGAGAATGGTGTCACGTGGGACTTCTGGTGGCAAGTTTTTTGGTTTGGGAAGCCTGTGTATCCTATCTATCAGTGCTTCATTTCCAGTAATTTCAGGTATTAAAGACGCGAAGAGGCCATGGGCCCAATCTTCAAGTTGTATAGGGAGAACATCCTCCGGGGAAACCTCTCAACCGGAGATTGTTCCTTCTGGAATGGTCCTCTAGGTCCCAAACTTTTTCCCGTAGAATCTGTAGATCCTCTTCTAAACCAGTATGACGATATAAGAGGTCGTTCTGGTGGTCCACTAGATCATCTAGTTTCGTTTCCACTTTCGCGGTTTCTTCAAGATCTCTCATCTCCCTGGCAAACTCTGTCGTGAGATCTGAAATGTCTCCTTTAATCTGTGTGCGCAGGGTTGCAAACATTGTTTTAATTTCCATAGGTAACATCATGGGAGCTGAGGCAGTCGATGCTGTTTCATCCCCGTCGAAGATCTCGTCCTCCTCCGGTTCAGTATGTGCACCATCTTGGATATCGACCTCAGTAAGCTTGTTCGACTTTTTAACGTCTTTAAGGGTAAGAAATTTCAGCAATTTCTCCTGCTTGCGGGACTGACGCTGTTGGGACATCTTGCCTTGCTAAATAATTTGGGTTGTAGGGTAATTTGCCGCCTGGATGCATCAAATCCCCGTAGGCCACGTAGGAGCTCCTCTACCACGCGTCCAGTTCGGCTCCTGTTCAGACACGTCCCCCGCCAAGATTATATGCCTAATTTGATTAAAGAAGCTACTTGGCAACAAAATTGTAACTACCTGGAACATAAAAAGGAGCTAACTGAGCAGTGTGGGAACGGGATGAATTCAACGTGAGATGTTGCGTATGCGGAAGTAGAGGGTGAGGGAGGAGAAAGTCCTGTTTAGCGGTGGGTAGTAAAGGACTGAACTAACAGTTATTCTTTAAGAAAAAGTGTATTTATTGTAGATACTTCTCTGTTAGAGGAAAGGGGAGTCCAGAACATGCCTTGCTTTTTTCCTTTTTTGACCAACTGATTCGGCTGTGAATAGATACCTCACCAGCTGTAGATTTAAGAGCCCTAACCATTGTGTATTAAGTAATATAAAAGCTACGAATGAGCAGGGGTCTACACAAAGAGTTTCTGTAAAATAATTAATTAAACTGGCAGTCTTGATAAGTGTGGAAACAACACAAGAAAATATTCAGCATAAAACAACTTAAAACAACCGAAACAAAACACAAAAGAGCAGGTGGCTGTGGAATTAAAAAATGTATCTTATAACAAATACACAGCAAAATATCAACTTCACTAACCTTCTTTTCAGCTTTCTAAAGTCTATTAAAGAACAACGAATTTGAAAGTGCAATACTGCCTCAAAAGAGTTAAGAGGAGATATTTGCAATAACAAAGAAAGAGAAGCATAAAATAAAAAAAACCTTTAAACCATTATAGAGCTGAAATGTCCACACAGAGAGAAAATTACTATCAAAGAAAAATGGGCCCAAAGAAGGCTAAAATGGCAGAAAGAGAGAAGCAGGAGAAAATAAAACTAATTAACACATACTACACATTTACTCCCCTAAAGCCAACCTTCCTACTTCAAAACCATCCAGAAACTCATTATCACCGGTCAGACAAATAGAAATGCCACTATCCGATACCACCAGAGCAGTATCACAAGACAGCTTGGTGGCAGCATTAGATGACTTATATGTGAACATAAAAAAAGATTTTACTATGTATGTTTCTGAATTGAAAGGAGAAATCGTAGAAATGAAAGAGAAAATGGTGAACCAACTCATAGAAGATGTGCAAAGAGAAGTGAACCTACTAAAAACACAAAATGCACTCCTGAAAACAAAAGTCACGAATATGGGAAAAAAATAACGGACATTGAGGATAGGGCTCGGAGGAACAATATGCAAGTTAAAGGAATCTCTGAAGATATCACGCAAGCAATACCTATAAGAATTCCTGCTACATTTCCTAACAGCCCAAGAGATTGGGCTAAGGCCATTTGAAAGGTGGCACAGAATCCGCAGGCCACAAAATATCAACCCGTCCGAACTCAGAGATGTAATTGTTCACTTTACAAATGGAGAAATATTGCTTGGCAGTGAGATTCCGGTCTGAGGATGCGGATACGTGATGACGTAATCACGTGAGCGCGTGTGGCTCGTGAGGAGAGGTGGGGAGAGGACGCCTGTGAAAAGAGGACGCCTGTGTGAATGGTTACCTTCGGCTCCAAACCAACGGGCAACCTGATCTGCATGTCGCATCCCCCTGCATAATGAATCTACCCACAGGAAAATCTGCACCATAACCGGAGCAATAGAGGCAGAAAAAAAACCGCAAGTCTTACTTATTATACAGTGCTCTATGTCTTAACAAACCTAAATGCTTGGTGAACTTGTATGAAGGGAGAATTGTGCCGCTACCTATGTCTCAAAAACACTCTGACAAACTGGTATAATAATAATTTTCTGGCAGTACTGCATAACAAGCATACGTGACTCTTATCCTCTCTATGTGCCTGCAAATCGGCTAATCCTCATTATTTGAACAAAACTGCAAAGCTTGCAAGGAAAACTATAACTGTAAAACCTAACGACTCTGCTTTGCTTGATGTTTGAGTTTTGGTGACTGTTGCAAACTTGAGCTTCCTCAAATACATGCTGCTAAAATAAATGCACTGTTGCTAGGCTTTGAAAATCCTTGAAAAAGTCTGACTTTTATCAAGCTTGTTTAAGTGTTGGTGACAATAAGCATACCTGGTTGTTATCCCATGCATGAAGCTGGAACTTAGCAACCTTATTTCTATCTGCCTCACTTTTTCCAACAAATGTAAATTTGTGCACCTCTAAATTAGGAAGGGGAAAGGAAAAAGAGAAAAAAAAAGAAACAGAAGGTAAATCAAAGATTACATGATCCTGAGCAGCTGGGAATACTGATAACCTGCTGATTGGTGAGGCAGTTGAGATCATTGTCTCTGTGCTATTTCGTCTGATAGAATCAAACACATGTACACCACTGTATAATAACTTGTTACCTGTTGAAGATAATTGTTTATCTGGGAAAAACCCAGGAACAAATACAAAACTGAAAACAGATAACCAGGTGTCAATCGAATCTCTGGGGATAATTGTCAACCCTTTATAATTATGGAGGGAAAATCATGGAGGCTAATACCTAACAGATCCCTTCTAATTAAATACAAATCTGCTTCTTCTGAATAATACAATCTAGAGGAAAGAGAAGGAGGGGAAGGAAGGGAAAAAAAAAAGGAAAAAAGGAAAATCTATTATACTCTCTCCTCCTGGATTTCTGCAATCAACTACTTTGGGCCCTCACAATAATATAGAGGAGAAGAAAAAAGAAAGAAAGGAAGAAAAAAAAAAAAAGGAAACAGTAAACCTCGCAGAAATGGCGACAAGGAAAAATATAGACACAAAAAAAAGAAAGGAATATAAAACAAACAAAACACTGACTACATTTTTTTCTACCCCTGAAATGGAACAAAGAGGAAGAAATAAGAGGGATTCTCTCCCTCCAGTAACACCGGAAACAGGAGAAGTAAGGAAAACTAAGATCATGACTCCACAGTCAAAAGGAGATAAAACAGAAAGAGGGGAACACTCCATGGAAAGCTGCAGTGATACAAGTCCAGATGGAATCCCAGAAACCCAACCAGTAATATCAGACATGCAAACAATGTTGATGAAACTGCTGGAAGAGCACAGGGATAAGATCAGAGAAGACCTACAAAAAAACATAAATGAATTGACGACAGAGGTGCGAAACATAAATATCAAGCTGCAAGCAAACATTGAGAAAGTAGAAGTCCTTAGATTCGAAATGGAAAGACAGCAGGATATAAACAAAGAATTACAGAACAAAATGGAGGATCTCCAAAATAAAATTGCAGACGCTGAAAATAGATCAAGAAGAAAAAACATAAGAGTGCGAGGAATCCCGGAAGAGATCACCAGGGAAAACCTTCAAGTTTACGCTCAGGAATACTTTCAAGAGTTGGCAGGTGATACAATCCCAAAAGAGATCATGATTGAAAGGATTCACAGAACATATGCCTATCGCCCAAGTAAGGAGGATCAATCCCCAAGGGACGTATTAGTCCGCCTCCATAATTACACACATAAAGAAGCGATATGGAAGGCAAAAAACAATAAAGAGATTCTCACGGAAAAATTTAAAGATTTAAGGATTTTGCAAGATATATCTTTACATACCAGGCAACAAAGACTGAAACTAAGAAGAGCTACAGACATATTACACAGGGAAAATATAAGGTTTGCCTGGGGTTTCACAGCAAAAATATATCTCACTCATAAAGATACAAGATATACAATCGAATCTTGGGAGCAAGCGTCAGCTTTATTCAAAAAATGGGACATTCCTATTGGATAGACATACTCTGAACTTTTGATGGATTACCAAACAACTGCACTTCTGTTTTTTTTTTTTTTTTTTCTTTGTTTTTTTTTTTTTTTTTCATGATGGACAATGTCATGAAATCCTTCTGATTTTTTCTGGTTATTTACCATGTATTTATGATTGGTGGAGCTTTTCTGATTAAAGGAGACAGGAGGGATGGAGGGAGGAGAGGGGAGAAGAGGAGAAGAGGAAGGAAAAAGAGGGATGGGGGTGATCTTGTTTAGGTTTGGGGACAGGGAGCCTGCGAATAATTATACATGCTAGCCACAATCTACCCTCTCCATGGTGGGAGATTTGCAACATGGTTGTTGTCCTCCTATCTTTATGTTGGGCTTTCTGGGATGATGGTGGACTGACCTCCCCTCGCCCCGCCCCCTGCGCCATGTGTGGGGGGGACCGGGTCGAGGAGACAGTGGAGTCACCTCATCGGTTGAAATGGATCCATGATCTGGGTATGTGTAGTGCCTTCCTTGATGGGAGACCATCAATGTGGTTCATATGTCTCTACTTAGATTTTGGTCTCCATGGGGAGACCACTCCTTTGGTGGAAGCCCGGCAGCGTTGTTGTTGTTCTCCTATTTCTACGATGAGCACCCTGGGATGATGATGGACTGACCTCCCCTCGCCCCGTCCCCTGTGCCACGTGTGGGGGGGGGCGGGCGGAGGCGATAGTGGAGTCTCCTCATCGGTTAAAATTGATTTATGTTATGTATATATGTTTCCCTTCTCTGATGGGAATTCATCGATGTAACTCATGTCTTTCTATTTGGAAGTTGGTCTCCATGGTATGATGGCTAATGGCCCTCCCCTCGACCCGCCCCCCCGCTTAATGTATGATGGGGGCCGGACCGAGGTGATGGCGAAGTCGCCTTACTTGCTGAACCCGATGAATACTATCTATACACCCTTTTGTCCTCACAGGTCTCTATATGTGTTTTTATATGTATGTGCGTCCCCCTGAGGAACGGGCTCCTTGCCCTCCCCTCGCCCCGCGCCACGTGTGGGGGGGGCTGGGCTGGGGGGATGGTGGAGCTGCATTAGTGGTTAATAGAAGATCCCGCTCCTGCCTTCTCGCCCCTTGTCCTCTTGTTATCGGGGGCGAGGGTGGGGGCGGGCTAGCTGGGTCCGGGCAGGGGGGCGGAGGCTCTGTGAGCTTGGGTGCTGTCTCTGTATAAGCCTGTTTGGTCCGCGAGGACAATATGGTGCAGTGTAGGCTGGCGACAGCCCGCCGCCCACCCGCCACCTGTCTCCCTCTTATGTGGGGGGTGGGGGACGGGGTGACGGCGGGTGGGGGTGGTCAGGTATACGGGAGACCTAAGAGGGCGGAGGACATGCGGAGGTATTTTTCTTAGTAAATGTTTTCAGTCAGGTCCACCCTGTCATAGTAAATCTAAAGGTGGTGACATTGAATATTAGTTAGGATAATAGAACGAACAGGTATTATTATAGTAATTATTGGAAAATCGATCCCGTCTCTTCCTTAAGCCGAGCACAAGCTCAATTAGAGCAAAGAATAAATTGAGAGATCCCTAATATTGGGACAAGAGGGTGTTCGGATCCGATTGGATCCGAATACTCAATCTGGAATGAATGTGATGTATGGATGGACCCCCCGAGCCGATGAGAGAGTTTGCTACCTGTCTCAGACATGGTGATTAGGATTAGTACAATAAATACACAAGGATTAAATTCCCCGTATAAAAGAAGGATGCTTATGGAAATGATTAATCACGAGAGAATAGATATTGCGTTTGCACAAGAAACACATTGGGTGAAATCCACCAAAAAAATGATATATAATAGAAAATATTCACATATATTCACATCAAGTTATCATAATACAAAGAAAAGTAGAGGAGTGATGATAATAATAAAAGATTCATTGACACCAGAAATAATACACAAAGTAATAGATAAACACGGCAGGTATATCATACTAGTTTGTAAACTTAATAATGTCATATACACTCTTGTAAACATATATGCACCGAATGAAAACACTATAAACTTCTTAGAAAAAATGTGGGCACAGGTTGAAAAAGTAATACAAGGACAACTTATAATGGGGGGTGATTTCAACTTGGTAGTAGATACCGAGCTGGATAAAAAACTACAGTCGGGCAAAATAATGAGTCACAAACAAATACACTTAGCAAAAAAATTTGGGGAATTTATTATCAAAAACAACCTGATAGATGTCTGGAGAGCACTAAACACAACATCCAAAGACTATACTCATTACTCAATACCTCATAGATCCTATTCCTGTATAGACATGTTCCTTATAAACAGAGACACATTTAGAGGAGAACTGAAATGTGATATTGGAGCAGCTATATGGTCAGATCATTCCCCTGTCTCCATATCTATAGAAGAGGGAATTGTGAAAAAAAAATCCTACTGGAAGCTAAATGAGTCTTTGTTGGTAAGGGACAAAATGAAAAAACAGATACAAACTGACATAAAAAATTTCTTCGCGGAAAATGATTCAATCTCGAGATCTACAATGTGGTGTACACTAAAAGCGGTAATCCGGGGTAGACTAATTAAAATGGGTTCTATAGAAAAAAGAAAACAAGGTCTGACGTACCAACAACTCCAAGCCGAACTATATACTTTGGAACAAATACATAAACAAACCTTACAGGAAGATATAATAGATAAGATAAACGAGATCAAAAGTAAAATTAAACAAAAAGTCATAGATAGAACAAATAAAAACCTACTCTGTCTAAAACAAAAATGGTATATAAGAGGAAACAAGGCAGATAAACTCCTATCAAACTTATTAAAAAAACAGAGAGTTAATAACACAATAAATAAAATTCAATATAAGGGAGAAACATTAATGGACCCGGATAAGATAGGCAATGCCTTTATTGACTTTTACCAAGAATTATACCATTTAAATAAAAACAAAATAAACATCTCAAAAGAAGAAGAAAGAGATGAGGTATCTAACTATTTAAATAAGTTAAATCTCCCAAAACTAAATACTGAGGAACAAGAATTCCTGAATTCCCCATTCTCTATCAAAGAGATAAGCGATATAATAAAAAATTTAAAAAGGAATAAGTCACCTGGACCCGACGGATACTCAAATCTATTCTATAAAATGTTTGAGGATGACATCCTACCCTGCCTGCTAGACCTGTTTGAGGAGATTAAAAACAACAAAGAAATGCCGAAAGAAATGCTGGTTGCAAATATCAGTCCAATATTGAAAGAAGGGAAGGATAAAATGGAAATTAAAAACTATAGACCAATATCCCTAATCAATACAGACGTAAAGATATACTCCGCAGTTCTGGCAGGCAGGCTTAAGAGAGTAATCCATCGTTTGATAGATGAGGATCAGTCGGGATTCATACCAACAAGATCAGCTACGAATAACATCAGGCGTAATCTTAATGTATTGTTCTCGGCCCGGGCTCGGGGTGGGCGAGTGTTGGCCCTGTCGTTGGACACTGAAAAGGCCTTTGACAGGGTCAGCTGGACCTACCTCGGGCTCGCGCTCAGAACATTTGGAGTAGGGGGACCGTTTTTTGATGCAATATGGGCCCTATATAAAAAACCATGTGCCAGAATTACAGGCTCAGGTATATTATCATCTTGGTTCGAGATTCATAATGGTACGCGTCAGGGATGTCCTCTGGCACCTTTACTATATGTTATCTCACTGGAACCATTGGCCCAAGCTATCAGGGACAATAAAGATATTAAAGGGGTCAATATCAAAGGAGCGGAACACAAAATATCACTTTTCGCAGATGACATAATACTAACACTAGAAGAACCAGAATTGTCTGTTGAAACCCTAATGAATGAGATTGAAAGGTTCGCAAAAATATCTTACTATAAATTGAACGTAGCAAAATGCCAAGCACTAATATCTGACACTCATAGCCCTGAAATAAGGGATCTCAAGGAAAAATATTGCTTCTCGTGGAGTACAGAACATATAGACTACCTAGGAATAAAAATATCGTTCGACCCACAAAAAATTATCAAGGCCAACTATCTCCCAATATTAAAAGATATATCAAATAATTTAACCCAATGGAAAAAACTGTATACATCATGGTTTGGTAGAATCAACGTGTTAAATTATTATGTTCTCCCACGTCTATATTTTCTGTTCCGCTCAATCCCTTTGAAGGTAGATCCAAACATCCTGAAACAGTTCCAAAGTAAATTTAATGAATTTGCCCGGGGGGGGTAAAACCTCGAGAGTCTCGTTTAAGATTTTAGCTAGAACTCAGGCGCAGGGAGGAATTAGGATGCCAGATGTATGTAAAATATATGATACAGTCATGCTTACTCATCTCGCAAAATGGACCCACACAGATATTAAAAAACATCCGTGGATAATGATGGAACAAGACGGATCCTTATTAATAGATAATTTATTTCCAATAAATAAAAATATGAAAAGCTTTGCAAACCCTATTGTAGACGATTTGTCTTGTATATGGAAAAAAATTAGGAAAAAATATCTATCTTCATATTCTACTAATAGATTTCTGTCCTTGGATGCAGTGGAAAAGCGTATCGAGGATATAGACTTAAAACCATGGAAAGAGGCAGGAATAAGCTCAATAAACCAATTAATTGTAGATGGTAAATTTCAACAATTCTCAGTAATAACCAGCTGCTTCTCTCTGCGGCCAAGAGAAATGTTTCCATACCTAAGATTGAAGCACTTCTATGAAAAAGAGATAGCTCCTCTTGTACATATAAATAATCAGGATATGGACGACTTTTTCTTGGCAGCTTGGAAAAATAAATGGGGAAAAAAAGCGTATGCAGCATTAGACCATGTGGAAGAATTCAATACTCTACCAATAATTTAAAAATGGTGTAATGAATTAAATATATCCAGGGAAGAGAAAGACTGGCTTAAAGCAATTCAAATAACAAGAGGGTCTACTCATTCTCTGAACCTACTGGAGACATACTATAAAGTGATATATAGATGACACCTCCCGCCGGTAAGATTGAAAAAAATGTATACGGATTACAAGGATAAATGTTGGAGATGCCAAAGTAATAGGGGAACGCTGGTACATCTTTGGTGGGAATGTCCATATATAAAAAATTTCTGGACATCAGTATCCTCATTAATTTCTATCATTATCGGGGTTGAGACTATGTCTGACCCAGCATTGATGTTATTCCACTTAGGTTTAGAAAAATGGGAAATGGGGAAAAGAACACTTATGACTCAAATCTTATTAGCCGCAAAAATCATAATCACCAGATCATGGAAAACGCCGGGCCAACTAGATATAGGTAAACTGATTGACCAGCTTGGGTACCAATGTCAAATGGAGAAGGGGTACTATATAAACAACTATGATAAAATCGAAAAGTATTATGAGATATGGTCGCCGTGGCTGGACAGGCATAGTAATCAGATATGACTGGGATGTGGGACTCGTCGGCTCTGGGGGTCAAGAATGAATGTTATGAATGTGTGAATGAAAGAAGACACAGATATATATAAGCAAAAATTGCCAAAGCATGGAAATACATGTTTGTATATATGCGGATATGTATATGGCAGATAGAAAATATATACATATAACTAGTAATACTAGATGCTAAGGAGACCCATAGAGGGGAGAGGGATCGATGTTGCAATGGAGAGGTAGTTGATGCTTTGTAACAAAAATGGCTAATCTGTAAAACAGTAGAATAGAGAGGATCGCCAACCTGTTGATCTCTGTTTATTGTATATTCTGTACTCTCCTCTGTATCTTTGTATCTTTATATTTGCTATCAAGCACTATACGAAACCCGGCTATTGATGTTACGTATATGAATGCCAATCAAATAATAAGATGCTACATGTAAATCCGCATTTGAAATTTCGCATTGATGGAATTATTATTTATGATTGTATTCTCCATACTTTGACAATAAAAAAAAAAAGATATTAAAAAAAAAAACAAATGGAGCTCTGAAAGACTTGTAATAGGCATCTTAGAAAACTAACAGGCTGCAAGCCCCCCTTGATAGAATGGAAAGTTTTGTTTCTTGCTGTCATGCTACATTCTCAGTTTCTTACATAAGATGTTTTAGACTCTAGACACTCATGTGAAAAGTGTGGTCCAATAGACCAAAAGACCCCCTGCAGCCCTATGCACTTACCCAGACCTATCACTGGCAACGAGAGATAATAGGAGAAAATTCAGAGATATGACAACTACATCTCAGAAATAAAGGAACAGAATATAGATGGGGCTTTCCAACCAAGATACTGATTTTATACAATGGGGAAAGTCACATAATAAGTGACCCACTGGAGGATTTATCAAAAATGGGCATATTTTGTGATGAAAAAGCTCTACCCCAAAACTAGAAAAGTCCTTGACAAAGGGGACAAAGGGGAGGAGAATTTGGTAAGGAAACAATATTGCTAGGAATAGGAGGGGGGAAAAAGAGGAACTGGATAAGACGTAGAGAACGAGAATGTAGGATTTTTTTTCTCTCATTTGAATAAAAACATGTATATATTAACACTAGGAAGACAAGGGGAAAGGGAAAGATACAAAAGTTGGGTAAGTAAGGAAGTAAAGGGTGAGGAAAGAGAAAAAATATATCTATATACATATATTGAGGGGAAAAATACTGGCATATTAAATGGCAAAATACTGGCATATTAAATGGCAAAAGAATGGCATATTGAGGGGCAAAATACTGGCATATTAAATGGCAAAAGAAGGGCATACTGAAAGGCTAAATACTGGCATATTGAGGGGCAAAATACTGGCATATTAAATGGCAAAAGAATGGCATATTGAATGGCAAAATATTACTGGCATATTGACCAATTGCTCCAATCACCTTCCATATTACACTAGACCGGGATAACATGCTTGTGAGGGTAGGTGGGGTGAGTGGGAGATATTGTCGGGGGGGGGGGGGGGTCAGAAAATTGGTTCAGTAAGGGGCCCTGAAATTCTTGGTGGCGGCCCTGTAGTTAAATTCTACCCATCTACTCAGTCCTCTCAGTCCTCTTTGCATACCTTCTCGCCTCACTCCTCTCTGCTCTTAGCCAGAAGTAAAGAAATAGAACTATAAGACCCACTCCATCCTCTAGTATCCGCCAGCAACTGGAACCTAGCATCTGAATAACAAGCTAGGGAAAGCCGAGGACGAGTCTCATGGCAGGAATAAATGTATGACGTATGTTTGTTGAGGTATGAATGTGCTGCTCCGTGGGCGAGGGGGTGTGAAGGGGCTAGGGGGTGGAGACAATGATAAGCTAATGACCATAAAGGTCATATCAATGAACGCCCAGGGCCTCAATACACCACAAAAAAGAGGTGGTCTATACGATACAATGATAAAGAACAAAATGGACATATGTTTTGTACAAGAGACACACTGGAAAGTAGAAGAGATACCACGATGGGAATATTCCAGATTCCCAGTTATTTTTGAGGCAAGCCTCGCTAATAAAAAAAAATAAAAAAAAGGAGGTTGCAATAATAATTTCAGAGAAAGTAAAATTTAAATAAATAGTAGACATAAAAGATCCTCAGGGCTATTATTTAATCTTAGTATGTTAGATAAATGACATGTGCTATACCTTAGCAAACAGATATGGCCTAAACGAATACTCACATACATTTTTTAAAAAGGTATTTTCTTAATATCTATACTAATGTCAGGGGACATGAACATATTTCCTGATATTACAATGGATAAAACCTACAAGGAACCGGATAAGAACTCGAATAGGAGAAATAAGAAGAAAAGGGACGCTCTTCTAAACTTTGACCTTTTAGATGTGTGGAGATCAAAAAATCCAAACAAGCGAGAATCCACCTTCTTCTCGAAAGTCCATAAAACATACTCAAGGATTGATCACTTCTTAACCAAGAGTTACAATCTGACAAACTTTCGAAACGGAAGAATTAATCTAATTACAAAGAGGATCAGAAGAAAGAAGACCGTCCTGGAGACTTAATGAAGAACTCTTACAAACAGAAGACGATAGGAACTATTGGGGAAAAACAATGAGGGAAGTAACTGGAGGTACGCTATGGTACGCCTTCAAATGCCACATGCATCATATTACAAAGAACTTTATAATCTAAAGAATAAGAAAATACCCATTAGTGGCATCAGGGGAATTTTAGAAAAGCTCCCAAAAGTAGAGGAGAAGGACTTGAAAGAACTTAACTTGCCGTTTATGTTGGAGGATATAATTCGGAATATCAAAAACCTTAAATCAGGGAAATCCCCTGGGCCAGATGGGTACACTGCTAAATTCTTTAAGATACTACAACAAACAATAACTCCTCTACTATACAATTTAATTAGAGAAACGGAGTTGGGGACATTGTTCCCAGCAGAGATGTTACAAGCAAGCATAACTCGGATTCCTAAACCGGAAAAAGATAGTAATTTTGTTACCAACTACCGTCCAATTTCATTAATGAACGCCGATACAAAAAATATTTTCTTCAATTTTGCGGAGAGGCTGAAGGTAATAATCCCCAAGGTGGTACACCCAGACCAATCAGGGTATGTAATGAATCGGGAAGGGGGAGATAATGTTCGCAAGCTGTTACACCTTATACAGACAAGCAAAACCGATACAAGGCCTGTAGCCTTTTTGGCTTTAGACACCGAAAAGGCATTTGACAGAGTTAGCTGGGAGTACTTGTCGGAGGTCTTAGGGGCTTTTGGAATAACAAGAGTAATGGCGGACCGAATCCTAAGTCTCTATACATCTCCAACAGCAAGGGTCCAGGGAAGAGGCTTCAACTCTGAAACGTTTGAGATCAAGAATAGAACAAGACAGGGTTGCCCCCTATCACTGATATTATACGCCCTGTCAATAGAACCGCTAGCAAAAGTATAACAGACACGAGGAAGAAATAAAAGGAATCAAACTTGGGGACCAGGGGTGCAAAATCTCTCTATTTGCAGATGATGTAGTCTTGACCATATCAAATCCCCAAAATTCTTTAATCATGGTATTTAAATGTATACAAGAATTTAGCACCCCCAGTAACAGAAACAGACACCATGCAAAATGCACGAGCCAGGGCCCCCCGACCCCCAGTAACAGAAATAACCAGACACCATGCAAAATGCACGAGCCAGGGCCCCCCGACCCCCAGTAACAGAAATAACCAGACACCATGCAAAATGCACGAGCCAGGGCCCCCCGACCCCCAGTAACAGAAACAGACACCATGCAAAATGCACGAGCCAGGGCCCCCCGACCCCCAGTAACAGAAATAACCAGACATCATGCAAAATGCACGAGCCAGGGCCCCCCGACCCCCAGTAACAGAAATAACCAGACACCATGCAAAATGCACGAGCCAGGGCCCCCCGACCCCCAGTAACAGAAACAGACACCATGCAAAATGCACGAGCCAGGGCCCCCCGACCCCCAGTAACAGAAATAACCAGACACCATGCAAAATGCACGAGCCAGGGCCCCCCGACCCCCAGTAACAGAAATAACCAGACACCATGCAAAATGCACGAGCCAGGGCCCCCCGACCCCCAGTAACAGAAATAACCAGACACCATGCAAAATGCACGAGCCAGGGCCCCCCGACCCCCAGTAACAGAAATAACCAGACACCATGCAAAATGCACGAGCCAGGGCCCCCCGACCCCCAGTAACAGAAATAACCAGACACCATGCAAAATGCACGAGCCAGGGCCCCCCGACCCCCAGTAACAGAAATAACCAGACACCATGCAAAATGCACGAGCCAGGGCCCCCCGACCCCCAGTAACAGAAACAGACACCATGCAAAATGCACGAGCCAGGGCCCCCCGACCCCCAGTAACAGAAACAGACACCATGCAAAATGCACGAGCCAGGGCCCCCCGACCCCCAGTAACAGACACCATGCAAAATGCACGAGCCAGGGCTCCCCGACCCCCACTAACAGAAACAGACATCATGCAAAATGCATGAGCCAGGGCCCCCCGACCCACATACGTCGCCTTACCTCCACACCTATAGATTATTTTAATGTACAATCTGGACCCATCAATTGGCACCAACTCATTCCCGACATGTCCCTGGAGATCCTACTCAAGGCGCACAACATTCTGCTACATACCATTAAGCCCACGGTGTATAAAGACATGTTCAAAAGAAGAAAAACTACCACAACTAGAGGACATAGTCTTAAATTAGAGGGGCAACGATTTAAAAGTAATATCAGGAAGTATTACTTTACTGAGAGGGTAGTTGATGTATGGAATAGCCTTCCAGCAGAAGTGGTAGAGGTAAACACAGTCAAGGAGTTTAAGCATGCGTGGGATAGACACAAGGCTATCCTAGCTATAAGACCGGGAACGGGGGACTAATAAAAGTACTCAAAAAAAAATTGGGCAGACTAGATGGACCGAATGGATCTTATCTGCCAACACATTCTATGTTTCTATGTTCTTAAAAATATTCCATAGGGCCTATATTTCTCCAGTAAAGGGTAAACTCATGTTCCCAACTACCCAGGATATTTGTCCAAAATGTAACTGTCCTCAGGCTGACCTTAATCATTGTTTGTGGTCTTGTAAATATGTTTGTGATTTGCCTGCGAAAGTTCAACATTACGCAAAAACCACACTTGGAATACGGTTCTTATTAACCCAGGTATTTGAACTTTTTGGGTTCACCCCACACCCTTTCCCAGGGTTAATTTTGCCAGAATACTTATGGCAGTAGCTAACAAAGCTATCTTACAAGAATGGCTAAAGAGAGACGAGCCTTCCATGCAGATTTTCCAAGATAAATAGTTTTTTCTATTCATTTAATTTTTCATATGTAATAAAAATGTTATTGAAAAATTGCATTCATTGTTTTTATTCCCTTCCTCTGCACCCACATTGCACCTAAAGGACTTAACACAGCACCATACAGTACCCACAGAACTTGGCATGCACCTATATTGCACCCACAGCACTTGGCTTGCACTCATATTGCACCTACAATATGCATGCCACAGTGTTGCTTTGTCCCACAGAACTAGTCAGTGTCACTTTCCTCATAGTACATGTTATTTTGCCCAACAGACATTGCCACAGTATCACTTTGCCAATTAAAATAAACCAGTTTTCCCATTAATATGCCAGTGTTTGCCCATAAATATGGCACAGCCAATTTGCCCAATAACCACAATTTGCCCAATAATATGCCAGTATTATTTTGCTGTTTATAAGCCAGACAATTTGTCTAATAATATGCCAGTATATTGCCATTTAATATATGCCAGTATTTTGCCATTCAATATGCCAGTGTTTAGCCACTCAATGTGCCAGTATTTAACCATTCAATATGCCATTATTTTGCCATTTAATATGCCAGTACTTTGTCAATCAATATGCCAGTATTATTTTGTCATTCAATATGCCAGTATTTAACCCCTCAATATGCCAGAATTCTGCCATTCAATATTCCAGCATCTAACCCCTCAATATGCCAGTATTATTTTGCCAATGTGCCGGCATTTAACCCCTCAATATGCCAGAATTTAACCCCTCAATATGCCAGAATTTGTCACTCAATATGCCAGCATTTAACCCCTCAATATGCCAGAATTTGTCACTCAATATGCCAGCATTTAACCCCTCAATATGCCACATTTGTCACTCAATAGGGGAACAAAGAAGGAGAGTACTAGAACATCAGTGTCCCCAACCTTTTTGGCACCGGGGACCGTTTCCATTGAAGGAAAAAATGTCATGGCCCGGGGGTTAGGGTTAGTAACCATACATACATATATACAGAGACATACATACATACATGCAGAGACATACATACATATATACAGAGACATACATACATGCAGAGACATACATACATACATATATACAAAGACATATATACAGAGACTTACCGTATTTGCTCGATTATAAGACGACCCTAATTATAAGACGACACCCCAAACTTTGGATATTCCTTTAGGAAACCAACTAAAAGCCTGAATATAAGACTACCCTATAGGAAAAAAAGTTTAATGTATATATTTTTCATATATGTAAATTGCTTTTTCATATTTAATAACAATTATGATATAAAAAAATGCATTTCGGGGGGCGTGTCCGGACCTCGATGCTGGCAGACGCAGACTAGCTGAGCTCCTGAACAACGGGCAGAAAACGGACATAACACACGTCCATCTGCGCTACAAAGCTAAGGGAAAGCAATCAAAAAAAAGCTCCCCACACAAGGACCAGCAAAAGAACGTCAAAAAACCGCTCCCGGTTAACTTGAGGACCTTTTTAGTCCCGCTAACACCACGAGGCGAATCCAAAATGGCGCTGGATGCCTTAAACGACGAGGCTCCCTCTAACGCTACACCGGAGGACTCTGACAACGAAAGCAGCCTCTCACAGCCTCCCCGACAGCCTCTCACAGCCTCCCCGACAGCTCCCTGTTGGAGACCTGCCTACAAGTTCTGATTTCTCCGCACTCTCTATGCAACTTCAACGAGACTTGAATTTCTTGTTTTTATTTCCTTTTATGTGCCAATGCTGCCTCTCTCTTTCCCTTGCCCCCAGCTTTGTCTCTCTCCCCCCCTTAGTGTTGTCTCTCTCTCTCCCCCTCCCTTTGACTCCCCCCTCGCCTCTGTCTCTTCCCCCATTGTTTCTCTCTGCCCCCCTCCCCTTGTTACTCTGTGCCCCCCCTCCCTCGCCTTGTCTCTTCCCCCCTCCCCTTGTTTCTCTCTGCCCCCCTCCCTCCCCTTGTTGCTCTGTCCCCCTCCCCCGTCTCTCTGCCCCCCTCCCTCCCCTTGTCTCACTGCCCCCCTCCCTCCCCCTCACCTGTAACTCGCTCCCTGGTGGCTAGTGGGGGCAGCCGGGGGATGTCTGCACGATACGTGCAGACATCCTCCATGCTGCCCGACACGGCAGTCTATTATGACGGACAGCTGGTCCGTGATAATAAATTGCCGTGTCGGGCAGCATGGAGGATGTCTGCACGTATCGTGCAGACATCCCCCAGCTGCCCGATTCTCCCTGGTGGCTAGCGGGGCAGCGGAGGATGTCTGCGCGATGATGCTGTGTGGCACACAGGGAGCAGAGATTTGATGTCATTATACCAAGCCCCCTCCACACAGCCTATGGCATACACCAGGGTAGGAGGGTCCTCTGGTGCCAGTAAGTGGCTGGGCTGTGGTGAGAGGAGGTGCTTGCACTCGGCCACGCTTCATAAAGTAACCGGCTGGAGGGGAGCGCAGAACGACAGCACACTGTCTGGCTGAACAGAGGGAGGTGGGGACCCCTGATGTAAATTATGTCATTAATAAAACTGACACCAAATAGCAGAAACTCACAAAGGTGACCCCAAAGTACTCTCCTTCAAGGAGCTAGATCAAATTTCCCCCTTACCAAGAGGAGATGATACAAATAAACTAAACTACAGAAGGAATCATATTAGATCTTCCAATTAAAAACTATTGCACCTTTCTGACTAAACAAGGGCTTCTCTTTTATCACATTCCACATCATACTGATAAACAGTCCTGAAAATCCATGATAATACCTTATTAGAGCTGCCACCCAGCCAGCAGGCCGGTAAAAAATGGCTTACTGCCAATGTTAAGTCTATGGAGGCATTCTCCCTAACCCTAACCCTGGTAATTTTTGGTGGAAAAGGTGGCAACTCTATACTCTATAGGTGAACATAAGTCTATAATACCCACAACTGAACTAACCCCCAGAAACATAAATAAACCACATCCCCACAATAACAATAAAAAACATCCTATTATTAACCATTAAGCGTGAATAATGTGGGGGTAAATAAAGGTAAATTCACTTGTTTTATCTCTTTAGCTGGCATGTTGTGTTTAATTGATACACAAAGTGCTTCATAACAGTGATCAAACTGAGATACATTGTTAATATTCTGAAAGAATCAAATTTAGAAATTTGTCTAACACACTGTCATTTCAACACATCAATGAAATCTGGGACACGCCCACAGCCAGCGGATTGGTCCAGACGCACGGACCAATCACAAACAAGAGCATGTGTGTTTAAATAGCCAATAAGACTTACATTCTCCTGCGCCATTCTCTCTGATCAGTACCCTCACTAGCAGGATCAACCAGGTACAGGGCAGGACACCGATATTTGACTGGATACACCGGTGTATATTAGGGTATATGAGTGAACTATCAGGGTATATGAGTGGTATATCAGTGTATATGAGTGGTATATCAGGGTGTCGGTGTGATATATCAGGGTTTATGAGTGATATATCAGGGTATATGAATGATATATCAGGGTGTATGAGTGGTATATTAGGGTATATGGGTGAACTATCAGGGTATATGAGTGGTATATCAGTGTATATGAGTGATACATCAGGGTATATGAGTGATATATCAGGGTATATGAGTGATATATCAAAGTATATGAGTGATATATCAAAGTATATGAGTGATATATCAAAGTATATGAGTGATATTTCAGGGTGTATGAGTGATATATTAGGGTATATGAGTGATATATCAGGGTGTATGAGTGATATATCAGGGTGTATGAGTGATATATCAGGGTGTATGAGTGATATATCAGGGTGTATGAGTGATACATCAGGGTGTATGAGTGATACATCAGGGTGTATGAGTGATACATCAGGGTGTATGAGTGATACATCAGGGTATATGAGTGATACATCAGGGTATATGAGTGATACATCAGGGTATATGAGTGATACATCAGGGTATATGAGTGATACATAAGGGTATATGAGTGATATATCAGGGTATATGAATGATATATCAGGGTATATGAGTGATATATCAGGGTATATGAGTGATATATCACAGTATATGAATAGTATTTCCCTGGGAAAAACTACTAATGAAAAGTATTTAGGAATAATTGTAGATAACAAACTTGGCAACAGTGCTCAATGCCAGTCAGCAGCTGCAAGGGCCAATAAGATATTGGCATGTATAAAACGAGGTATAGATTCACGGTAAGAGGATATCATCTTGCCTCTTTACAAATCAATGGTAAGACCTCACCTTGAATATGCAGTACAATTCTGGGCACCAGTCCTTAAAAAGGATATTAAGGAACTAGAAAAAGGAGGGCTACAAAATTAAAGGGGATTGGAGGATCTTAGTTATGTAGAGAGACTTAAAAAGCTGCATTTATATACGTTATAAAAAAGGGGATGTGATAACATTATATAAATATGTGCAGGGCCAATATAAAGAGCTCTCCAGGGACCTGTTCATTAACAGAAATGTACAAAGAACAAGGAGGTCACCCCCTGAGACTGGAAGAGTAAAGATTTCATAGACAGAAAAGAAAGTTATGGAACAATAAAGTTATTGAACTCACTGCCAAGAGAGGTAGTGCTATCAACCACAATAGATGCATTTACACATGGAAAAGAACATACAGGGCTATTAATAATACAATAAGCATTAATAATGGAGCTTTTTGATCCAAGGAGAAATCTGATTGCTCTTTGGAGTCAAGAAGGAATTGTTTCCCCTGGTAGGCAAAATTCGAAATAGCTTCCTTGGGGATTTTTGCCTTCTTTGGGATCAAAATCTGGTAGGTAGAAGGGTTGAACTTGATGGACTTGTGTCTTTTTTTCAACCTAAATTACAATATTACTATGGCGGGCTACTCAGCTTCAGATGGTGAATATAGTGAGCTTCATCTTTTATCCCCCCAATCAAAAGTTAGAATTTGTGATGAATCTGAAGCACACATCGGTGACCCACTCCCCATCAGCTAGTAACCCAATTTTGAGTCTGGACCCACCAGTTGATAAACACTATACGAAACCGCTTCCCAGACACACAGAATGTGCAATTTATAATTGCAAAGGGAAGTGTATACAGACTTTATTTTGTGCTTGTTGGCTCTGTTATTATTGAATGATATTTCTAATAGTTGTTAAGTGTACTCCTGTCATTATGTGAGTCACCCATTTTCTTTTTATTAAGATTTGTGTACTGTAAGTCTAATTAAATGTGCTTGTAATGTGACTCATGCTCTTTCCTTGTCTTTTATTTAAGAAGTTTCCGAGTATCACTATACCCTGCTGTTTTAGATCCTCGTGTATTATAGAGATTTTTGTCTCTATATATGTCTATGTTGCTCTCAATAAAATACCCTACACTATTGGCTTGGGTGAGTGGAGATAATGTGGAATCGCTGGATAAAATCCACTGTTCTCAGTTACCATGGGGTATGTCAGGATATGTTAGGGGTATATCAGGAGAATATCCAGATATATGAGGGCTATATCTAAGTATATTCAGCAAATGCTGTGGGATGTTAAATCTTACCTGTTTCTTGGCTGTAGACAGTCTGCATCTTGCGATCACCTGGAGAAGGTTTTGGAAAATGACTTATACCGTTATCCAAATCAAATTTTAATCTGTGTAAAGCATTATGCCTGAATGGCCATAATGCAATATAAATGGTGTAACATGAGGAGTGTACAATGTAATATGAGGAGTGTACAATGTAATATAAGGGGTGTATAAGGTAATATAAGGGGTGTATAATGTAATATGAGGGGTGTATAATGTAATATGAGGGGAGTATAATGTAATATGAGGGGAGTGTAATGTAATATGAGGGGAGTATAATGTAATATGAGGGGAGTGTAATGTAATATGAGGGGTGTATAATGTAATATGAGGGGAGTATAATGTAATATGAGGGGAATGTAATGTAATATGAGGGGAGTGTAATGTAATATGAGGGGTGTATAATGTAATATGAGGGGAGTATAATGTAATATGAGGGGAGTGTAATGTAATATGAGGGGAGTATAATGTAATATGAGGGGAGTATAATGTAATATGAGGGGAGTATAATGTAATATGAGGGGGAGTATAATGGGGAGTATAATGTAATATGAGGGGTGTATAATGTAATATGAGGGGAGTGTAATGTAATATGAGGGAAGTGTAATGTAATATGAGGGGTGTATAATGTAATATGAGGGGTGTATAATGTAATATGAGGGTGTATAATGTAAAATGAGGGGAGAATAATGTAATATGAGGGGAGTGTAATGTAATATGAGGGGAGTGTAATGTAATATGAGGGGAGTGTAATGTAATATGAGGGGTGTATAATGTAATATGAGGGGAGAATAATGTAATATGAGGGGAGAATAATGTAATATGAGGGGTGTATAATGTAATATGAGGGGAGAATAATGTAATATGAGGGGTGTATAATGTAATATGAGGGGAGAATAATGTAATATGAGGGGTGTATAATGTAATATGAGGAGTATAATGTAATATGAGGGGTGTATAATGTAATATGAGGGGAGAATAATGTAATATGAGGGGTGTATAATGTAACATGAGGAGTGTAATGTAATATGAGGGGAGTATAATGTAATATGAGGGGTGTATAATGTAATATGAGGGGTGTATAATGTAATATGAGGGTGTATAATGTAAAATGAGGGGTGTATAATGTAAAATGAGGGGTGTATAATGTAATATGAGGAGTATAATGTAATATGAGGGGTGTATAATGTAATATGAGGGGAGAATAATGTAATATGAGGGGTGTATAATGTAACATGAGGAGTGTAATGTAATATGAGGGGAGTATAATGTAATATGAGGGGTGTATAATGTAATATGAGGGGTGTATAATGTAATATGAGGGTGTATAATGTAAAATGAGGGGAGAATAATGTAATATGAGGGGAGTGTAATGTAATATGAGGGGAGTGTAATGTAATATGAGGGGAGTGTAATGTAATATGAGGGGTGTATAATGTAATATGAGGGGAGAATAATGTAATATGAGGGGAGAATAATGTAATATGAGGGGTGTATAATGTAATATGAGGGGAGAATAATGTAATATGAGGGGTGTATAATGTAATATGAGGGGAGAATAATGTAATATGAGGGGTGTATAATGCAATATGAGGAGTATAATGTAATATGAGGGGTGTATAATGTAATATGAGGGGAGAATAATGTAATATGAGGGGTGTATAATGTAACATGAGGAGTGTAATGTAATATGAGGGGAGTATAATGTAATATGAGGGGTGTATAATGTAATATGAGGGGAGTGTAATGTAATATGAGGGGTGTATAATGTAATATGAGGAGTATAATGTAATATGAGGGAGTATAATGTAATATGAGGGGAGTGTAATGTAATATGAGGGGTGTATAATGTAATATGAGGGAGTGTAATGTAATATGAGGGGAGTGTAATGTAATATGAGGGGAGTGTAATGTAATATGAGGGGTGTATAATGTAATATGAGGGGTGTATAATGTAATATGAGGGAGTGTAATGTAATATGAGGGGAGTGTAATGTAATATGAGGGGTGTATAATGTAATATGAGGGGTGTATAATGTAATATGAGGAGAATAATGTAATATGAGGGGAGTATAATGTAATATGAGGGGTGTATAATGTAATATGAGGGGAGTGTAATGTAATATGAGGGGAGAATAATGTAATATGAGGGGTGTATAATGTAATATGAGGGGAGTGTAATGTAATATGAGGGGTGTATAATGTAATATGAGGGGTGTATAATGTAATATGAGGGGTGTATAATGTAATATGAGGAGAATAATGTAATATGAGGGGAGTGTAATGTAATATGAGGGGTGTATAATGTAATATGAGGGGTGTATAATGTAATATGAGGGGAGTGTAATGTAATATGAGGGGTGTATAATGTAATATGAGGGGAGAATAATGTAATATGAGGGGGAGTATAATGGGGAGTATAATGTAATATGAGGGGTGTATAATGTAATATGAGGGGAGTGTAATGTAATATGAGGGAAGTGTAATGTAATATGAGGGGTGTATAATGTAATATGAGGGGTGTATAATGTAATATGAGGGTGTATAATGTAAAATGAGGGGAGAATAATGTAATATGAGGGGAGTGTAATGTAATATGAGGGGAGTGTAATGTAATATGAGGGGAGTGTAATGTAATATGAGGGGTGTATAATGTAATATGAGGGGAGAATAATGTAATATGAGGGGAGAATAATGTAATATGAGGGGTGTATAATGTAATATGAGGGGAGAATAATGTAATATGAGGGGTGTATAATGTAATATGAGGGGAGAATAATGTAATATGAGGGGTGTATAATGTAATATGAGGAGTATAATGTAATATGAGGGGTGTATAATGTAATATGAGGGGAGAATAATGTAATATGAGGGGTGTATAATGTAACATGAGGAGTGTAATGTAATATGAGGGGAGTATAATGTAATATGAGGGGTGTATAATGTAATATGAGGGGTGTATAATGTAATATGAGGGTGTATAATGTAAAATGAGGGGAGAATAATGTAATATGAGGGGAGTGTAATGTAATATGAGGGGAGTGTAATGTAATATGAGGGGAGTGTAATGTAATATGAGGGGTGTATAATGTAATATGAGGGGAGAATAATGTAATATGAGGGGAGTATAATGTAATATGAGGGGAGAATAATGTAATATGAGGGGTGTATAATGTAATATGAGGGGAGAATAATGTAATATGAGGGGTGTATAATGCAATATGAGGAGTATAATGTAATATGAGGGGTGTATAATGTAATATGAGGGGAGAATAATGTAATATGAGGGGTGTATAATGTAACATGAGGAGTGTAATGTAATATGAGGGGAGTATAATGTAATATGAGGGGTGTATAATGTAATATGAGGGGAGTGTAATGTAATATGAGGGGTGTATAATGTAATATGAGGAGTATAATGTAATATGAGGGAGTATAATGTAATATGAGGGGAGTGTAATGTAATATGAGGGGTGTATAATGTAATATGAGGGAGTGTAATGTAATATGAGGGGAGTGTAATGTAATATGAGGGGAGTGTAATGTAATATGAGGGGTGTATAATGTAATATGAGGGGTGTATAATGTAATATGAGGGAGTGTAATGTAATATGAGGGGAGTGTAATGTAATATGAGGGGTGTATAATGTAATATGAGGGGTGTATAATGTAATATGAGGAGAATAATGTAATATGAGGGGAGTATAATGTAATATGAGGGGTGTATAATGTAATATGAGGGGAGTGTAATGTAATATGAGGGGAGAATAATGTAATATGAGGGGTGTATAATGTAATATGAGGGGAGTGTAATGTAATATGAGGGGTGTATAATGTAATATGAGGGGTGTATAATGTAATATGAGGGGTGTATAATGTAATATGAGGAGAATAATGTAATATGAGGGGAGTGTAATGTAATATGAGGGGTGTATAATGTAATATGAGGGGTGTATAATGTAATATGAGGGGAGTGTAATGTAATATGAGGGGTGTATAATGTAATATGAGGGGAGAATAATGTAATATGAGGGGGAGTATAATGGGGAGTATAATGTAATATGAGGGGTGTATAATGTAATATGAGGGGAGTGTAATGTAATATGAGGGAAGTGTAATGTAATATGAGGGGTGTATAATGTAATATGAGGGGTGTATAATGTAATATGAGGGTGTATAATGTAAAATGAGGGGAGAATAATGTAATATGAGGGGAGTGTAATGTAATATGAGGGGAGTGTAATGTAATATGAGGGGAGTGTAATGTAATATGAGGGGTGTATAATGTAATATGAGGGGAGAATAATGTAATATGAGGGGAGAATAATGTAATATGAGGGGTGTATAATGTAATATGAGGGGAGAATAATGTAATATGAGGGGTGTATAATGTAATATGAGGGGAGAATAATGTAATATGAGGGGTGTATAATGTAATATGAGGAGTATAATGTAATATGAGGGGTGTATAATGTAATATGAGGGGAGAATAATGTAATATGAGGGGTGTATAATGTAACATGAGGAGTGTAATGTAATATGAGGGGAGTATAATGTAATATGAGGGGTGTATAATGTAATATGAGGGGTGTATAATGTAATATGAGGGTGTATAATGTAAAATGAGGGGAGAATAATGTAATATGAGGGGAGTGTAATGTAATATGAGGGGAGTGTAATGTAATATGAGGGGAGTGTAATGTAATATGAGGGGTGTATAATGTAATATGAGGGGAGAATAATGTAATATGAGGGGAGAATAATGTAATATGAGGGGTGTATAATGTAATATGAGGGGAGAATAATGTAATATGAGGGGTGTATAATGTAATATGAGGGGAGAATAATGTAATATGAGGGGTGTATAATGCAATATGAGGAGTATAATGTAATATGAGGGGTGTATAATGTAATATGAGGGGAGAATAATGTAATATGAGGGGTGTATAATGTAACATGAGGAGTGTAATGTAATATGAGGGGAGTATAATGTAATATGAGGGGTGTATAATGTAATATGAGGGGAGTGTAATGTAATATGAGGGGTGTATAATGTAATATGAGGAGTATAATGTAATATGAGGGAGTATAATGTAATATGAGGGGAGTGTAATGTAATATGAGGGGTGTATAATGTAATATGAGGGAGTGTAATGTAATATGAGGGGAGTGTAATGTAATATGAGGGGAGTGTAATGTAATATGAGGGGTGTATAATGTAATATGAGGGGTGTATAATGTAATATGAGGGAGTGTAATGTAATATGAGGGGAGTGTAATGTAATATGAGGGGTGTATAATGTAATATGAGGGGTGTATAATGTAATATGAGGAGAATAATGTAATATGAGGGGAGTATAATGTAATATGAGGGGTGTATAATGTAATATGAGGGGAGTGTAATGTAATATGAGGGGAGAATAATGTAATATGAGGGGTGTATAATGTAATATGAGGGGAGTGTAATGTAATATGAGGGGTGTATAATGTAATATGAGGGGTGTATAATGTAATATGAGGGGTGTATAATGTAATATGAGGAGAATAATGTAATATGAGGGGAGTGTAATGTAATATGAGGGGTGTATAATGTAATATGAGGGGTGTATAATGTAATATGAGGGGAGTGTAATGTAATATGAGGGGTGTATAATGTAATATGAGGGGAGAATAATGTAATATGAGGGGTGTATAATGTAATATGAGGGGAGAGTAATGTAATATGAGGGGTGTATAATGTAATATGAGTGGAGAATAATGTAATATGAGGGGTGTATAATGTAATATGAGGGGTGTATAATGTAATATGAGGGGAGTATAATGTAATATGAGGGGAGAATAATGTAATATGAGGGGTGTATAATGTAATATGAGGAGAATAATGTAATATGAGGGGAGTATAATGTAATATGAGGGGTGTATAATGTAATAAGAGGGGAGTGTAATGTAATATGAGGGGTGTATAATGTAATATGAGGGGAGTGTAATGTAATATGAGGGGTGTATAATGTAATATGAGGGGAGAATAATGTAATATGAGGGGAGTGTAATGTAATATGAGGGGAGTGTAATGTAATATGAGGGGTGTGTAATGTAATATGAGGGGTGTATAATGTAATATGAGGGGAGAATAATGTAATATGAGGGGAGAATAATGTAATATGAGGGGAGAATAATGTAATATGAGGGGTGTATAATGTAATATGAGGAGAATAATGTAATATGAGGGGAGTATAATGTAATATGAGGGGTGTATAATGTAATAAGAGGGGAGTGTAATGTAATATGAGGGGTGTATAATGTAATATGAGGGGAGAATAATGTAATATGAGGGGAGTGTAATGTAATATGAGGGGAGTGTAATGTAATATGAGGGGTGTATAATGTAATATGAGGGGAGAATATTGTAATATGAGGGGAGTATAATGTAATATGAGGGAGTGTAATGTAATATGAGGGGAGTGTAATGTAATATGAGGGGTGTATAATGTAATATGAGGGGTGTATAATGTAATATGAGGAGAATAATGTAATATGAGGGGAGTATAATGTAATATGAGGGGTGTATAATGTAATATGAGGGGAGTGTAATGTAATATGAGGGGTGTATAATGTAATATGAGGGGAGAATAATGTAATATGAGGGGTGTATAATGTAATATGAGGGGAGTGTAATGTAATATGAGGGGTGTATAATGTAATATGAGGGGTGTATAATGTAATATGAGGAGAATAATGTAATATGAGGGGAGTGTAATGTAATATGAGGGGTGTATAATGTAATATGAGGGGTGTATAATGTAATATGAGGGGAGTGTAATGTAATATGAGGGGTGTATAATGTAATATGAGGGGAGAATAATGTAATATGAGGGGTGTATAATGTAATATGAGGGGAGAGTAATGTAATATGAGGGGTGTATAATGTAATATGAGTGGAGAATAATGTAATATGAGGGGTGTATAATGTAATATGAGGGGTGTATAATGTAATATGAGGGGAGTATAATGTAATATGAGGGGAGAATAATGTAAAATGAGGGGTGTATAATGTAATATGAGGAGAATAATGTAATATGAGGGGAGTATAATGTAATATGAGGGGTGTATAATGTAATAAGAGGGGAGTGTAATGTAATATGAGGGGTGTATAATGTAATATGAGGGGAGTCTAATGTAATATGAGGGGTGTATAATGTAATATGAGGGGAGAATAATGTAATATGAGGGGAGTGTAATGTAATATGAGGGGAGTGTAATGTAATATGAGGGGTGTGTAATGTAATATGAGGGGTGTATAATGTAATATGAGGGGAGAATAATGTAATATGAGGGGAGAATAATGTAATATGAGGGGTGTATAATGTAATATGAGGAGAATAATGTAATATGAGGGGAGTATAATGTAATATGAGGGGTGTATAATGTAATAAGAGGGGAGTGTAATGTAATATGAGGGGTGTATAATGTAATATGAGGGGAGTGTAATGTAATATGAGGGGTGTATAATGTAATATGAGGGGAGAATAATGTAATATGAGGGGTGTATAATGTAATATGAGGGGAGAATAATGTAATATGAGGGGAGTGTAATGTAATATGAGGGGAGTGTAATGTAATATGAGGGGTGTATAATGTAATATGAGGGGAGAATATTGTAATATGAGGGGAGTATAATGTAATATGAGGGGAGTATAATGTAATATGAGGGGTGTATAATGTAATATGAGGAGTATAATGTAATATGAGGGGTGTATAATGTAATATGAGGGGAGTATAATGTAATATGAGGGGAGTGTAATGTAATATGAGGGGAGTGTAATGTAATATGAGGGGTGTATAATGTAATATGAGGGGTGTATAATGTAATATGAGGGGAGTGTAATGTAATATGAGGGGAGTGTAATGTAATATGAGGGGAGTGTAATGTAATATGAGGGGAGTATAATGTAATATGAGGGGAGTATAATGTAATATGAGGGGTGTATAATGTAATATGAGGGGAGAATAATGTAATATGAGGGGTGTATAATGTAATATGAGGGGAGAGTAATGTAATATGAGGGGTGTATAATGTAATATGAGTGGAGAATAATGTAATATGAGGGGTGTATAATGTAATATGAGGGGAGTATAATGTAATATGAGGGGAGAATAATGTAATATGAGGGGTGTATAATGTAATATGAGGAGAATAATGTAATATGAGGGGAGTATAATGTAATATGAGGGGTGTATAATGTAATAAGAGGGGAGTGTAATGTAATATGAGGGGTGTATAATGTAATATGAGGGGAGTGTAATGTAATATGAGGGGTGTATAATGTAATATGAGGGGAGAATAATGTAATATGAGGGGAGAATAATGTAATATGAGGGGAGAATAATGTAATATGAGGGGAGTGTAATGTAATATGAGGGGTGTGTAATGTAATATGAGGGGTGTATAATGTAATATGAGGGGAGAATAATGTAATATGAGGGGAGAATAATGTAATATGAGGGGTGTATAATGTAATATGAGGAGAATAATGTAATATGAGGGGAGTATAATGTAATATGAGGGGTGTATAATGTAATAAGAGGGGAGTGTAATGTAATATGAGGGGTGTATAATGTAATATGAGGGGAGTGTAATGTAATATGAGGGGTGTATAATGTAATATGAGGGGAGAATAATGTAATATGAGGGGTGTATAATGTAATATGAGGGGAGAATAATGTAATATGAGGGGAGTGTAATGTAATATGAGGGGAGTGTAATGTAATATGAGGGGTGTATAATGTAATATGAGGGGAGAATATTGTAATATGAGGGGAGTATAATGTAATATGAGGGAGTGTAATGTAATATGAGGGGAGTGTAATGTAATATGAGGGGTGTATAATGTAATATGAGGGGTGTATAATGTAATATGAGGAGAATAATGTAATATGAGGGGAGTATAATGTAATATGAGGGGTGTATAATGTAATATGAGGGGAGTGTAATGTAATATGAGGGGTGTATAATGTAATATGAGGGGAGAATAATGTAATATGAGGGGTGTATAATGTAATATGAGGGGAGTGTAATGTAATATGAGGGGTGTATAATGTAATATGAGGGGTGTATAATGTAATATGAGGGGTGTATAATGTAATATGAGGAGAATAATGTAATATGAGGGGAGTGTAATGTAATATGAGGGGTGTATAATGTAATATGAGGGGTGTATAATGTAATATGAGGGGAGTGTAATGTAATATGAGGGGTGTATAATGTAATATGAGGGGAGAATAATGTAATATGAGGGGTGTATAATGTAATATGAGGGGAGAGTAATGTAATATGAGGGGTGTATAATGTAATATGAGTGGAGAATAATGTAATATGAGGGGTGTATAATGTAATATGAGGGGTGTATAATGTAATATGAGGGGAGTATAATGTAATATGACGGGGAGAATAATGTAATATGAGGGGTGTATAATGTAATATGAGGAGAATAATGTAATATGAGGGGAGTATAATGTAATATGAGGGGTGTATAATGTAATAAGAGGGGAGTGTAATGTAATATGAGGGGTGTATAATGTAATATGAGGGGAGTGTAATGTAATATGAGGGGTGTATAATGTAATATGAGGGGAGAATAATGTAATATGAGGGGAGAATAATGTAATATGAGGGGAGTGTAATGTAATATGAGGGGAGTGTAATGTAATATGAGGGGTGTGTAATGTAATATGAGGGGTGTATAATGTAATATGAGGGGAGAATAATGTAATATGAGGGGAGAATAATGTAATATGAGGGGTGTATAATGTAATATGAGGAGAATAATGTAATATGAGGGGAGTATAATGTAATATGAGGGGTGTATAATGTAATAAGAGGGGAGTGTAATGTAATATGAGGGGTGTATAATGTAATATGAGGGGTGTATAATGTAATATGAGGGGAGTATAATGTAATATGAGGAGTATAATGTAATATGAGGGGAGTATAATGTAATATGAGGGGAGTATAATGTAATATGAGGGGTGTATAATGTAATATGAGGAGTATAATGTAATATGAGGGGAGTGTAATGTAATATGAGGGCAGTGTAATGTAATATGAGGGGAGTGTAATGTAATATGAGGGGAGTGTAATGTAATATGAGGGGTGAATAATGTAATATGAGGGGAGTGTAATGTAATATGAGGGGTGTATAATGTAATATGAGGGGTGTATAATGTAATATGAGGGGAGTGTAATGTAATATGAGGGGTGAATAATGTAATATGAGGGGAGTGTAATGTAATATGAGGGGAGTGTAATGTAATATGAGGGGTGTATAATGTAATATGAGGGGAGTGTAATGTAATATGAGGGGTGTATAATGTAATATGAGGGGTGTATAATGTAATATGAGGGGTGTATAATGTAATATGAGGGGAGTATAATGTAATATGAGGGGAGTATAATGTAATATGAGGGGTGTATAATGTAATATGAGGGGAGTGTAATGTAATATGAGGGGAGTGTAATGTAATATGAGGGGAGTGTAATGTAATATGAGGGGAGTGTAATGTAATATGAGGGGTGTATAATGTAATATGAGGGGAGAATAATGTAATATGAGGGGAGTGTAATGTAATATGAGGAGTATAATGTAATATGAGGGGAGTGTAATGTAATATGAGGGGAGTGTAATGTAATATGAGGGGTGTATAATGTAATATGAGGGGAGTGTAATGTAATATGAGGAGTATAATGTAATATGAGGGGAGTGTAATGTAATATGAGGGGAGTATAATGTAATATGAGGGGTGTATAATGTAATATGAGGGGAGAATAATGTAATATGAGGGGAGTGTAATGTAATATGAGGGGAGTATAATGTAATATGAGGGGAGTATAATGTAATATGAGGGGAGTGTAATGTAATATGAGGGGTGTATAATGTAATATGAGGGGGGTGTAATGTAATATGAGGGGTGTATAATGTAATATGAGGGGAGTGTAATGTAATATGAGGAGTATAATGTAATATGAGGGGAGTATAATGTAATATGAGGGGAGTGTAATGTAATATGAGGAGTATAATGTAATATGAGGGGAGTGTAATGTAATATGAGGGGAGTATAATGTAATATGAGGGGAGTGTAATGTAATATGAGGGGAGTGTAATGTAATATGAGGGGTGTATAATGTAATATGAGGGGTGTATAATGTAATATGAGGGGAGTGTAATGTAATATGAGGAGTATAATGTAATATGAGGGGAGTATAATGTAATATGAGGGAAGTGTAATGTAATATGAGGAGTATAATGTAATATGAGGGGTGTATAATGTAATATGAGGGGAGTATAATGTAATATGAGGGGAGTGTAATGTAATATGAGGGGAGTGTAATGTAATATGAGGGGAGTATAATGTAATATGAGGGGAGTGTAATGTAATATGAGGGGAGTGTAATGTAATATGAGGGGAGTGTAATATAATATGAGGGGAGTGTAATGTAATATGAGGGGAGTGTAATGTAATATGAGGGGTGTATTATGTAATATGAGGGGAGTATAATGTAATATGAGGGGAGTATAATGTAATATGAGGGGAGTGTAATGTAATATGAGGGGTGTATTATGTAATATGAGGGGAGTATAATGTAATATGAGGGGAGTGTAATGTAATATGAGGGGAGTGTAATGTAATATGAGGGGTGTATAATGTAATATGAGGAGTATAATGTAATATGAGGGGTGTATAATGTAATATGAGGGGAGTATCATGTAATATGAGGGGTGTATAATGTAATATGAGGGGAGTATAATGTAATATGAGGGGAGTATAATGTAATATGAGGGGAGTATCATGTAATATGAGGAGAATAATGTAATATGAGGGGAGTATAATGTAATATGAGGGGTGTATAATGTAATATGAGGGGAGAATAATGTAATATGAGGGGAGTGTAATGTAATATGAGGGGTGTATAATGTAATATGAGGGGAGTATAATGTAATATGAGGGGAGTGTAATGTAATATGAGGGGAGTATAATGTAATATGAGGGGAGTATAATGTAATATGAGGGGAGTGTAATGTAATATGAGGGGTGTATAATGTAATATGAGGGGTGTATAATGTAATATGAGGGGAGAATAATGTAATATGAGGGGTGTATAATGTAATATGAGGAGTATAATGTAATATGAGGGGTGTATAATGTAATATGAGGGGAGAATAATGTAATATGAGGGGAGAATAATGTAATATGAGGGGTGTATAATGTAACATGAGGAGTGTAATGTAATATGAGGGGAGTATAATGTAATATGAGGGGTGTATAATGTAATATGAGGGGAGTGTAATGTAATATGAGGGGTGTATAATGTAATATGAGGAGTATAATGTAATATGAGGGAGTATAATGTAATATGAGGGGAGTGTAATGTAATATGAGGGGTGTATAATGTAATATGAGGGTGTATAATGTAATATGAGGGAGTGTAATGTAATATGAGGGGAGTGTAATGTAATATGAGGGGTGTATAATGTAATATGAGGGGTGTATAATGTAATATGAGGGAGTGTAATGTAATATGAGGGGAGTGTAATGTAATATGAGGGGTGTATAATGTAATATGAGGGGTGTATAATGTAATATGAGGAGAATAATGTAATAGAGGGGAGTATAATGTAATATGAGGGGTGTATAATGTAATATGAGGGGAGTGTAATGTAATATGAGGGGTGTATAATGTAATATGAGGGGAGAATAATGTAATATGAGGGGTGTATAATGTAATATGAGGGGTGTAATGTATATGAGGGTGTATAATGTATATGAGGGGAGTATAATGTAATATGAGGGGTGTATAATGTATATGAGGAGAATAATGTAATATGAGGGGAGTGTAATGTAATATGAGGGGTGTATAATGTAATATGAGGGAGTGTATATGTAATATGAGGGGAGTGTAATGTAATATGAGGGGTGTTATGTAATTTGAGGGGAGTGTAATGTAATATGAGGGGTGTATAATGTATTATGAGGGGAGTGTAATGTAATATGAGGGGGTGTATAATGTAATTATGGAGGGGGTGATTAATGTATATGAGGGGAGTGTAATGTAATATGAGGGGGGTTAATGTTATTGAGGGGAGTATATGTAATATGAGGGAGAGAATGTATATGAGGGGTGAGATATTGTATGAGGAGTGTATGTAGGTGGGAGGTGTAATGTAATTGAGGGGTGGTGATGTTGTAGTGGGGTGGTGTTGGTTGTATGAGAGGGGGGTGTATGTATATGTGGGGTGTGGTATGTAATAGGAGGGGTGAGTATGTAATTGAGGGGTGATGATGGTATGTGGAGGGGGGTATTGTTAGTGGAGGGAGGGTATTGTATGTGGAGGGGTGTATGAGGTTAGTTGAGGGGGGTGTATGTTAGTGGTGGGGTGTTGTTGGTTGTGGTGGGGTGTTGTATGGTTGTGGTGGGGGGGTGTTGGTTGAGGTGGTGTTGATGGTTGTGGAGGGGTGGTGTTGGGTTGTGGTGGGGGGTGTTGGTTGTTGTGGGGTGGGGTTGGTTGTGGTGGGGGGGTGTTGGGTGTGGTGGGGTGGGGTTGGGTATGTGGTGGGGGGGTGTTGGGTTGTGGTGGGGTGTTGATTGGTTGTGGTGGGGGGGTGTTGGTATGTGGTGGGGTGTTGTTGGGTTGTGGTGGGGTGGGGTTGGTGTTGTGGTGGGGTGGGGTTGGGTTGAGGTGGGGGGGGTGTTGGGTTGTGGTGGGGTGTTGTGGGGTTGTGGTGGGGGGGTGTTGGGTTGTGGTGGGGTGGTGTTGGGTTGTGGTGGGGGGGTGTTGGGTTGTGGTGGTGGTGTTGGGTTGTGGTGGGTGGTGTTGGGTTGTGGTGGGTGGTTGGGTTGTGGTGGGGTGGGGTTGGGTTGTGGTGGGGTGGTGTTGGGTGTGGTGGGGTGGGGTTGGGTTGTGGTGGGGGGGTGTTGGGTTGTGGTGGGGTGGTGTTGGGTTGTGGTGGGGGGGTGTTGGGTTGTGGTGGGGTGGGGTTGGGTTGTGTGGGGGTGGGGTTGGGTTGAGGTGGGGTGGTGTTGGGTTGTGGTGGGGTTGCGAGCGAGGGGAAGACGAAGGGGGGGGGGGGTGTGTGTGGAAAGATGTGGTATGGTGTCGCCAAGATGTGGTCTGGTATAGAAACGATGTGGTATGGTATAGCACAGATGTGGTCTGGTGTATAAAGATGTGGTCTGGTGTAGCAAAGATGTGGTATGGTGTATAAAAGATGTGGTATGGTATAGAAAAGATGTGGTATGGTGTAGAAAGATGTGGTCTGGTATAGAAACGATGTGGTATGGTGTAGCCAAGATGTGGTATGGTGTAGACAAGATGTGGTATGGTGTAGCACGATGTGGTATGGTGTATAAAAGATGTGGTATGGTGTAGACAAGATGTGGTATGGTGTAACAAAGATGTGGTATTGTGGAGAAACGATGTGGTCTGGTGTATCACAGATGTGGTATGGTATAGAACAGATGTGGTATGGTATAGACAAGATGTGGTATGGTGGAGAAAAGATGTGGTATGGTGTATCAAAGATGTGGTCTGGTGGAGAACAGATGTGGTATGGTGTATACAAGATGTGGTATGGTAAGAAAAGATGTGGTATGGTGTATAAAGATGTGGTATGGTATAGAAAAGAGGTGGTATGGTGTATAAAAGATGTGGTATGGTGTAGAAAAGATGTGGTATGGTGGAGACGATGTGGTATGGTGTATAACAGATGTGGTATGGTGGAGCAACAGATGTGGTACTGGTGGAGAAAGATGTGGTATGGTGTATACAAGATGTGGTATGGTATATAAAAGATGTGGTATGGTATAGACAAGATGTGGTATGGTATAGCAAAGATGTGGTATGGTGGAGAACTGATGTGGTCTGGTGTATCAAAGATGTGGTCTGGTATAGCCAAGATGTGGTATGGTGTATAAAAGATGTGGTCTGGTATAGAAAAGAGGTGGTATGGTGTATACAAGATGTGGTATGGTGTAGACAAGATGTGGTCTGGTGGAGAAGAGGTGGTCTGGTGTATAAAAGATGTGGTATGGTGGAGAAAAGATGTGGTATGGTGTAGAAAAGATGTGGTATGGTGTATCAAAGATGTGGTATGGTGTATAACAGATGTGGTATGGTGGAGAATAGATGTGGTATGGTGTATACAAAGATGTGGTATGGTATAGACAAGATGTGGTATGGTGTATAAAGATGTGGTATGGTATAGAAAGATGTGGTATGGTGTATAAAAGATGTGGTATGGTATAGACAAGATGTGGTCTGGTGTATAAAAGATGTGGTATGGTGTATACAAGATGTGGTATGGTATAGAAAAGATGTGGTATGGTGGAGAAGATGTGGTATGGTGTATAAACGATGTGGTATGGTGTATAAAAGATGTGGTATGGTGTATAAAAGATGTGGTATGGTATAGACAAGATGTGGTATGGTGTATAAAAGATGTGGTATGGTGGAGAAAAGATGTGGTATGGTGTATCAAAGATGTGGTATGGTATAGAAAAGATGTGGTATGGTGTATAAAAGATGTGGTATGGTGTAGAAAAGATGTGGTATGGTGGAGAAGATGTGGTATGGTGTATAAAAGATGTGGTATGGTGTATAAAAGATGTGGTATGGTATAGAAAAGATGTGGTATGGTATAGAAAGATGTGGTATGGTGTATAAAAGATGTGGTATGGTGTATAAAGATGTGGTATGGTATAGAAAAGATGTGGTATGGTATAGAAAGATGTGGTATGGTGTATAAAAGATGTGGTATGGTGTATAAAAGATGTGGTATGGTATAGAAAAGATGTGGTATGGTGTAGAAAGATGTGGTATGGTGTAGAAGATGTGGTATGGTGTATAAAAGATGTGGTATGGTATAGAAAAGATGTGGTATGGTGTATAAAAGATGTGGTATGGTGTAGAAAGATGTGGTCTGGTATAGAAGATGGGGTATGGTGTCTCAAAGATGTGGTATGGTGGAGACAAGATGTGGTATGGTGGAGAAAAGATGTGGTATGGTGTATAAAAGATGTGGTATGGTGTAGAAGATGTGGTATGGTGTATCAAAGATGTGGTATGGTGGAGAACAGATGTGGTCATGGTGTATAAAAGATGTGGTATGGTGTATAAAAGATGTGGTATGGTATAGAAAAGATGTGGTCTGGTGTAGAAAAGATGTGGTATGGTGTAGACAAGATGTGGTATGGTATAGAAAAGATGTGGTATGGTGTAGAAAGATGTGGTATGGTGTATAAAAGATGTGGTATGGTATAGAAAAGATGTGGTATGGTGGAGAAAAGATGTGGTATGGTGTATAAAAGATGTGGTATGGTGTAGACAAGATGTGGTATGGTGGAGAAGATGTGGTATGGTGTAGCAAAGATGTGGTATGGTGTAGAAAAGATGTGGTATGGTGTAGCAAAGATGTGGTATGGTGTATACAAGATGTGGTATGGTGTAGAAAAGATGTGGTATGGTGTATAAAAGATGTGGTATGGTGTAGAAGATGTGGTATGGTGTATAAAAGATGTGGTATGGTATAGAAAAGATGTGGTATGGTATAGAAAAGATGTGGTATGGTGTAGAAAAGATGTGGTATGTTGTATAAAAGATGTGGTATGGTATAGAAAAGATGTGGTATGGTGTAGAAAAGATGTGGTATGGTGTAGAAAAGATGTGGTATGTTGTATAAAAGATGTGGTATGGTATAGAAAAGATGTGGTATGGTATAGAAAAGATGTGGTGTGGTATAGAAAAGATGTGGTATGGTATAGAAAAGATGTGGTATGGTATAGAAAAGATGTGGTATGGTGTAGAAAAGATGTGGTATGGTATAGAAAAGATGTGGTATGGTATAGAAAAGATGTGGTATGGTGTAGAAAGATGTGGTATGGTGTATAAAAGATGTGGTATGGTGTAGAAGATGTGGTATGGTATAGGAAGATGTGGTATGGTGTAGAAAAGATGTGGTATGGTGTAGAACGATGTGGTATGGTATAGAAAAGATGTGGTATGGTGTATAAAAGATGTGGTATGGTGTATAAAAGATGTGGTATGGTATAGAAAAGATGTGGTATGGTATAGAAAAGATGTGGTATGGTGTAGAAAAGATGTGGTATGGTATAGAAAAGATGTGGTATGGTGTAGAAGATGTGGTATGGTATAGAAAAGATGTGGTATGGTGTAGCAAAGATGTGGTATGGTGTAGAAGATGTGGTATGGTATAGAAAGATGTGGTATGGTGTATAAAGATGTGGTATGGTATAAACAAGATGTGGTATGGTGTATAACAAGATGTGGTATGGTATAGAAAAGATGTGGTATGGTGTAGAAAAGATGTGGTATGGTGTAGAAAAGATGTGGTACTGGTATAGAAAAGATGTGGTATGGTGGAGAAAAGATGTGGTATGGTGTATAAAAGATGTGGTATGGTGTAGAAAGATGTGGTATGGTATAGAAAAGATGTGGTATGGTGTAGAAGATGTGGTATGGTATAGAAAAGATGTGGTATGGTGTATAAAAGATGTGGTATGGTATAGAAAAGATGTGGTATGGTATAGAAAAGATGTGGTATGGTGTAGAAGATGTGGTATGGTATAGAAAAGATGTGGTATGGTGGAGAAAAGATGTGGTATGGTGTATAAAAGATGTGGTATGGTATAGAAAGATGTGGTATGGTATAGAAAAGATGTGGTATGGTATAGAAAAGATGTGGTATGGTATAGAAAAGATGTGGTATGGTGTATAAAAGATGTGGTATGGTGTAGAAAAGATGTGGTATGGTGTAGAACAGATGTGGTCTGGTGTATAAAAGATGTGGTATGGTGTATAAAAGATGTGGTATGGTGTATAAAAGATGTGGTATGGTATAGAAAAGATGTGGTATGGTGTATAAAAGATGTGGTATGGTATAGACAAGATGTGGTACTGGTATAGACAAGATGTGGTATGGTGGATAAAAGATGTGGTATGGTATAGAAAGATGTGGTATGGTGTATAAAAGATGTGGTATGGTGTATAAACGATGTGGTATGGTATAGAAAAGATGTGGTATGGTGGATAAAAGATGTGGTATGGTATAGAACAAGATGTGGTATGGTATAGAAAAGATGTGGTATGGTATAGGAAAGATGTGGTATGGTATAGAAAAGATGTGGTATGGTGTAGAAGATGTGGTATGGTGTATAAAAGATGTGGTATGGTGTAGCAAAGATGTGGTATGGTGTAGAAAAGATGTGGTATGGTGTAGAAGATGTGGTATGGTGTAGAAAAGATGTGGTATGGTGTATAAAGATGTGGTATGGTGTATAAAAGATGTGGTATGGTATAGAAAAGAGGTGGTATGGTGTATAAAAGATGTGGTATGGTGTAGAAAAGATGTGGTATGGTGGAGAAGATGTGGTATGGTGTATCAAAGATGTGGTATGGTGGAGAACAGATGTGGTATGGTGGAGAAAGAATGTGGTATGGTGTATAAAAGATGTGGTATGGTATATACAAAGATGTGGTACTGGTATAGAACAGATGTGGTATGGTATAGACAAGATGTGGTATGGTGGAGAAAAGATGTGGTATGGTGGAGAAAAGATGTGGTATGGTGTATAAACGATGTGGTATGGTATAGAAAAGATGTGGTATGGTGTATAAAAGATGTGGTATGGTATAGAAAAGAGGTGGTATGGTGTATAAAAGATGTGGTATGGTGTAGCACAAGATGTGGTATGGTGGAGAAGATGTGGTATGGTGTATAAACAGATGTGGTATGGTGGAGAAAAGATGTGGTATGGTGTAGAAAAGATGTGGTATGGTGTATAAAAGATGTGGTATGGTGTATAAAAGATGTGGTATGGTGGAGAATCGATGTGGTCTGGTGTATAAAAGATGTGGTATGGTAGAGAAAAGATGTGGTATGGTGTATAAAGATGTGGTATGGTGGAGAAAAGATGTGGTCTGGTGTATCAAAGATGTGGTATGGTATAGACAAGATGTGGTATGGTGTATAAAAGATGTGGTATGGTGTATAAAAGATGTGGTATGGTATAGAAAAGATGTGGTATGGTGGAGAAGATGTGGTATGGTGTATAACAGATGTGGTATGGTGTATAAAAGATGTGGTATGGTGTATAAAAGATGTGGTATGGTATAGACAAGATGTGGTCTGGTGTATAAAAGATGTGGTATGGTGGAGAAAAGATGTGGTATGGTGTATAAAAGATGTGGTATGGTATAGAAAAGATGTGGTATGGTGTATAAAAGATGTGGTATGGTGTAGAAAAGATGTGGTCTGGTGGAGAAGATGTGGTCTGGTGTATAAAAGATGTGGTATGGTGTATAAAAGATGTGGTATGGTATAGAAAGATGTGGTATGGTATAGAAAGATGTGGTATGGTGTAGAAAAGATGTGGTATTGTGGAGAAAAGATGTGGTATGGTGTATAAAAGATGTGGTATGGTATAGAAAAGATGTGGTATGGTATAGAAAAGATGTGGTATGGTGGAGAACAAGATGTGGTATGGTGTATAAAAGATGTGGTATGGTGGAGAAAAGATGTGGTATGGTGTATAAAAGATGTGGTCTGGTATAGACAAGATGTGGTCTGGTGTATAAAAGATGTGGTATGGTATAGAAAAGAGGTGGTATGGTGTATAAAGATGTGGTATGGTGTAGAAAAGATGTGGTATGGTGGAGAAGATGTGGTCTGGTGTATAAAAGATGTGGTATGGTGGAGAAACGATGTGGTACTGGTGGAGAAAGATGTGGTCTGGTGTATACAACGATGTGGTATGGTATATACAAGATGTGGTCTGGTATAGACAAGATGTGGTATGGTGGAGAAAAGATGTGGTATGGTGGAGAAAAGATGTGGTATGGTGGAGAAAGATGTGGTCATGGTGTATAAAAGATGTGGTATGGTATAGAACAAGATGTGGTATGGTGTATACAAGATGTGGTATGGTATAGAAAAGAGGTGGTATGGTGTATAAAAGATGTGGTATGGTGTAGAAAGATGTGGTATGGTGGAGAAGATGTGGTATGGTGTATAAAAGATGTGGTATGGTGGAGAACAAGATGTGGTATGGTGTAGAAACGATGTGGTATGGTGTATAAACGATGTGGTATGGTGGAGAATAGATGTGGTATGGTGTATCAAAGATGTGGTATGGTAGAGAAAGATGTGGTCTGGTGTATACAAGATGTGGTATGGTGGAGACAAAGATGTGGTATGGTGTATAAAAGATGTGGTATGGTGTAGACAAAGATGTGGTATGGTGTAGACAAGATGTGGTATGGTATAGAACGATGTGGTATGGTATAGCAAAGATGTGGTATGGTATAGACAAGATGTGGTATGGTGTATAAAAGATGTGGTATGGTGTATAACAAGATGTGGTATGGTATAGAAAAGCTGTGGTATGGTATAGAAAGATGTGGTATGGGTGTAGAAAAGATGTGGTATGGTGTAGAAAAGATGTGGTATGGTGTAGAAAGATGTGGTATGGTGTATAAAAGATGTGGTATGGTGTAGAAAAGATGTGGTATGGTGTAGACAAGATGTGGTATTGTGGAGACAAAGATGTGGTATGGTGTATACAAGATGTGGTATGGTATAGCAACGATGTGGTATGGTATAGAAAAGATGTGGTCTGGTGGAGACAAGATGTGGTATGGTGTATACAAGATGTGGTATGGTGGAGAACAAGATGTGGTATGGTGTATAAAAGATGTGGTATGGTATAGACAAGATGTGGTACTGGTGTATAAAAGATGTGGTATGGTATAGACAACGAGGTGGTATGGTGTATCAAGATGTGGTCTGGTGTAGAAAGATGTGGTATGGTGGAGACGATGTGGTATGGTGTATAACAGATGTGGTCTGGTGGAGACAAGATGTGGTATGGTGGAGAAAAGATGTGGTATGGTGTACTAAAAGATGTGGTATGGTATATAAAAGATGTGGTATGGTATAGAAAAGATGTGGTATGGTATAGAAAGATGTGGTATGGTGGAGAAAAGATGTGGTATGGTGTATAAAAGATGTGGTCTGGTGTAGACAAGATGTGGTACTGGTGTATAACAGATGTGGTATGGTATAGCAAAGAGGTGGTATGGTGTATACAAGATGTGGTATGGTGTAGAAAAGATGTGGTATGGTGGAGCAGATGTGGTATGGTGTATAAACGATGGGGTATGGTGGAGAAAGATGTGGTATGGTGTAGAAACGATGTGGTATGGTGTATAAAAGATGTGGTATGGTGTATCAAAAGATGTGGTATGGTGGAGAATCAGATGTGGTATGGTGTATAAAAGATGTGGTATGGTAGAGAACAGATGTGGTATGGTGTATAACAGCTGTGGTATGGTGGAGAAAAGATGTGGTATGGTGTACTAAAGATGTGGTATGGTATAGACAAGATGTGGTATGGTGTATAAAAGATGTGGTATGGTGTATACAAGATGTGGTATGGTATAGACAAGATGTGGTATGGTGGAGACAGATGTGGTATGGTGTATACAAGATGTGGTATGGTGTATAAAAGATGTGGTATGGTATAGACAAGATGCTGGTATGGTGTATAAAAGATGTGGTATGGTGGAGAAAAGATGTGGTATGGTGTATACAAGATGTGGTATGGTATAGAACAAGATGTGGTATGGTGTATAAAAGATGTGGTATGGTGTAGAAAAGATGTGGTATGGTGGAGAAGATGTGGTATGGTGTATAAAAGATGTGGTATGGTGTATCAAGATTTGGTATGGTATAGAAAAGATGTGGTATGGTATAGAAAGATGTGGTATGGTGTAGAAAAGATGTGGTCCTGAAATGTGACATGTGTATACAAGATGTGGTATGGTATAACAATGATGACTCGACAATAAGTAGTATGGTATCAAGATGTGGTATGGTATAGAAAAGAGGTGGTATGGTGGTATAAAAGATGTGGTATGGTGTAGAAACAGATGTGGTCTGGTGGAGAAGATGTGGTATGGTGTATAACAAGATGTGGTATGGTGGAGAAAAGAATGTGGTATGGTGGAGAAAAGATGTGGTATGGTGGAGACAAGATGTGGTATGGTGTATACAAAGATGTGGTCTGGTAATATAAAAGATGTGGTCATGGTATAGAAACGATGTGGTCATGGTATAGACAAGATGTGGTATGGTGGAGAACAGATGTGGTCTGGTGTATACAAGATGTGGTATGGTATAGAAAGATGTGGTATGGTGTATAACAAGATGTGGTATGGTACATAACAAGAGGTGGTACTGGTGTATAACAGCTGTGGTATGGTGTAGCACAGATGTGGTATGGTGGAGAAGATGTGGTCACTGGTGTACTAACAGATGTGGTATGGTGAGACACAGATTACATTATTCTCCCTCATATTACATTATACGTCCCTCATATAACATATACTGGTATTGGTGTATAACAGATGAGGTATGGTGGAATAGATGTGTATGGACTAAAGATGTGGTATGGTAGAGCCACATATGGTAATGGTGTATCAAAGATGTGGTCTGGTGGAGAAAAGATGTGGTATGGTGTACTAAAAGATGTGGTATGGTATAGACCAGATGTGGTAGTGGTATAAACGATGTGGTATGGTGTATAAAAGATGTGGTATGGTATAGACAAGATGTGGTCTGGTGGAAGAAAGATGTGGTATGGTGTATAAAAGATGTGGTATGGTGTATAAACCAGATGTGGTATGGTAGTATAAAGATGTGGTATGGTATAGAACAGATGTGGTATGGTGTATCCCAGATGTGGTAATGGTATACACCCCTCATATTACATTATACTCCCCTCATATACATTAGACTCCGGTCATATAACAGTGATACTGAGTATAAAGATGTGTATGGTGTCCTAAGATGTGGTCAGGTGTATAAACCCGCATGATTACAGTGTATACACCGCTGGTATGGTAATTACAAACAGATGTGGTACTGGTATAGACCAGATGAGGTATGGTGTCACCCCGATGTTACTGTAACAACCCCTCATATTACATTACACTCCCCTCATATTACATTACACTCCCCTCATATTACATTACACTCCCTCATATTACATTATACACCCCTCATATTACATTACACTCCCCTCATATTACATTATACTCCCTCATATTACATTATACTCCTCATATTACATTATACACCCCTCATATTACATTACACTCCCCTCATATTACATTATACACCCCTCATATTACATTATACTCCCCTCATATTACATTACACTCCTCATGTTACATTATACACCCCTCATATTACATTATTCTCCCCTCATATTACATTATACACCCCTCATATTACATTATACTCCTCATATTGCATTATACACCCCTCATATTACATTATTCTCCCCTCATATTACATTATACACCCCTCATATTACATTATTCTCCCCTCATATTACATTATACACCCCTCATATTACATTATTCTCCCCTCATATTACATTATTCTCCCCTCATATTACATTATACACCCCTCATATTACATTACACTCCCCTCATATTACATTACACTCCCCTCATATTACATTACACTCCCTCATATTACATTATTCTCCCCTCATTTTACATTATACACCCTCATATTACATTATACACCCCTCATATTACATTATACACCCCTCATATTACATTATACTCCCCTCATATTACATTACACTCCTCATGTTACATTATACACCCCTCATATTACATTATTCTCCCCTCATATTACATTATACACCCCTCATATTACATTATACTCCTCATATTACATTATACACCCCTCATATTACATTATTCTCCCCTCATATTACATTATACACCCCTCATATTACATTATTCTCCCCTCATATTACATTATACACCCCTCATATTACATTATTCTCCCCTCATATTACATTATTCTCCCCTCATATTACATTATACACCCCTCATATTACATTACACTCCCCTCATATTACATTACACTCCCCTCATATTACATTACACTCCCCTCATATTACATTATTCTCCCCTCATTTTACATTATACACCCTCATATTACATTATACACCCCTCATATTACATTATACACCCCTCATATTACATTACACTTCCCTCATATTACATTACACTCCCCTCATATTACATTATACACCCCTCATATTACATTATACTCCCCATTATACTCCCCCTCATATTACATTATTCTCCCCTCATATTACATTATACACCCCTCATATTACATTACACTCCCCTCATATTACATTATACACCCCTCATATTACATTATACACCCCTCATATTACATTACACTCCCCTCATATTACATTATTCTCCTCATATTACATTATACACCCCTCATATTACATTATACACCCCTCATATTACATTATACACCCCTCATATTACATTACACTCCCCTCATATTACATTATACACCCCTCATATTACATTATTCTCCCCTCATATTACATTACACTCCCCTCATATTACATTATACACCCCTCATATTACATTATACTCCCCTCATATTACATTATTCTCCTCATATTACATTATACACCCCTCATATTACATTATACACCCCTCATATTACATTACACTCCCCTCATATTACATTACACTCCCTCATATTACATTATACACCCCTCATATTACATTATACACCCCTCATATTACATTACACTCCCCTCATATTACATTACACTCCCCTCATATTACATTACACTCCCTCATATTACATTATACACCCCTCATATTACATTACACTCCCCTCATATTACATTATACTCCCTCATATTACATTATACTCCTCATATTACATTATACACCCCTCATATTACATTACACTCCCCTCATATTACATTATACACCCCTCATATTACATTATACTCCCCTCATATTACATTACACTCCTCATGTTACATTATACACCCCTCATATTACATTATTCTCCCCTCATATTACATTATACACCCCTCATATTACATTATACTCCTCATATTGCATTATACACCCCTCATATTACATTATTCTCCCCTCATATTACATTATACACCCCTCATATTACATTATTCTCCCCTCATATTACATTATA